>VDFB02000002.1:231223603-231390501 GCA_007258455.2 Sequoia sempervirens
TTTTAAAAAGTTGTAATAAAAATTCATAATTGAGCTATTTACATGGAAAAAAAATTACAAAAAAATATGTGTCACATCCGGACATGAGTCCTCTACTTACATATAAAATCTCATAAAAAAATATTATCATTTTATTATGGTTAGGGTGGTCAGACAAACACCTACTTCATAATTTTTTCCTGAAATTTAAGTAATACTACATTGAAATTTTAAATTTTCACCAAATAAATTTTGTTTTTAAAAAAATAAACCTAGTATTTTAGAAACTACATTCAATTTCCCACAGAATCTATTCTTACATGTTTTTGAAATAATATAGATAACTTATTCAAATTTTTACATCAAGTTGCCTAACTCTAATTGTTTTGAATTTTCATTGCCACTTAAGGGCTTGTTTGGCATACCATGATCCTGCACATACCCGTCACCTAATTCATCAATCACTGGAAAACGTAAGCGAAGTCAGGAGATGTTGCAGGCAAGTACTATAATAAATGGTATTCAAACATAGAAAAAGTGCCCCTATAGCTCAGCGGCGCCCAAGAACAAGATGGTCCGGATGTCAGTTTTGAGCAAGCTTTTCTTCAAGTGATCTCCTCGGAGCCAGCTCAGCATTGCAACAAACCTGTTCACTGGCCTATAAGACATTAAATGAAAGCAATTGTTGATTGTTAGAGAATACAAACAGAGGGTAAATCAGTGCATATCAAGATAAAAAACACCCCTACTATCCAAGGTCACCCTTCCTTATGAGTCACCTGATGAACTTTTCAACATTTGATTTCTTCAAGGCATCTACTCAACATCCTTTCAGCTTTGCGACCAATCCAATTGCAAGCTCACAGGACCTATCAAACATTCATAGACAAAGATCAAGCAAAAAACACCAAAGTTGAAGGTGTGAAGAAAGACATAAAAAATTGATTGTGTCAAGGAAAATAAATCTTCCTAGAAATAGGCACCTGGCTGTTTGGGAAATTAGATGCAGTTTGCAAGCTTAGTGACCTCTAGGATGACCACCTCTATTTTGATCAATCTCAACAATGACATTGTCAACGAAGAAAATAGACAAATCAAACATCTAATGACAAAGATCAAACTGGGGCAATTCGTGGAAGATTGTAAATTAGAAATTGTATCACAAAATATCAAAGGCGCCCCTGCAGGCTAGGGGTGCCCATACTTTTGAGGCCCTTAAACCAATTTTCACAAATTGTGAAGCCAGTCATCCTTTCCAAAACTAAACTATTTATCCACCCCATGTTTCAATAAGATCATCGGACTCATCAGTCATCAGTGATCTTAGAGAAAAGCACGAAGAGTTAAATTGGAGGAATTGAAGAACACTCCAGAAATTAGCTAAGTCTTGTAAAAAATGCACCTTCTTGGGAAAAGGCACCTAAGAATTAAAGGCATTAGACTCAGGTTTTGAGCTTTGTAGCTCCCAAGAACACTTCATCAGAGTTGTTTCATCTCAGCAATGGATCTATTAGCAACATCTCAAGATCGACTTAGCAACTAGAATCAAAGATTGAAAGGAGGTACTTCATCACAGAAAGAAGAATAAAAAATGTTCAACTCCTCAAAAATGGATGCCTATTAAGTCAAACTAGACTAGTTGACTAAAGTTAGGATATTTTGAAGGCTTTTCATGTATAAAATGTCCCATAATTGGTGGAAATAAGTTCTAGGAACTCTAGATCAGGCTAATTGACTCCTTAATGAGGTGTCGGTGCCCAAACTTGATGCCTTCAACATAAAAAACTATTCGTCAAGGCTAGGTGTCATAATTCAGCATCTTTCTTTGTAGGTTGAAGCCAAGAACAAGAATTTTTCCTCTCCAACATTTTTTTAAGATCTAACAGAGAGGTTTTCATTGTTCTTCATATTTTTTATCAGTTGCACAAAGGGACAATTTATCAAGAGGTTGCATCTTCGGGCATAATTATTCTTGAAGATTCAGAGAGGCAGATGATAACTTCCAAACTTCTTCTTGTATTTTTCCTCTATTCATGTCTTAGATCTTCTCGCATGTCCAAATAAATAGATATTATTCACAAATTTGACCTTTTGGGTATGATTAGCAAAAAAAATTCAACAAAACCCATCTGTTAGATTTTTCCAAAAACAATAACCTTGCTACCCCTATTTTTAGGGTTTTCCAAAAAAAGTCACAATTTTGAAAATCAAAAAAACTGGGTTTGTTTAGCATTGAAGTGCCTACAATACCTATGTGTCAGATGTTTTAGAAAAATATGGGGGCTATTTTTAGTGGTTTTGAGAAAAAATTTCTGAACATATATCTGTGTTTACAGTCAACAGTTGAGTTTTTCAAAATACAGTACTCTCAAGTTGAAATCAAGACTAAAATGGTCTTACTTCATGACTTTCTGAAAACACTCGACATAGACATGCATTCTTCCAGCAAGTGGAGAAGGAGATGATTACTTTGCTTCATTTTCATTTGCATAACCATATCATGGTGTGAACCAAGAAGACCAGGGATGTCCAGGTTTACATGTGGAGGTAATGGATGTGGTCCAAACTATAGGAGGGGCAAGAAGGTCAATGTATGATCCTGATGAAATTGAGGAAGAATAGCAAGAGAGGGACAGGAAAAATAAAATCAATGTAGATTTTCAAGGATTTTTCAAGCGAGTAACAGAGCTATGGGAGCAGCCTCATCTAAAATATTTTGAAGTAGAGTTTGATATACCATTTAGAGCTTGGTTTTCATGGAGTTCCTTTCAAAGCATCTTATTTTATTGTTCCTATGATAAACTATTTGGTAGAGTTGGTGGAATTACCTTTCTTAGTAATCCCTATTAGTGAGATTGAGATCGTTAACCTTGAGAGAGTAGGACTTAGGAAAAAGGAATTTGATATGGATATTATTTTAAAAGACTTCAAGCCGGATGTACTTTGCATTGACGTCATTCCTCAATCTTCACTTGATGGCATCAAGGAATAGTTAAACTCCATGGATATAAAGTATTATGAAAGTAGAATGAACTTGAAATGGTGGCCAATTTTGAAGACTATTACTGATGATCCAGATAAATTTATTGAAGATGGTGGTTGGGAATTTTTGAATATGGAAGCTAGTGATTCTTATTCTGATAATTTAGAAGAGTCAGATCAAGGATATGAACCCTCTAATGTAGAAGAGGAATCAGAATCAGATGAGGAAGGTTTAGAAGATGAATCTCTTATGGATTCAGATGAGGACGAAGAAGAAGATTCTAAAGAGGAGGAAGGTAAAACATGGGATGAATTAGAAGTCTAAGCCAGAAATGTAGATAAGGAAAAAGGAAATGAGTCTGACAGTGAAGAGGAAAGGTGGCAACAAAAGGTAAAAGCTACAGGGAAGTCTTGGGTACCTTATATTAGAGATTCATGAGGAGTGTCTACCAAGAGGCATAAATTCTAATGAATTTATTTCATCTACATGCTTCTACTATTTATTCATGAACATAAATGGTTAAACTATTTATGCAAATGATGCATATATGTTAACTTGATTAGTGTTGTTACTTCAGTAGTTTGACTTCTATGACAACCAGTCATTAGGCCATTGTGTGCAGGAGCATGTTTGTGTTTTTAGTTAACTTTTTTGGATAGCTCTACTAGGTGTTGAGGATATTCCATTTATCTTTTGAATGTTAAGAAGTCTAGTATTACACGCTTCTCTATGTTGATTAGATTAGGTTACATGGTTTTTACTATTGATTTATTTATTTATGGAGTTTTTTTAACTTGGAAGATAGGAATTTACTACCTTTTTAAAATTAGATGGATAAATCAAGTGGGTGGTTAGCTACGCCAAGTGATGAGTTAGTATCCAATAGTAAGAGTTTTTTATATCAATTCATCGTTTGGTTGTTTATAATAATTAAGTAATGTGAATTTTCTATAAGGCCAACTAATTCTATCAAAGCAACCGCTTGTATTTTTACTTGAGTTTCACGACAAAATTAATGATATATAATTAGGAGCATATTTTGTTCTTTATAGAAAGTTCAAAAATCTCATTCACCTCTTTAACATTGGGGAAAATATGTGTAAGCTACTGCCTGCATTTGCAACATTGTAAGAGAAGAATATTCAAATTGTATGGCTTTCCCTGACTTCTAGTTATTCCTTCTTTAATCTATATGAGCATTTTTCATTAGTAGTTGGTTGTGCTCTAGGCATTTTCTTTATGAGTGTTTATTATTATATAGACTACTTAACAAGTTGGCATTCTACTTTTATTTCTATTGTTGTAGGCTTTCTGAATAAATTTTCTTTTCAAATAGGAATGTAGATATCATTGTTTCATTACGTAAAAGGAAATGGAGTTTATATCTTTGGCCTTTCCTACATTCTAATGGGAAAACCTTTTTTCCATATTTAAACATGTTTTAGTACAACTAAATCACTTGACTCAGGTTTATTTACTCCCCTCCATTTGATAGGCATAGGCATTGTCCTTCTACTATTGAAGTGGCACCAATATCATATAAGTCTACTTTCCAAAGTTGCTTGTGAAACCAGAAGGATAATGCATTTTTTAGCTCCTTTTGTAAGAGTTCAAAGGAAAATGCATAAGGACAACTATAGCATAGATTTTTGGCACCCACTTGTTGTCTAGCTCTCCTAGGGTTTTTCACCTAAAAGGAGAAAGATGGATCCAAAAATGCTTATGTTTACATTCAAATATTAGTGTGATATCGATGGAAAAGGATATAATATGCCTAGATATAATGCTTGAATGCAAGAAATGAATGAGATTGATTGACTAACGAATAGAAACTAAAGGAAAACAACTTTTTTGAAAACACATTGTGTAATGCAACAATGAACTAGGAATGAATGCAAAGCTTAACAAAAATGAAACAAACTGAAAGTGTGCACTTGGAATGTGGATGGAGACTAGAAATTGCTTCTAAAATTTTTTTCATGCTAAAATATAGGCCTGGTGGTACTCATTCTCCATTCTTGGCGAATCAATCCCAGTTTTGCCAAACTGTACCAGAACCCGTTTCTGACAAAAGGGTACTCAAAAATGTAGAAAACTCAAAATTGACCATGGAGTGGGACTCATTCACCACTCATGGTGAATGAATCAACTTTTGAATTTCTATATTTTCAAAGGTGTATTCTGAAGCTTTCAATTTGCACTTTGATGCCCTATAGGTGTCCGCTTCTAAAACTCTAATTTACGGGTCTGAAAATGGATTTTTGTTGATATTTTGACTTGATGAATGAGGAGAAGACTTTAGTAACCTTGTAACTTGATTTTCAATGATTTCCAAGCTTCCAAAAGACCTAGATCTGTAAAAATGTACAAGAAAAGAGAGAGAGATGTTGAATGTTAGGGCATGGGGGTTTGCCTTGGCCAAACCCCTTTTAGGTAATTAAACCAAAATTATGAAAGAAAGGAATGAAACATGAAACAATGGAATGTATTACCTTTCCATGATGATTGATCTTGAAATTCTGCAACATAACATGTAGAATCTACCCTTGGATGTATTAGGAAGCTAAATTGATGACTTGCAATGTAAATGCCCTAGCTTGCTTGACTTGAGATAGAAGATAGATGATGAATGAATGATGTGAATGTTTTAATGGATGAATAGATGTAAAAATGAGTTAAGAGAGGTTATTATAGGAAATTCACCCTATTTTCCCGTTAATTAGATCCCTAAGGCCAACATGCAGAAAAATTAAACTTAAAGCCTAATTTTTCCCACTCAAAACCCTGAAAATGGCTCAAATGGGACTCAGTCACCACTAATGGCGAATGGGTCCCATAGGGGCCATTTTTGCTAGTTGGAATACTGATAAATAAGAAAATTAAGCTTATATCATGACTATGTCAATTATTTGATCAAATTATGCCTCGAGATGCACAATATGGGTTGATAGGGGCCTATTAGTGATGATGTAAATGTCAAATAGGGATTGGGACAAAAAAATTGATGTGAAAGTGTGATTAAAAACACTTTACAACACTAAAATGAGGTCCAGATAGCTAGGTAGGAAGGAACAAGAACCAATGTGAATGTGTGGGGCACATTACAACATTAGTTTATCATTAAGCTTATTTCACAAGCCTTCTAAATTGATATAATAATGTTATTAAACATGTTTTATAATGTTAAATTAGGGAGAAATGAGTTCATTAAGTCTAGAAAAGTGTGAAATTATCTTACGACACTTTACAACACCTTTACAAGATATCATTAAAAGCTTGTTATTCGATTTGCAAGGGTCCAAGACCTAGTGTGGATGCATAAAATGCCTCACAACACTTGAATCAAGGCCTCATTAAGTCCATTTTATCATGAATTAATCACATGTCAAGCAAAGGGTACTTTTTTCTATGGCACATTTAAAAATTCATGCAAAGGCAAGAAAGAGAAAGATGAATATGAAAAGGTGGATCAAGATTTGATCCTTTGTCCAACTAGTTGTGGATCAAATCTAGGTTCTTTGTCCAAAAAGAAGATACACACTCACTTTGGGGCCACAGAAATTTTGGTTGTCTGTGGGGTGAGAAAGCCCAAAAGAAGTGGTTTAGTGAGAAATTCATGCCAGTGTGTCGGATTCCCACCATATAATGAGAAATTCATGCTAGTGTGATGGCTTCCCATTATACAAACCATACCAAATTTATGTTCTTGATAACATTGATAAGGCACCACAAGGTCATGCTTTTTTGTAAATGTTTTTGAATGTCATGTAATAAAAAATTTGAAGGGGATTTTGCTTTGTTTGTGTAAGTTCTTCTTCTTAGGGAGCATTGTGCCTAATGTCTCCAAGAGAGGACAATTTAGGATGTTAGATCATTATTCATGGGATTCCTCATTTGCATCAAGCCACTTCAGTTGATTGTACACTCTGGGAAGGCATCAAGACCAATGACACCACTAAGGAGAAGACATGTCACAAGAAAAAGTAAATCACGCCATGAAATTTGCAAAAGGATGCTGACTATGTATGCCACCCACTTTAAAGTGGTTGCTAACACCATTACTGTGAGCAATTACTTTGAATTAGAAGAAGATATGAGAGCTTATTTGAAAATCCCTATGCCAAGTCATATGTTTTTCATAAGCTATGTCATGAAGAAAGGCAGTATGTCACATGTGAATCAATCTTAAGACTTGGCATCCACATCCCAAGCTTTCTCTTACATGTCCATGAAAAGTTAATGATTAGTCAAAAGAGACAAGTGACATACAGGGGATAAGGCTATCTAACCCGTTGCCACCACTTAGTGCAAGACAAGGGTGAGTCTAAAGTGGATGACAGTATTTTGCCCCTTGCAAGGGATGTGAAACATGTAATAGTGAGAATGCTATGATCCTACAACTATTACATGACAAGGAGTAGCAACTAATGTTATTTATGTGGATAAGTAAATAGATTTTTAGCTTGATTGTCTTTGATTATATATACTTTGTTACATATGTGAGCAAGGCCATTGTAACTTGGTTGGTATGAAACATTATGCTTGGGTGGGTAAAGGATGAGTTGGGGTTGGTGTTGATTTTTTTGTTTGTGTGATGGTGGGTAAAGGATGAGTTTGGGTTAGTGTTGAGTTTGTTGCTTGTGTGATGGTGGGTAAAAAATTAGAGGATTCTTTGGATGTCCCATAGGGTATGTAGGTGGTTCATTCATTGAAGGGGATCTAATGGATACGTGTGCATGCATAACCTTGGAGGTCTTGGTTTGATGTATTCCTAAGCATGACATATCATTTTCTTGCACCATAATAGTTTCCCTAGGAGGAGAGTTGTTAGGAGAATGACAATCCAAATGTTCTTGACATTCAAGGATTTGTTCTTTTAAAATGTCATCATCGTAAGTAAGGGAGCTATCCATGGTTGAATTGTCTTGGTCTCTGATGTGTTCCCTCATAAGATTCTCATGATTTTCATTGATTGGATCATGTAACACCATAATATCATCTTTACTAATAGGAGAGATATTAGGAAAGGGGAAATTGTCTTGTTCCATAACATCTACCCTAGTAGGAGAGCTTTGAGAAAAGTGACAATCAAGAGGTGCATCACATGTTGAAGCTTTATCACAAATAGGTGAGTCATGAAGGGGAGGAAAACTAGGATTTTCATGTGTGTCAATGATTGGATCTTCCTGTTAAAATAGAACCTTCCAATTTTTAGGAACATTAGGGAGGAGGGAAATAATGTTATAACTCTCAATCATTGGGTTTCTTGATACCAACATATCCTTCGTACAAATGTGTTGGTCTCGATCATTCATGAAAGTATTGTCACAAATAGGGGAGGTGTTGGGAGATGAATGGAGACTAGGTAAAGTGGTGGACATGCATTCATCTTGTGTTATTATACTATCTTCCCAAGGGGAATGCGAAGAAGGACAAACAAGACCTTCATGATGCTCAATGATTATACCTTCTTTCACCAAGATACCTTCATCACTAAAAGGAGAGGTATCAAGAGAAGTACAATTAGGATCATCATGTTTATCTATCTTTGTATTCCCTTCTAACACATCATCCTCAATAATAGGAGAGATAGGAGGAAGTGTAAGTTTAAGACTAGCATTTACATTTTCATTCTCTTGTGCTAGGAGACTATCATAACTAGGGAATACATTGAATGAAGAACTTGAATGTCTGTTAACTAGATTTTTCTTTGAAAATTTGGAGAAGATTGAAAATAACATTTTGAAATAACAATCTATGCTAACTCAAAATTCAATGTAAAAGTCTAAAATGAAATGCAATTTTTAGATGATAATTGACGGATTATGCTATGTAACAATATGAGAATGAAAATGTAAAATGTAAACCATGCATGAAATGAGATAATTTAGGCTAGATTTGATTAAATAGATGATACAAAAATGCAACCAACTGATACAGCTATGAAATGGCACCAAACAGAAGCCTAAAAATAGGGTTTTTAGCTCTGTAAAAGATAGTTTTAGGGGTCATAAGGGACTGATTCTCCCAGGGTGGCAAATGAGTCATAGTATGGACTTTGTTTAGAATTTTCAGAAATTTTTGAGGTATTTGGATGTGTTCTAAGTGCTATGATGCAGACCTAAATGAAAAATGCAGAATTTCAAAAAAATTAAATGAATTTAGATGCCAAAAATGCAACCTAAATGCACTTTTTATGAATGCAAAATTTAACACCTAGCATGAAAATGAATGATGAAAATCCTAATGCAAGATAGATCTATGATGATGGACTCCAAATCAGAAAATAGAAGTATTTGAAAAGTAGGTTCACCAAAAATGTAGCATAGATTTTTGGCACCCACTTGCTTTCTAGCTCTCCTAGGGTTTTTCACCTAAAAGGAGAAAGATGGGTCCAAAAATGCTTATATTTACATTCAAATATTAGTGTGATATGGATGGAAAAGGATACAATATGCCTAGATATAATGCTTGAATGCAAGAAATGAATGAGATTGATTGACTAATGAATAGAAACTAAAGGAAAATAACTTGTTTGAAAACACATTGTGTAATGCAACAATGAACTAGGAATGAATGCAAAACTTAATAGAAATGAACCAAACTAAAAGTGTGCACCTGGAATGTGGATGGAGACTATAAATTGCTTCTAAAATGCTGCTAATGCTGAAATTTACGATTGGTGGGACTCATTCGCCATTCTGGGTGAGTTAGTCCCAGTTTTGCCAAATTGTACAGAAACCCGTTTCTGACAAAAGGGTACTCAAAAATGTAGAAAACTAAAAATTGAACCTAGAGTAGGATTCATTCACCACTCATGGTGAATGACTCCACTTTTTAATTTTTGTATTTTCAAAAGTGTATTCTGAAGCTTTCGATCTACACTTTGATGCCCTACAGGTGTCTGCTTTCGAAACTCTGATTTATGGGTCTGAAAATGGATTTTTGTTGATATTTTGACTTGATGAATGAGGAGAAGACTTTAGAAACCTTATAACTTGATCTTGAATGATTTCCAAGCAAGCAAGAGACCTAAATATGCAAACATACAAGACGAGAGAAATGTTGAATGTTAAGGCATGGGGGTTTGCCTTGGTCAAACCCCTTTTAGGTAGCTAAACCAAAATGATGAAAGAAAGGAATGAAACATGCAAAAATGGAATGGATTACCTTGCCATGATGATTGATATTGAAATTCAGCAACATAACATGTATAATTTTCCCTTAGATGTCTTAGGAAGCTAAATTGATGACTTCCAATGTAAATGCCCTAGCTTGCTTGACTTGAGATAGAAGATAGATGATGAATGAATGATGTGAATGTTTTAATGGATGAATAGATGTAAAAATGAGTTAAGAGAGGTGCTTCTAGAGGAAATTCACCTTATTTTCTCATTAATTAGATCCCTTAGGCCGACATGGAGAAAAATTAAACTTAAAACCTACTTTTTCTTACTCAAAACCTCACAAATGGCTCAAATGGGACTCATTAACCACAAATGGAAAATGGGTCCCACCTAGATGGAACTAATTTTCCACTAATGATGAATGGGTCCCACAGGGGACATTTTTTGCCAGCTGGAATGTTAATAAATAAGAAAATTAGGCTTATATAATGACTGTGTCAGTTATTTGATCAAATTATGCCTCGAGATGAACAATATGGGTTAATAGGGAACTATTAGTGATGATGTAAATGCAAATAGGGATTGGGACACAAAATTTAATGTGAAAGTGTGATTAAATACACTTTAAAACGCTAAAATGAGGTCCACATAGCCTAAGAAGGCACAAGAACCAATGTGAATGTGTGGGGCACATTACAACATTAGTTTATCATTAAGTTTATTTCAAAAGCCTTCTAAATTGATGTAATAATGTTATTAAACATGTTGAATTAGGGAGAAATGAGTTCATTAAGTCTAGAAAATTGTGAAAGTATCTTACGACACTTTACAACACCTTTACAAGACGTTGTTAAAAGTATGTTACTTGATAATTTGCAAGGGTCCAAGACCTAGTGTGGATGGATAAAGTTCCTCACAACACTTGAATCAAGGCCTAATTGAGTCCATTTTATCATGAATTAATCCCACGTCAAGCAAAGGGTACTTTTTTCTATGGCACAACAACAGATAAAAACTTTTCCCTTGATTGAAAGAACAAAATCATGGCTTTTGGGATCAATAAATGGCCAGAACTCAGTCATACCTCTAGTTGCTTCTTGAGATAGTGTTCCTAAGGTAAAATGCCTCTGCAATCATACTAGTGCTTAGTTTTTTTCCAGTATTTATCCAAAAAAGGTGAAGAAAAATAAAAAAACATTTTGTTCTTGCACAAAAATGTACTTACATGTCCACATTTATTTGTATTTAATTGAGAAAGAGAATCATATATAAAAAATAAGTTTATTCTTTTAAATTTAGAAATAAAAAACTAAAAACTAAAAATCAAAGAAACAATGGAAACATTTACAAATCTATAAATTGACAATGAATTACCTCATTGTGGTCAAAGTTTGCTCCCTTTGCTCCCTTCTCTCTATTGCTTGACACTTTGAGGCAACCTAGGGAAAATTATTTTCATCCAATCTGTGGAGGAAAACAAAGTACACACTGCCATTACTCTTCATTATCAGATTCAAAAGATGTAACAAAAACTATGTGAATTAGCAAGAAAGACTCTTCATCCTTTCACAATGAACCAAACAGTAGGTTGTCATCATGCTGATCAAAGGGGAAATCATTTCTTCTTGGAAATCTTACTCTAATGGATATGTCTTTCAATCATCTTGATGAAACCATTTTACCTAGGTTTTCAAGACTTCAAAATCAACACATTACTCCAATCAGCGAGGTTTGTTGATAAAGTATTATAGTAGTTTTGAATGCACAGTGAGGTAGAGGCACAATGATAGTGCTAAAGAAGATACATGGGATAGTCAAGTTTTGGAGCAGAGTTGAAGTGAAGTCCACATACATTTCAAAGAAGGCATAGCCATCACTCAAGGAAGAGAAGGGATTTCACATTTTTCAAGGACAACAAGCATTTAAGGAGGAAAACATTTTGTCTCTTCCCAAGAAATAGATGATTTTTGTGATAATGGTGAAAATACACAAAAAAATTGGCACATGGAACCCAATAAACCAAAGTTGAGAGAGATGCATCAAGTTCAATTATAGAGAGTCACAATGGCAGTGCTAAAGAAACATACATCACAATCAAAAGAAGGCAGTTCACTATGATGAAGACAACAAAAAAATTTGTTGTTTATTATGTTTGTAACAAACCAACATGAAGATTTCATCATATACATATTCATCAAGGCACCTGACAAATAGTGTTGCATATTGAGTACAACAAGGAGTACATTGTTTGCAAGAATGTTGAGGTGAGTACTTGTCAAGCATTCACCACAAAGTCGCAAGGGTGGAATAGGAATTTCATAAAAAATCAAGCATATGTATGAAAAATTATAAGCTTCTCTCAATAGGAGGTGATAGTTCTAAATTACATGATGAGAGAGTATGTAGTCCTCAAGATCTTGCACAACAATGATGTAGTTATTGTGCCTTTGTTGTTCACATGGTATATAACAGTCAATAGAATTTTGATAGGGCAACACAGTGAACATCCTAACAGTGAAGATATCAAAGCATGAGGTGAATTTCTAGGTAGTGAAGAGTCTATAGCATTGAGACAATGTCCCTTAACTTTTGTGCACTCATAACAATGGAAGACAATTCCCTATTTATAGAGGAGCAATAGTGACAATTAGGGGCATGATATTCACTTCAAACTTTAAAAAATTGAGACTTTAATAATGAAAGGAGAACACCCAGGATGATGGGGTTTGAATTTTTCTTCATTGCATAGTGGAGCCAAGGCCAGTTGACACTGTATCATGTGGATACCCATGTTCTCTATATGCTTCAGGGTGATCATTTTTTATATCTAAAGCAAAGTGATGTTCCAAGCAATACAAGATAGGGGTAGCATTTTCTATCCACATGTCATACTTTTTATGAGCTACAAAAACAAAGCAATGAATGGCCAAGAAAATATTTAACTCAGAATGCAAAAGGTGGCCATGAAACTTAGCCATATAGGAGAAGCTTCCTACTATTTAGAGGAGCCAAGTGGGGAGGCAGTAAATGACAAGATTTAAAATCACCATGGAACAAGTGAAATGGAGTTGCAATCCATACATTAAAGAAGGTGAAGCTTTGTTGTTTTCTTTAGAAAATAAGTAATATTATCACCATTCTTATTTTATTATGAAGCCAAATATGCACTTCATTAAAAGAAAATAGACAAATTTCATGATGATGCTAGGGTTTCGAGCTAAATGAGCCTATAGCTTTATGGTAAGGAAGAACTTAATTTTTTGTTTTCTCCATGAAATAGAAGGTCATGAATAAGGGTTTTTTAAATCCATCTTTCTAAAAACACATGAAATGTACAGAAATGCGTAGAATCAATAGGAAAATGAGGAGAACTAAGTATGGAGCCGTGGCCACAAATGCAAGAGGGGCCTCATAAATGAAAGGATCATAAACCTAACACACAAAAATTGCATTTGAAATACAAAGAAACATGAATTTGCATCATTTTGCATTCAAATGAGCTCAAATAAAGCTTCTTCTTGTAGATATTTAAGAGGGAAATGTAAGACTCATGGCGAAGAACTTACCCAGGTTTTTGTTTCGAAAGTGTGCTCCAAAAACCCATAGGTATGGCTTCCAAAAAACTCAAGCCAATCTCTCCAATGGTGGCCAGAGGTGATGAAGAAATATCAACAAGTGAGAAAAATAAATTACATTATAAAATACAATCATGACCATGGCTTAAAATCCTGAGAATGCATCACAAATGAAGGTTGACACCCAAGGAGGACTTACCTTATTTTCTCCTATGAGATTTCTTAGGAAAATTTCCTAGAAATAGCAAAAAATGGTGGAGGATCAAGCTCAAAAGACAAAATGGTGAAGGATTAGGGTATAGGTTTGAGGGTATTGTTACCTAATTTTTCTACTAGCTCAATTAGGTAGAGTTTTTATGCTTTACAGGTGAAAAGAAGGTACATTTTACTCTGCCATATCATATTCAGGTGCATAAAGAAGTATCAGAAGACTACATTACTACAATTACATCATAAAAATGCATATAACATAGAAGAGAATGCATAATCTTTTCAAATAATGTAATCTTTATTGATAATATGAATGTATGGCTGTCCCATACAAGCTATGGGACTTACTATCTAAATGAAAATAAGGAAAAAACTATACATTTATGAATACAATGAAGAAAAATGCATATGTAAAGAAGGGGGACCCATCATTGCCTAAATGACGAATCCCAATTGAGTTGCCTTACATTAGCTTTAGCTCTCCTTCTTATCTAGACTCCATATGTTGCTTTCCCTCTGCTGCTCCAAGATTTTTGCATGTGGGTATGTGCAGGATCATGATGAGCCAAAAAGTGGCAATATGGTGGGGTATGCGGCTAGTGACTTTTTTTTTACCAAAATTGATGAAACGAAAAGGGTTTTTAAAGGAGATTCTCAACTTTCCACCAATATAAATTATGCTTTACTTTGAATTTAATAAATTATAATTATTATTCATTTTCTATTTGAATTATGACTAAAGTCCCAATTGATAGGATGATTGAAAAATATTTATAGTTTTCAAACAGTATCACATTTTTTGAATACAAAACATGCATGACATTCTATGCTTCGCATACTATAGGATTAAAAAAAAAATGAATTTCATGAAGTTTTGACCAAGTTAAGGTGGTCAGACGTATGAGTTTTTATATTTTTTTAAAAGTTGTAATAAAAAATTCATAATTAATTATTTGCTTGGAAAAAAATTACAAAAAATATGCATCACATCGGGACATTAGTCCTCTACTTATATATAAAATCTTATAAAAAATATTATCATTTTATTGTGGTTAGGGCAGTTAGACAAACACCTACTTCTTTTTTTCTTGAAATTTAAGTACTAGTACATTGAAATTTCAAATTTTCACCAAATAGATTTTTTAAAAATAAACCTAGTAGTTTAGAAACTACATTCAATTTGCTACAGATTCTATTCTTACATATTTTTGAAATAATATAGATAACTTATTCAAATTTTTACTTCAAGTTGCCTAACTCTAATTTTTTTGAATTTTTTGCCACTTAAGGGCCTAATTTTTCCATGATGATCCTGCACATAGCCATATGTGAGAGAGAGTTGGATAGAGCAATGAAGGATCACCAATCAGTACATAGGAAAACATCCATAAACATATAGCCTGATCCTTATAAACATCTGAATAGCTTGCATACCACAGATGTCCAAGAAAACAAAAGAATTATCAAATACATCTATCATATGCCCTATTTTATCTAACATGTTTTTTCATTGTGCAGATACATGTTGAATATCATTGCAAGTTTTATTTTTTAAACATTACAACATGTGGGGTAAAATGGGCTCCCACAAGGGTTGAGCCCAGCATGTTGTTTCCCTTTGTTCATTGAAATGGGTAGGAGTGTAAATCATCATGTCTTATCAACTTTGAGTGAATTCTAATCACCTATGGTGGTGAATTCATTGACATCACAATAATAAATGAAAATTATTCACTCAACAGAGTCACAATAAGAAAAAAGTCAAATGCAATCATGACAGTTATAGGACAGTATGAGGTCAACATGAAATTAACAGTTATAAGGGATAGTATATGGAGACATTTCTAAATTAGCATGACTCCAATAAGCATAGTTAAGAATGGTTTTGATAGTTTTCATGCACAACACTAAATAAAATAGTGCCTTCAAGCATATTTCCAACAACCAAACAAAGAGAATGACAAAGATTTCATCAAAGGGTAGATTATTTTCATGAAAGGTAACAATCCTTTTCAAAGAGCAGCATAGTAGGGAGAGAAATCTCAGTAATGCAAGATGATAGAGGAATGTGGCTTGAAAAGTATCATGACAAAGAAGATTTAAAAGATGGTCATATCTTTGATGATAAAGAACCCTCAAATGAGAATGGACAATGAGTATAAAGATAATCATTAAAAGAAAGCATGAACCTTGACAATAGCAAGGACATTCAAGTTTTCTCGCTATGATAGATAATTTGTGAGAAGAGTGAGAAAACAGTCCACTATCAATTGAGAAAAGTGAACAAAATACATCAATCAAAATCATGCTTAAGCCTTATCTGACAGTGAGGAAGAGAGCATCAGTTGATATGGCAATCATGATTAACAGACAGTCTTACATAAGTAGCTTGATCACTTGTTTCAAGAGGGAATGAGCTTGATAACATAGCATTTATGATAGTCTAAGAGTCATGAGCAAGGTGAAACTATGAAATTAGAGTCAACTCTTGCTAAATGTAGAAAGCATTAAGGAAATGTGGAGGCCATAGTCATGGGAAAGATGTAAATAAGAATGCATAGAAAAATGCAAGGAGATTCATCATTTATTTTGCATATGAGCTCAAAATGAGAGAAGTACAGAAAACCCTTGCTTTATTTCCTCTTCCACAAAAAAACTCACTTGCACATAGAATCAAAATATATGCTTAGTATTTTCAGTCATTGATAGAGGTCGAAGACAACCATAAAAACATAGACAACAACAATAACATTTTTAATGTTTGTTCTATTAAAAATGAGCTCAAATTAGTGTTGTTCCTCTCAATGAAAGAAACTTACCTTGATATACACAAGAAAATCTAGAAAGCCCTTCAGAAATCCCTCATTTCCAGCAACATCAAAACTTTGGTATGTATTCCATCCATCGCAGCATCCAACAAACTTCTAGAATGTGCAAATAAAATGAAAATCAATGAGTGGTGTGGTTTTTCCTTTAGGGTTTCAACCCTAGCACATGTCAATTAACTTAAGGTATTTTTTCCTTTTGATTGAAAATTTGCAATACAACTAATGCCTTTGTGGTATGTTATGCTAGTGTGTAGGAGTCTTTAAGGCTTTTATTTCTTTAAATTTGCTTCTCCTATGGTCGAGCTCTGACCTTTTATTTTGCATTAATCTCAAATTTGAAACACTTTAATTAAGTGATAAAGTTATAAATCTTATTTTAAATGGAGAGTAAAGGAATTATGATATGTAAATGCCTTTAAAAGGATTTAGTCGTGCTTGTATGCTTTTGTAAGCATATAGGGAGGTTGAAGGAGGCTTGAAAACATATGGAGAGAATATAGGAGTGTTTCATCACCTTTTGGAGGGAATGAGAGCATTTGGGAGTTGGTTTCTTGTGCATTTGTGGTAGACTTGGTCAAAGTTGACTTCTTCAACACATTGGAGTTCTTTTGGAGAAGATTCAATTGCTAATTTTTAGGCTTTTTGGGGGCATCCGACCCAACTCAGTTTCTAGATCCTTTTTTGGTGGATTTTTGGAGGGATTTGGAGATATAGTTACCTTTTGACTCATTTTTACTCAGTTCTTATTGGCTCGTTCTTTACTTTGTGAATTTTTTAGTCCATTTACAAATTTTTCCATACTTTGTAGCTCTTTTGGATATGAATAATAGTGAAGACCTTGGATATCAGTGATTGGAGTATTTTTTCCTTACTCTCTTGTTTCATTGTGTGCATCTTATTGATTGATCAAATTACTTGTGAAATTTTGTTTATTTCCTTGTAATTTTGTCTCATGCTAAGCACCTTTCTGCAGAAAATTATGTTAACACAAGTTATAATCTATGTCAAGATGCAAATGGCTTTTAGTTGTGAAGTTACCTTCCTCATAGGAGTTTGAGAATTAGGACCTCCTTATAAAACATTTATGCAAAGATATACATAATTGAGTTGTGCAAGTTCGGTTTCAATCATTGTAATCAAGTATCTATAATCTGAGTTTTAGGTCCTAGTTTAGTTTGGTGTATCACCTCTTTATTTTTATTTTCTATTTTCATTTTATGCATTTTCTTTTCCCCTTTTCCTTGTTCGAACAATAGATTAGTTTAGGTGATAACAATTTAGGAAGCCAACCTTCTCTGGAGGTTCATTCTCACTACAAGTTACCCACAACCTGAGAATGTTCCCATGTGTCAATAGATTACTGAACCTTAAGTTCAGTAGGGTGAAAATCTAATTAATAACAAGCATATGGTTGAAGGATTAGGTTGAGGTTCCAATGTAAAGGGTAGAGGGTATAGGGGTTGACAGTTTATGGTTTAAGGGTTGAGCGTTGAGGGATTAAGGGTTGAGGGTTGAGAATTGAGAATTGAGGGTTGAGGATTTAATGTATAGGGTAGAGGGTTTAATGGTTTAGGGTTTAAGGGTTGAGGATTTGAGGTTGAGGGTAGAATATTGAGGGTTGAGGGTTGAGGGTCCAATGTCTAGGGTAGAGGGTATAGGGGTTGAGGGATTAGAGTTTAAGGGTTGAGGGTAGAGGGTTGAGGGTTGAGGGTTGAGGGTTTAAGGGTTGAGGGATTAAGGGTTGAGGTTTGATGGATTATGGTAGATATTTTAGTTGGGTTTAAGGGTTTAAGGGTTGAGGGTTAAAGGTAGAGGGTATTAGGTTGAGGGTAGAGGGTAGAGGCTGATTTAAGGGTTGAGGGTTTAAGGTTTAGGGTTGAGTGTTTAATGGTTTAGGGGTTGATGGTTTAGGGTTGAGGTATTAGGGTAGAGAGGGAGGGATGGATGGAGCGAGATATGGAGGGATATGTCAGATAGAGAGAAAGGGAGAAGAGGAAGGAGGTACAGAGATATATGAGGGTTGAGGATCCAATGTATAGGGTAGAGGGTTGAGAATTGAGGGTATAGAGTTGAGGACCTATAGGGTTGATGGTTTATGGTATTGGGTTGAGGCTATAGGGTTGAGGGTAGAGGGTAGAAGCTTTAAGGGTTAAGGGTTTAAGGTTTAGGGTTTAAGGGTTTAGGGTTGATGGTTAAGGGTTGAGGGTAGAGCTTTTAGGGTATAGGTTTGAGGGTATATGCTTGAAGGATTAGGGTTGAGGGTCCAATGTATAGGATATAGGGGTTGAGGGTTGAGGGTTTAAGGTTGAGGATTTAGGGATTAGGCTTGAGGGTTGAGGGTTGAGGGATCTTTTGATGCAAGTGAAATGTAGGCAATCAATTTAAGGCTAGTGAATATTGGGGAGGGATTTTTTGTTCTAAAGCCCCTAATCCCTTAACCTTTAATCCCTTCTAGATCAAAACAATTAGGTGCTCAATTAGGCACTAAATTAGGTGCTAAATTAGGATCTAAAGTAGGCACTAAATTAGGCATTAAATTAGGCACTAATGTAGGTGCTAATCTAGGTGCTAATTTGGGTGCTACTTTAGGCACCAATTTGTGCCTAATTTAGTTCCTACTTATTCTGATCGGTGCAAAAAATTCCAAAAATAGTGCCATCTAGATAAATAGCGTCAACTTTTTCAAAAACATAGAGAAAAATACATTAAAATAGTGGGTGAAAGCAAAAAACTAAGAAAAAAAGGGAGCTAACCAAAGGGATTTGTTGTAGTGCATCATCGTTCAATGGATAATGAAAGTGTGGAAGGTAGTCATTTCAAACACAGAGCTACCACCGGTTACTACCATACTACCTTCCACACTTCATGTCAACAAGGGTGGATGACATAGCTGCAAAGAAGATTGAATATCAAGAGTAGATTTTGAGTGGGGAAGAAATGATAAGGTGACACGCCATCATCTTGTGTAGTATCAGTTGCCCAGATGTAGAGGCAATCAACGATTGGTTAGAGTAATTGTTGACTAGAGGTGATGAGGTGTAAAACACACAGTTAGGACGTTCTACCCTCCAAAATAACATTTATCACAAACATAAGTTAACTTTATGCCTCTTTCCAAGTTAAATCATTGTCCCACTGATCATGCATGTTTATTTCCACTAATTATGGATGTCTATTTTAGATCTCCATTAATTGTGGATGTCTATTTTGGAGACACTTTTGTCTTTAGAGTTCACTTTTAGTTTAGTTTCAGTTAACTGAAGTAGATTTCTAGTTAACTGCTTGCTTACCTACTTTTAGACATAGGAATAAATCTTGTTGATTGGAAAGAACTCATTATTAACTAAAGGTGCTTTTAGGGTTGCCTACTCCTTTGAGCTTCTATAAATAAAAGTCTTTGCTCATTATTTTGTAACTTTACTTCACGATAGCAAAATGCTAAGCTCAAAAGCATTTGACTTTGTTCGCTTAGTATATGTTCTTGAATCGTATTTGTGATAGAGAAACGCTAAGTACAGCTTGCATTCTCTTTATTCTAATAGGTGTATTCAGTCCATGTTCATGTATTCTTGGTTTGATAGATTCATGTGTGATTGTATCTTTGACACAAGTTGTTGTCCCAAAGTTTAACCTTTAATCAAATATTGAGATAATAAATCAGGAGAGCTACCTTGCCTTTGATCTAAAAAATCTCAAGATTTATCATTGTATGTTGTTCTTAATAATCTATCTTTCGATCTACACCTCGAAAAGAGCATTGTCTCTCCTTGGGAATGTAGAGAGTTATATTATCATTCTTTGTTGTTTCTAGTAGTCTTCATTTCAGCCTACACCTCATAAAAGACATAGTGCCTCCTTGGGAATCCTAAAATCTAGCTACCATTTGATGATTACTTGCATGAGTTATATCTTAGTGTCAATATGGAAGTTCAAAGCCTTCAAAAGAATTCTAAGAGATAGTCTGTCCAAGTGATCGAATCATTCCATTCTCACTCATGTACCCTCTTGCTTTGTTTATCTAGAGGAGATAGGATAGATTAAAATTTAGCTTAGTTGTAGTTAAGATCTACATAAACTAGAGAGAACCTTAGCTACAATGCATTGTGCTTTATGCACCCTTGTGCCCTGCCACTGAGTAAAAAGATAAGAACTTTATTTTATTGTACTTGTTATGCAAACATCAGTAAAAAGAGGGAGCTTCCCCTCTTAATTTGAAGAGTAGTTACTACACACTTGCAATAGCTAACCATTCCCAATAAGCACTCTAGAGGTGCTAATTGAAACGCCAACAAATTTATACACTTTCCTATGCTTTTTTTTTCACAATGAAACTAACCATGCTAGTCAAATAGAAATTCATTGATTGTTGTAAATTTTCTTTTCTTTTTTTATAACTAATAAGTTGTATTAATGTTGAATAATTAATATCAACACATAATAATGTAATAGTGAAATTTATATATAATTTATTTTTTATAACTAATGAGTAAATTATTGATGTTGAATAATTAATATCAATAAATAATAATATAATAATGAAAGTTATAAACTTATGATAATTTTTTATTTAATTTAAATTTATTTTGATGAAATTATATATATATATGTGGTATATTTTTTGCCTCTTCATTTAGTTAAAGTATCATGTCTCTACACTTTTTCAAATTGTATTCATGTTTGTATATTTGTTATATGCTTGTCATTTATTATTGTTATTATTATTTTTACGTATGGACATTCAGTTTCTAGGTTGTTATTTACATTTCCTACAATGAAAATTTGATTCAAAATTAATCAATCCCAAAGTATGCAAAATTTATTTCAAGTCACAAAATAGTGATCCAAAATTAAAAATCTAAACTTTAAATCATTACTAACACACACCTATTCCACTAGCAATTATGTGTTAACTTTATAAATGTGTATGTGATTAATTGACATGTATTTGCATTTTAAAACATTAATTGTACATTAGTTATAAGTAATTCAAATAAAAAAATTCTATTCTAAACCATTCTAGGAACACTTAGCTTTGAAGCATGAAAAAGGAACCTTATTCTATATCAAATCATTTTAAGGGCTATCTTCAATCATGTTCACAACAATAAAAAAAAATTCAATCAAGTGGTTGACCTAGTAGAACATGATGGAACCCCTCAAAAAAATTCTTGGTTCCACCTTAAGTCTATAAAAATTTGGCTTGGATTATCATTTCTGATATTTGGTCATGTCCCCATCACTATATTAAGGTTTTTATGATGATTAAAACCTTGCATAAGTGGTCTAAAAATGTTGACACCTTGATTGTTGTATTATTGCAGTGACTTATGTTCCCGATCTCTGGTTGCCTAAGTTATGTTTTATGTTATTCACTGAAGTCAAGTGACTGGTCCCCAATGTCTAGGTCTGAATTTCCCATTTCTTATAAGGTTGAATAAAGAATCTTTTGGCCTTTACATTCTTTGCATTTCCTGACTTAGAAGCTCTCAAGCCTATTATTCTCATGTCATCCTAGGGGATCCTCTTCATTAGAACAACTTAAGTGCGTGTGCTCAAAGTTTCCACTTAAGTTCTAATGGCTATCTTACTTTATCTCTCATCGTTGATTTCTTTATAAGTACATATTTTGAATTAGCGATGAGCAATGAAGCAGTGTTTTCTTTGATATCGCTCATCACAGATAGCTACCAGAGATCTTAAACAGAATGTGTGATGAGTGATGTTCCTTGAGGGATCACTTATCGCTAATGGCTTTTAAGCCTTCAAATTATTAAAGTGATAAGCAATGCCTTGGTATTTTTTTCTTATCGCTCATCACAGATAGTCATAAAATGATAAATTTAGATCAACGATGAGCGATATGATGAAATTTCCTTTACATCATGTGATCACAGATATGTTTTAAATGCTAAGTTCTACATTAGCGATCCATGATGCTCATTGTGAACTTTGTAAATCCTCTCATCGCCAATTGCTTGCAAACTATATGAGGATAATTAGCAATGAACGATGGCCTTATATTTTATCACTCATCACGAATTCATTTCAAAACTTAAGTTCCAAATTAACAATGACCGATGGTATTCTGTAAAAAATTTCTTTCGTTAATATGATGAGATCCTATGTGCGATTTATTTTGTACCATTGATGTTCATGCAGGTGTACATGTCTAAATATGATGCCTTCACTACATCTCTCTTCACTAATAGGATCCTAGGTGCAAAGTTTGAATTAGCGATGCACGATGGAAGGATGGATGTGATCAAGGGATAGACCGCAGATCCTAGGGCTGAGATTTCATCACAGGGATTTTTACATCGCCGATGAGGCTGATAAAGGATGAGATGCATCCGCGATAAGATATGACTATTGATGGAACAAGCAATGTGGCTGGATGATGCAGATTTCACGTAAAGCAAAAAGGAAAACAATGAAAGGGCTGTTGAACTGTTGATGTAGTTTTAAAACAAGATGATCCAACAGACTAAACATCATGGCATGGATAATTTCATCACTAATTACACCCTAAATTTTGGGGAAGATCACCGATGAGCGATGAGGCGTATAAGGAAATTTTCTCTCTGAGAAGAGCTAGTCTTGTGTACTTCGCTTATATTAATGAAAAAGCATGGATTAGGTTGGTGATACATGTTGATTGATAGATCACAACACTTGAGATGGCATCATTTTTTTCTATGAGAAATTTGCTAAAGGCATAAAACACAAGGCTCAAATCACCATGGATGAAGTTTTAAATGCTTTAAAATCAATGATCCAAATTTGAAACCAAGTTGTTAAGTTATCAACTTGCTTACGCGAGGATTTCTTGGATCATTAATTATGCATGCTTCAAATTGCCTATTTAATGTAGGTTGTCTATTATTATCCTTCATCATATTTTAGTTTTCAGTGAATGAGAGGTGTGGGTTAGTGAAGAATTATGTGAGTATTAAATTTTCCTGAGTTAGGAAGTAGACGTTCTTGTCCTAGATGAGTAGGTCTGCCATGGTGGTTCTAGATTTTAAGGAATTATCTTTTCTTGAGTCTGAGGAAAATATTTTTCAGGATGAGATTGAAACACAAGGAGCTCCTGATATTCCAAATAGTAGAATGGGATTTAGGAAATTCAAGAAGTATGGTGACAAGGAGGATTACAATCTATAGGGCCAAATTTTTTTAGAAGAGTTGGTCAAACACAAAGAGAAGAGGATGGAGGAATATGAAAAGAAGGAAAAAAAGGAGGGAAAACATTATAAGGCTTATCCGAAGGAATTTAATTCTCCATGTGACATTTCTAATAACCATTCAGACAATGAGGGTGACACTAATCTAGAGGGTGATTATTATCCCCTCCCTGGAAACATCAAAGGATTTTGATGAGGAGGTGATGACAATTTCTCCAGTCCCACCATGAGCAAAACATGGGCGAGTATCCTCTAAGGTTGATGACCCAGAGTGATGACTGTGCCCTTTTTTTTTTATATGAAACCATGCCCTTTTTTTAGGATTTTCCTATTCAGCACTCATGATTTCTTATTTCTAGTGCTGATGTGGAAATTTTTTGGGTTGGTGTGTAGGAGAAGTGCTAGACTAAATAACCTTGGTGGCATGTATGTTGTTTCTAGATGATATACAAGTTTTTGTTGGAGCTACTATTGGAGAATATTCTTTGGTCAACAAGGATGAGGATTTAACACGGTTGCAACAAACTCTGCCTTTTGAGGAGTTGGTGTGTCTTCATTCAGGGAATATGGAATGTGGTCTTTTACTCTTCCATTTTCCTCAATGATTTCATATAACTAACTGAGAATGTCTCGAATTCTGATGCAAATGAAACAAAATGTAAATGTAATTAAGCCTAATGCTTGTTGCTCCCTTGTTCTATAAAAGGGATATCAGGGCTTATTACAAAGGTCGGATTTTGAAGTCTCAATAGGGTTTTAGGTGAAAGCTAAGTTCAAGAAAGGCACTTTGAATAGAATATTGATAATAGGCCAGTAGTTTTTCTTGGATATGAAATCTTGTATGTAGTGATCTTAAATAATTGTTATAGATATTACTAATATCGAAGCAAATATTATTCTAGAAGAAAATATTAGTCTAGAAGCAAATACTCTCCTATGTATGTTCCTTACAAGTTATGAATGAGAAATACTAATGGTGTTATCATTTATCTTCAAATGTTCCATTTGAATGTATTACTCTATTTTTAGCTTTAATTCAAGAAGTTAATTAAAATGCTTGAATAGGGTTATAAAATTTTTAAGGAATTGCTTAGGATTCATAAGAAGTAAATTTTTTAGGCATAGTGAGTTTTCATAAATGCAACGCAGTATGAAAATAATCCGCCTATCTCTAAATTGAGTAGTTTGTAAATTACTGATCCTTACATATTTGACTCAGTTGCTCCAATTGATGAGACACTGGTCATTTTGTCAGAAAATCTTGCATAAAATGAACAAATAGTGTTTTGGGCCCTAGACTTAAGATAAGACAATATTCAATTAAAAATCTTTTCAAAGATAGTGTAAGTGGGGAATATCCCCAATTCCTAGCAAATAGATGGTCACTCATTTAAAAATCTGCCAAATCTTCAGTGAGAAGGATTTTATTTACAATAAATAGGAATCAATCTATGTATAAATGTGTTACTAATCAAATATACTTCATGAAAACACAATTGGGATCACCCTCCCAGGTTTCACAGAGCTTGAAGTGAAGGATTAAGGTCCACAAAATCCTATACTCATTGTGTTGGCCACTAACCCTGCAGTTCATTACCATAGGAGTTGGCTATTGTTTTAGAGAATTGCTTGGTTTTTCTGGAAAAATCACCAACAAAACACAACCCTTTCAATCTTGTGATCTCTGATGGTATTCTTTACTACTGCCAACTCTTAGAATTCAACACATTACAAAGATTATGATGATTTTGTTCACTTTAATTTCTAACACTAGAATCATTCCACAAGTTACAAATTAGTTTTATGTATTAATGCATTTCTATAGAAAGCAAGGATGACTCCAAAAGGTGCAAATTCAACCCAAAATAAATTTCTAAACTATTCTAATTCCAAGATGAAATACAAATAAATAGAATTTATTATCAATTTCCAAGCAAGTGAATTTTAATATAACATCATAATTATATGCGAGTGCACCAAGTTGAGGGACAAAAAAGTGGACAAGTCAATTTACTTGACTAAAATGTGATCACATTACATATAAGCTACATGTTTTATGGCTTAGTAAATACTAATCCACAACATAATGAGCTCCATAAAGAAAACTAAAGTTACCACAACACATTTTAGAAAACCAACAACCATGATCAATTGTTGCAAAGCCATCAAAATGTGAGTGCAACTTGCACATTTCTAAAATATGTTCCAAAATTTTCCCAATTACATCATAGGAGAGCTAAGTGGTCATGATTTTATTTTATTTTTCAGGTCATTTATGAAAAAATTAGTTTTGACAATAAAAGCATCTAGTAAACCTCTACCATACATCACTTGCTTCATCATTGGAACCAATGATGAATTAAGTTGACTTAGTGACAAGTCAAATCCATTAATGGAAGATACATAGAGATGCATGTCACCAATTTTATGCAACAAAGTTATCATATGATGAGGTGAAACAAAAATATATAATAAAAGGTCAAATTTATTCTTTTTTCATATTAAAAAATTATTGCATTTTTTTTGTGACTTTAAAGAAATTCATTATCTATTGGTGCAATCATGATAATGTAAAAAATATTTTTGGGATGGGTGGTGGATAGTCTTTAACCATCCTCCTTGTAACAACTAAAAGGTGCCTCTATATTTATTGAAAAAAATTAAATGTTTTCCCTTCAAAAAATTCTTAATCATTTTGATATGAAGAATTTTTAGGGTAGAGGTGGGAAATTTTCTAAAGATCGAGTTGGAACTCATTGGGTAGAAAATTGACAATTAAATTTGTTGGCATAGACATCTATTCATCATGTAATGCTACCATCAAATATTAAGGAGACTATGGAGTGTGAACTCTCCATGTAGTTTGTAGCCTTGCAGATATCCTCATACAATATTGCACATAGATGCCTCTATCTCATGGTTCAATAAATGATCATGTAGTGAGACCATCTAGCTCTATTGATGTGACCTCCCACTTATTTTATAGTTTCTAAATAATTTATGCTATAGAGTAGATTTTGATCTATAGGGTGTATAGGGTGTCGCCTCCCATGAGTGCACTCATTGTTATTTGTGTGTATTGGGAGATTATAGGATGATATAAGTAGTATAGGGTGATGAATCACATAATATGGTGATGACTAATGATCTAATACATGAATTTTTGGTGACCATGTAGAGGTATTTTAATATAAATTTATAACAAATACTTTATATTTTATATTTAAAATTTAACATGTAAGTTAATTTTTAATTGAATAATTGAATTAAAAATATGTATTTATTATATATTTCAAGGTTTGGCATCACAAGGTGGTATGTCACCTTCTATTCCACAAATAAGTTGTATAGTCCCATCTATGCAAAAGGTAAATTTTTAATATATCACAATGAATCATTAGTTACTTTATATGATATTGTATAATTAAAAAAAAATATTTTTTGTTGAATAGAAAGGTATTACACCACAATACAACATCCTTTTGGTAGTTCTAGTTGTGATATTGGATTTACTAAGGTACATTGTAGCACATTTTAACTTTTTATTCTACAAAATTTAATGTTATTGCTTATGTGTGCTTATTTTTCCTAGTTAACTTTATTATTGTTTGTTTAGTTGATGAGTTCATCTATCATGTCTCTTAGTATACGAGAACAGTTGGATATTTTTTTTATTACTGTTATCTCATCATCGATGTCTCTAACATAGGTATGAGTATGAATTTACATATATAATTATGATTATTTTTTTAAATTGATATCATTCAATATTTGAAAATAATTAATATATGATGTTTATGTTATGTTATAGATTGATGTGAGTTCTTGTGTGCAAGGGAATGCCTCTATTGATGATGTTGAGCGTTAGAAGTAAGAACAACTAAACTACTAATATGTTGTAAGTGTGTTTTTAAAGATAATTTTAAAATAATACTTTTAGTTATAGAGTTTAAAATAGTATAAATTTTTATAAATTATATATCTAGGTTGAGGTAACTTATAGTGAGGATTTAGGTTAATGTTCTTCACGGATGGCATTGAGAGGTTGTGGTGTGGCATGGATAATTTAGGGTCTCTACACCCTATCCTAATCTTGTTGTTGCATGGGTAACTTGAACATAGTTGTGTAAGGGGGTGTCTGATCATTTGTTTGGGTCGTGGCTAGGGGGATATGGGTTTCCTTCATTTTATCCTCTTTTTCTTCTTGTGTTTCTCATGTGGGTTTTTTTGGTATGTGGTGACTGATCATGCAAATATTGTACACTTGTAACGTATCCTCGCTAGGGTTCGGAGCTGGGTCGGGCCTCAAGCGGGGGGTTCAAGGGTGGAAACCCCCAATAGTAGGGGTTCAAGGGCGTAGCCCCCCTGAAAAAAATTTGTTAACACATTAAGGTTTTTCCCCATTAACATGTCAAGGTTTTCCCAGTAACACATCATGTGGAAAAATGACTTTGTAAAACCCTAGTTCTAGAAGCTTCTAAAAGTTTGTTATAAGCAAATGGGATGTATGTTGTGGTATTGGATTCGTGAGATTGTAATCTACTTTGCATTGGATAATAAAATCATTGCTTGGATGAGTTTCTATGGATGTAGCCCATATTGGGTGAACCACGTTAAATTTATGGGTTGAACTCTTTTTTGTTATTCTTCGTGGTTATTTCTGGGTTATTTAATCTGTGCATAATTGTTAATGTTTATTGCTCCAATCTGCCTGAACCCTAACAGGTTTCTCCTTTGGTGGGTGGTCAACAAGTTTGGGGGGTAGACTCTCCATTTTTTGGTTGCTTTGTTTCCTTTGCAGATCCATTGTGGTTTGGTGTTATATTTCGACTCCTTTGTAGGTTTCATGGTGCATGCATTGGGGATTGTTCTCTTTCATGCATGGCATACCGTGAGGCCTCGAATAGGTTGGATCTTGCTTCTTCGATTTGTGGTGGGGGTTTAAATTTCTCGAGTATGGCTAAACCTTGTGAGGGTTTATCTAAGAATGGGTTTTTCGAATGGAAAAAGTGAATTGTTAATTGGAGAGATCTCAATATTTCCCAATTTTGGTGATCCAACCTGACTCAGTGGCTAAGGATGTGAGTTATTTGAGCAACCATGTATTAATTTTCATGTTTATGGGGATGTAGGTTTCACTCCCATTTTTGTAATTGTGGGTAAGAAGGATGTGGAATCTTGAGGGAGACATAGAAATTATGCTAGTGACTAATAATTATTTTATGGAGGATTTTTCTTGTTTGTCAGATAGAAATGGGTCTTTTAATGGAGGACCGTACTTCTACAATTAGGTGGGCCTCTTTATTAAACCATGGCATGCAGGATTCAACTTTGCAGAGGAGCTCCCTTTTGGGGTTTCTATTTGGGTGTGTCTCCCATGTTTTCCTCTAAATTTTTGGAGAAGTGATATTTTGCATATGGTTTCCCTTCTTCGTAGGAAGCTAATTGGACCTTCTCAACAAATGTTGCATAAAAGGGTAATTTATTTTGTGTGTGTGGAAATTAATTTGAATAATCTAATGTTGAACTCAGTGAAAATGTGTATAGTCTTCCTCCTAGACTCAATAGTTGGGCTACGAGGTTCTACCTCTCTGATGTTGGATATGCCATGAGTATGGACATCTTCAATGAAAGTGTCCCAAAATCATCCATGCAGAAGGTTCAAGGGTTGTCCCTTCTAATCCTGAGCATAAGGGGGATAAAGGGAAAGCTCCAATTATAGGGGTGATGGCTGACAAGGAGGGTTTTGCTCCAGTAAAGGCTCAGAATAAAGGAAGAGGTCAAAAATGTACTCTTTGTAATAGACAAGAAGATGAAACCTTCAATAGATTTGATGTTTTGGATAATTTGGTTCAGGAAGAGGGGGTCCTTGTTAGCATGCAGATAGTGGAAGGTTCTTTGGTTGGGGATCCTTCAACTTCTTAGGAAGTGGCTTTCCTCATGTTTTCTCAAATTGGGGGTTAGGGGTTGTAGATGGATATTGATTCTCTTTTATCTGATCCTAGGTTTTTGGGGGTTGGGAAGCCTTTGGAGGAAAAATATGGGGTGGTTCCACCTAGTTTGGGAACTACTTCAGTGGGGGTTGCTAATTATATTACAAAAATTAAAGCATGTACACTGAATTTGGGGATGCATCTGAAGATCCTTAAAAAAGGGACTCCTGAGAAGCCCCCTAAGGTAGGCTAAAAGAAGGACTAGGAAAAGGTGAAGCTAACTGGTGAGATGTTAGTGGAATCAAGCTCAATGAAAATGATTGAATCTAACTTTTAGGTATGTGCAGGATCATGATGGGCCAAAAAGTGGCAATATGATGGGTATTTGTAGGGTATGTGACTGATGACTTTTTTTTACCAAAAATTGATTAAATGAAAAGGGTTTTTAAAGGAGATTCTCAAATTTCCACCAATATAAATTATGCTTTAATTTGAATTTAATAAATTATTATTATTCATTTTCTATTTGAATTATGACTAAAGTCCTGATTGATAGGCTGATTGAAAAACATCTATAGCTTTCAAACGGTATTACATTTTTTTAATCCAAAACATTCATCACATTCTATGCTTCACATACTATAGGATTAAAAAAAGAAAAATTAAATTTCATGAAGTTTTGACCAAGTTAAGGTGGTCAGACATACGAGTTTTTATATTTTTTAAAACTTGTAATAAAAAAAATCATAATTAATTATTTACTTGGAAAAAATTTACAAAAATTTATGCATCACATCTAGACATGAGTCCTCTACCTATGTCTAAAATATTATAAAAAAAGATTATCATTTTATTGTGCTTAGGGTGGTCAAACAGACACCTATTTCTTATTTTTCCCTTGAAATTTAAGTACTACTGCATTGAAATTTCAAATTTTCACCAAATATATTTAAAAATAAAAAATAAACCTAGTAGTTTAGAAACTAAATTCAATTTTCTACATATTTTATTCATACATATTTTTTCAATAATATAGATAACTTATTCAAATTTTTATGTCAATTTGCCTAACTCTGGTTTTTCTGATTTTTTTGCTGCTTAAGGGCCTATTTTTTCTATGATGATCCTGCACATAACCTTTTCTCATCCCCAATTATGATTGTTGTCTCATGGAATGTAAGGGGTATGAATAGAATCCCTAAACAAAAGGCTATTCAAGATGTGATTTGTATGTGTAATGACAGAAAGGAATCTCCCTTTTCCTTTCTTAATTTGGGAATAATTAATTATAAATTGGACTTGATATCGCCTTGATCTAGTGTTGTGATGAGTTATACACATCTACATTAGGTTTTGGGCCCTCCTAAACTAAATAAACTTAACTTTTCCCTAATTTAATGTTGTAAAGTGTATTTATATACACCTTCACATTAAATTTTAGGAGGCTTATAAATTAAGTGGACCTAATCTAGTGTTGTAATGTGTTCTACACATTCACATTACATTTAGGACCCTTTTAGCTAAATAAACCTATTCTTGCCTTAATTTAGTGTTGTAAAATGTATTTATTTACACTTTCAAATTGGATTTTGGGCCCTCTTTCATTTATGACCTTTATATCATCATTAATATGTCCCTAATTCCCTATATTGTGCATCCCAAGGCATATTTTAACCAAAAACCCAATAAAATCATCTAAAATATCAAAAATTATGAAAACCCACCTTGAAAATATAGGATGGGACTTATTCGCCACCTTGGGCAGATGAATCCCCCTAGGTGGGACTTGTTAAAATAAAGTTTCAAATAGCTCCCTTCGGGTTTCTTTTGTAAATGTTCGTGCGCCGACCTGAGCATCGCCGAGTTTATTCGGCTTTCTGACAAGTTTTGATCTTCCCCTTTGCGTATTTCTCACTTCGCAACTTCGGGTAGATGCTTCCCTTTTGGGTCCAAAGAGGTTGCATTGGGCGTCCATGTGTCGCACTTACGGAGAATTTTATTTCTTTTTCCCTTGAGGTATCTTCGGGTTGCGAAAGCCTTCCACAAGGGCAATCACTCCTAAGATTGTCAGAGGGGCCCACATCTTGGTACGTGGCGGCATATCGCAAACTTTTCTTGCAAGGATAAAATAAGCAGCTGCGGGCTGTGAAATGCTTCCGCAGGCCTTCTTTATTTTTGGCGGGCCCTACCTTTAGCCAGGTGGCAACCTTTCGTGGCCTTTTCAACACAGCAAGGAGGTGAACACCGCGGGCTGCGAAACGCTGCCACACATCTTTTGCACCCGATTCATACGGCTTTCTCCCCACTTCAAGAGGGACCTCAGCCCCTTGAACACGTGTCGCTTCTTCGCAATATCTTGGCAGCAATAAGAGGAAATCTCATTCGGCCCGCGATGGGCTGCCACGTGCCTTACACTGATCCTCGAAGCGGTGGATGGGCTAGCTACTATGCTATCGAGTGTTGCTCGTCATGGTTCTATGAAGCGGTGGATGGCACTTATCACCTCGAAGCTTGGCTGGGACCACTGCCATCATTACAAAGGGCGCGGCTGCACCTGAATATCCAGATGTCGTGTTTTAACTCGTTGCCATTGTAACGGCATTGGAAATCTTTTGATTCTGGCATCATTGCAGGAGATTGTGGGATCTTTTTTGTTACGGCTTACCAAGCGGTGGGAGTTTTCTCTCCGGCTATATATTTGCTCTCTCAACTCAACCAAAAGAGAGCCAACAGTAGATAGATCCAAGAGTTTTAAGAAAAAGGATACTGGTTATAGCAAGAGACACCAGGCCTCTCTTATATGTTTATTTGCAAGAAACTTTCAGACTGTGCCAACTGTTCGGCCTTTCTGTTTTTCATGTATTGATTAAACTATAAACTATGTTTTTTATTGTCTTAAGCATTTCATTTGACAGGACTTCTATATATTGAATGCAAGCTTGCTTATCTAAATCATGTCTAAATGACTCTTCTTAGTGGTAAGGATGTATGCAATACTATTTTATGTCAATAAATGAATTGTTTATGCTATAGCCTTAAGTTTTCGATGTTTTGGAACATAACAACATTCAAGCCCTTAAATCTATGATTTATCGTGCCCTTAAGAAATTTTTGGCACATCGCCTTAGATTAGACTTTGCTTCATTATATCTGCTTCCTTTTCCCTTTCCAAAAACTATTATAGAAGAAGTCAACTTCTTTAAAACCCAGAGGTCACTCAGTTTGGCACAAAAGGGTCTCCCTTGAACTGAGTTTCCCATAAGGCACTGTTATCTCATCAAATTTTGGCGTCAATAGTTGTACCCTTTTTCTGGCACGCCTGGTGGGACCCGAACTAATGAAATTGCCTTATAGAGGGGTGTATGAGTCATCGGCCTATAACTAGATCCCAAACTGCGAATAACCCAGGTTTACTAGTACCTCCACTAGGGACAGTCCAGGCCAAAAATTAGTTAGTAATCGTTTCATCCCCACCGCCCTTTTCGCTCACCATGTTGCCAGCCGCAAATAGAAACTATGTAGCATGGGATGTTGAAAGTCCCCTGGTAGCTCCGGTAGCACCTGCTGTTTGGGGCGCGATCCGATTTCAGCCCTAAAAGCTCTTCCCAAATTTGCTGGAGATAATACAAAAATGCCAGTAGAACATTTGCAGGATGTAGCGGATGTATGTCTGGTACACGGTATTACAGCGCAAAATGTAGCCCTGAGACTCCTTGCTGCGTCCTTCAAAGGCAAAGCTCTGGATTGGTACCGAACACTGACTCCTAATACCATTCGCACTTGGGATGACCTCGAAGATCCATTCTATGAAAGGTTCTCAAATGACAGAGATCGTTCTTCATTATATTATCCGCTATCTGTCATCAAGCGAGCGCCCCAGGAGGCTCTGACTGATTTCAATGCCCAATTTCACTCAAATTGGCAGAGGATTCCTATGACTATCCGCCCGACTCCAGAACTGGCATTCATATTTTACCTAAAATCCATTAATCTCAACATTTCTGTGATGATCAAGTTCTTGGGAGGAGCCACTTTACCAGATGCTTATGCTATCGCTATCAAAGCAGAGAATCATTTAATAGATTGCAGGAAATTGCCTCCTCGACCTATTATGCCAATATTTCCTGAGATACCGACCTCCGCACAAGAGACGGCATCAACTAGCGCACCAGCAACTCCCCAGTCGGTGTATTCATATGCAACCACTCCTGAAAACTTGGCCTCTACATCGGGTTCTTCCAAAGATGAAATAGGCGACCTCAAGGAGATGTTGCGAACTATGGAAAATGACATAACAACTCTCAAGCGGAACCAAGCAATGCCTCCATGGCCCGCATATCAAAACTATCAAGGTGGATGCCCTACCTATCCGTAAAATCAATATCAGAATGTGCCTCGCACTAATCCAACCGCGGCAGCTACAAACCAAATGGTTCTGGTGCCTACACCGCTGGCAACTACGTCGCCAAGCTCTAGTAGGGAATTAACCACGGGACAAAACAATCTTATTGATGACATCAATCCATGGTGCTTCCCTTGCAATGATGCGCATATGCCCCGAAATTGTCTGCGTGGCAACTTACAACAAAAGGTAGCAGAGCAACGTAGTCAAGGTACTGCGACTGAAAATGGAGAATACATATATGCCTCGGCAATGGAGAATGTGGTCCTTACCACGCAAATGCAAGGAATTTCCTTAGAGAAAGAGTCTGATATTGTTCTTAATCATGCGCTCTTCTCATGGATGGAAGATGAGGAAATGGTGTTTGCAAATGACACGTCCACAGCTGAAACGCCGCAGGTACAGTCTAACTATAACACACAATCAAAGAGGAGATTCACCGGTGAGCCCGTTGTTTCACTTTCGGACAGCCCACAATGCAAAGGCTTGTCCGATCACATCCCTGGCGCTTCGACCGTCTGTTCGCCTTCTCAACCGCGGAAGGAAGTTATTATAACAAGAGCAAAGGAGCATAAATCTCTGAGTTCCTCACCTTTTAATGTGGTGGAACAATTAAAGAAATCATCCGCTAATGTGTCTTTGTGGGACATTCTAGCTATCCTGAAATAGAAAACTATGCTACAAAAGGCACTTCAATGAGAGACCAACTCAATACCAACAGAGCCTTCTGCCAGTACAGAGGTTGTTTATCAAATGCCACTAGCTAAGGTTCTTGCAGACAAAGCGAAGGAATCCCATATGGAAGGCAGAGGTAGGCCAAAACCTTAACCCTTCTTCTTGACCCTCATTGTAGGGGAAAAGATATTACACAACGCTATGATTGATTCTAGCGCTAGTACAACGGTTATGCCAAAACTGATAGCCGAAGCCTTGGGACTCAGCTACGAACCTATGAAGAAAGGGGTGATGCAGCTGGATGGAAATAAAGTTGATACTGTGGGTGTCATCAAAGCGCTTCTGTTAACTCTATTTTCCTGCCCAAGTATCACGGTCCCACACAAGATACAGTGATCATAGATGTTCCTCCTATGTTCGGTCTCTGTCTATCTCAAGAATTTACTTCAAAGGTGGGTGGATCTTTGTCTTTAGATTGGTCACATCTAATACTTAGGACCAAGCATGGTGCAAAAATGAAGATAGAATCGGAGGATCTACATTCCGAGCACGTGGCGGATGAGGCCCTGATCAATTTTGAGGCCGCACATACCTCCATCACCAAGCAGGACATGTACAATGTCGAACTGCTAGAAGAAGAGAGGGTGAGCGGAGATAGAAATGATAAGGAAGATGCTCTATTGAGCGAACACATAAACAATGATCCATTCGGAAATTATCATGCTACTGGATTAGGCACATATGTAATTTATGATGAAGACCAAGTTCTTCCGAAGGTTGCCAAAGAATCCAATGATGACCAAGCAAATGAGCTGTGGACATTGTATTTTGATGGAGCAAGGAGCAAAGTTGGAGCTGGAGCAGGGGTATGTCTAATATCCCTGCAGAATGAAAAGTTGTTGAGGTCTTTCCGATTCCAATTCGCTTGTTCAAACAACGAGGCTGAATATGAAGGGTTAGTCCAAGGCCTAAGCCTAGCGGAATGAATGGGTATTAAGCAATTGATTGTGTTCGGGGATTCCAAACTGGTAGTTAATCAGGTCCAAGGAATTTATGTAGCAAAGAATGTCCGCATGAGATCCTATCGGCATCGAATCTGGGACCTAGTGGAAGGTTTTGAAGCTTTCAACATCCTGACCATTCTCTGAACATAGAATGGTGATGCAGATCGCATGGCGGTGATCGGTGCTCAGTTTGATCATGTTTCTGACTTGCTTCGAAACAAATATTCAGTACGAGTGCTTGTTTGACCAGCAATCCTCGACAATGATCAGAGTTGGCAGGTCTTTCAGAGCGATGAGCACATCGCCTCGTTTATTCAGCACTCAGGGGAATTTGCTGATCAACTTCAACCAAAGATCACTGAGGCCTACAAAGGACAAATTATGCAGCTCAAGTCAAATAAACTTTCGAAAGGGTTAGTTACTCTCGAGAATTTTTTTGATTGTAATGATGCCCGAAATGATAAGCGAAAATTTGTGGCAGACAAAAGTGATTATGAAAACCTTCAGGTCTCCGATGATAGGAATCTTCAAGTCAGAAAAGATGTCTCATAGCGAGATAGAGAAAGGCTTATCAGTTTCTATGGAAAATATGTAGTAGTGGCCTGGTCCTACGATGATCTAGAGGGTTATGATGTTGGCATCATTCAACATACTATTGAGCTAACAGAAGGTGCGAAACCAGTCCAACAGAAACAGCGACCAGTCAACCCTAAAGCTGAGGCCTTGATGGCACAAGAGCTAACCAAACTCATTGAGTCACGTATTGTCTTCCTAATCAAACATAGTACTTGGGTATCAAATCTAGTACCAGTCTGAAAGAAGAATGGTGATATCCGCTTATGTGTGGACTTCCGAGACCTGAACAGAGCATCTCTGAAAGACCACTATCCATTGCCTTCTATGGAATCAATCCTCCAGACTGTCGCAAGATCAGAAATGTTCTCTCTGCTGGATGGCTTCTCTGGCTATAACCAGATTCGAGTTAAAGAAGAAGATCAGCACAAGACTACGTTCACTACCAAGTGGGGAACATTTGCATATGCTAAAATGCCCTTTGGTTTATCCAATGTAGGGGCAACTTTCCAGCGAGCTATGGACGTCGCATTTAGCGAACTGATCAATAAGTTTATCCTAATCTATTTGGATGACCTTACTGTGTTCTCTAAATCTAAAGATGATCATTTTGATCATTTGGAATTAGTTTTTCAAAAGTGCCAAGAGTTCAGGGTTTCCTTAAATCCAAAGAAATGTGTATTCGGAGTACCCCAGGGTAAGCTGTTCGGGCATGTTGTGTCTAAAGAAGGTATTTCAATTGACCCCAAATGAGTAAGGGCTATAAAGGAGCTTCCCCTTCCGGTAAATAAGAAAGGTGTCCAGTCTTTTCTAGGCAAAGTAAATTTTGTCAGCAAATTTATTTCTGATTTTGTGGGAATGATTAGGCTGATCACCCTAATGCTAAAAAATGATCAAATTTTCAAGTGGACAACGGAAGCTCGGGAGGCATTTGAAAAGGTCAAAGAAGCGATCTCCATAGCCCCGGTGTTAATTAATCTAGATCAATGCAAAGATTTTATAATGTATGCCTTAAGTAGCAAGTCCAGTGTCACTACTGTTCTGATTCAAAAGGATAGTGAAGGAAAGGGAGAGCATCTAGTTGCGTTCTATTCCCGAACCCTAAAGGAATATGAGGCAAATTATAACTTCATCGAAAGATAGGCCTTTGCAATAGTAAAAGGACTTAAAAAGTTCCACCATCTAATTTCCCGCAACAAAGTTTTGTTATTTTTCACACATTCTAGTGTGCGTGAATACATCATGGAGGGAGAGATCACAAAAAAAAAGGCTAATTGGATTACCAAGATCCTAGAGTATGACATCGAGGTCAGGCCTACCAAGACTGTTAAAGGCAGAGGACTGTGTGAGTATATGGCACAGAATGAGGAGGTACCTGCCAAAGAGGAAAAACTAGAGCTCATCCTGATAAATAGGTCTGGATTGGAAGACGATTGGCTAACAGATAGAATGAACTTCATGCAAACTGGAAGGTATCCGCCAGGCCTCTCATCCCAAAAAAGAAGGTATTACCGGCTACAGAATTGCGGATATACACTGGTAGAAGGAGTTCTTTTCAAAAGAAATTTCAATGGTGTGCTCCTGCGATGTGTTACTTCAGGGGAGGCGCAAAGGATCCTCGACGCATTCCACAATAGCAATGAAAGTGGAAATTTCTCCTCTAAAACTACCGCCATCAAGGTCCTACGAGCTGGATATTACTGGCCTACACTTTTCAATGATTCCTACTCTCTGGTAAGGGCTTGTAAAAAATGTCAGTTCTTCTCTGACAGAAGGAAGAATTCAGCGATGCCCCTCAAACCTATCATGGCGGATGAACCATTTGCACAATGGGGCCTGGACTTCATCGGAATGATCAACCCTGTTTCTAGTTCTGGACATAAGTGGATTTTAACAACTACAAACTACTTTACAAGGTGGGCGGAAGCAGTTCCCCTTAAAGGGGCAACAAAAACAGAGATTGTAGACTTCCTCGAAACACTGGTGACAAGGTACAGCCCTCTGAAGACAATCATTTCGAACAATGCCAGAGCATTTTTAGGTACAAAGGTATGTCACTTTGCATTAAAAAATGGCATATTCCTTAAAACATCATCAAACTATTATCCACAGGGAAATGGCCTAGCCGAGTCGACAAACAAAAGTTTAGTCCGACTCCTTAAAAAGGTTGGCTCAGAACACCAAAGGGAATGGCATAAAAATCTCCAAAAAGTGCTCTGGGCCAACCGCATAACTCCTAAGCAAGTTCTCAAGACTTCGCCCTATGAGCTGGTATATAGGAAGGAGGCGTTGTTACCTATTTCTATGGAGATCCCGGTGATACAGTTATTGAAATCTTTTGAAATAGAACAAAATGATGCCATGGAGGTTCGGCTCGCCAAACTATTGGAAGTACAAGAAAAAAGGGAGAATTCCCTAATAGCAATGACAAGCCATCAACAGGTGGTCAAACGATGGTTTGACAAGAAGGCCTCTAACCAAGGTCTAAAAAGTGGAGACTTAGTGCTAAAATATGACAGCAGGGCTGCAAAGCCAGGTTAGCACGGTAAGTTTGACAGCCTATGGGAGGGACCCTTCAAAATCATTCGGTGCATGCAACACAACGCTTTTGAGCTGAAAAATATGGAACAAGAGCCGTTAGGAATCCCAGTCAATGGGATTCATCTTAAGTTGTTCCATTAGGCATAAGGATCTATCTTGTATAGTTGTAAATAATACTTTTTATTTTCTTTCCTGTTTTTGGCCTGTTCTTTTGTTGAATCAGTTATCTTTCTACACATTTGCTCATTATCGTTGGCGGGTAAAACACTAGAGTTGCTTTACACAAAATATACTCATAAATGGAGAAATAGCATACAAAATTTGCAAACCCAGAAAAATTAAACACAGAAGCAAAAGGGAGCATAGATTTTCCTTAAAAAGAGAAGTATATATTTATATATATATGTTATTGGGTTACAAAATGGCTGGGATGCCGATTTTCAAAATGTACAAGTATCAGAGTATATATATATACAATGGCCTTTTATCAGGCTTATCTGGAGCAGGTGAGTTACATCTTTAAGAAAAAAAGTAAAGGGGTTATCTATCCACAGGAGTGGCTAGCAACAATCGACGCATTCACCGCAGCATCCACTTCTTCCTCGACCACGGTCTCCTCAACGGCACTGGCAGCATCATTCAACACAGCCATCGTTGGTGGTGGATACACCAAGTCTCTGAAGTTAGTATACCAGTCTACGTCGTAGAAGGGTATCATGTTGTAGCTCCGGAATAGGAAGTGAAGGGCCTGGGTAACCCTCTGCTGGTGCTGGTCATGGGTCTGCAGGTAGAATCCGCTAAGAAATGGCAGCCAAACAATGACAGCTTCTTTTTCAATAAAGCGATGCAGTTCGCTGGCTGTTGGAAAGTCTATCCCGTATGTAGCATGTGTAACAACCTCGCCGAGGCCATTCAAGTACTTCTTCGGGAAGATTTTTTTGACCAGCTTCAGGATAAGTGGCCGGGGAACGCAAATGTCCAGCATGGACACTACAAAGTGTGAACATATGTCGGTATTCACCCTATACTTATCCTCATATTCTATGAAATCCTTTCCTAGGACCCACTTAATGGCTACCAGAACTAGTGAGTGTTTGTTCTTCGTCATCCTTTTTAGCCTTCTAGTGGAGATCTCACCTAAAAATGTCATCTGTGATTTAAACGAGGTTAGGCAAATTGGGGTATCCATTCTCCTGACACTGTCCCTAAGTCTTCTAAGATAATGCTGAATCTGCTCACCACCTAACCTATGAAGGGACTTGCTTAGCAATCTTCTACTGACCTATCACCTCTTAAATGCTAAGTATGTTTGCTTGCTGTCTACTGGCCTATTTATAGAAAAATTGACAAGACATATGCTAATCCGCCTCAAAGAAACGTGATGTATGTTGGCTGCCATCTCGAAAGCCGAGTCTACGTTTGTTCACATTTTGGGCCGGTACATGCATGATAGCACGGCTCAAAGCGTGCTTAATTTAATGCAGTTGATTAATTAGCTTTAAAAAGGTGGCACTTGTTGATGAAGGGACGTATGGCCGTAGGCTATTGTGTCATATCTCAAGCACATCCCAGAGCCTAAGGCGATACTCGTATCTTTTTAGGCTGTGATCGTTGCTTGGCGTAATCATTCTAGCTAGGATATTAATTGCCAGTGCATGTTAACAAAGGGTTGGAAGGCCAATTGCAAGCTCAATTTCCAAGGAAATCAGGGTGTATCACATGATCTCTTAAAAGCAATGATAAAATTTGGCCGCCTCGAAATAGCAATCAGTTCATCTTGCATGAGTTGTAAGATTAACGGTACATGCCGAATTAAATGCAAAAGGCTTACTTTCGCCTACCACCTTGGGAAAGGTTGCTATTATTGCAACAAAAAGGCTTAGTATTTCAAAGTCTTTTTACAAATGTAAGGAAGGTGCAAAATGTTTTCTGTCTGTCTATTCAGTGTAAGCGTATTCATAGGCCAGGAGTTTACAAGTCCTGCAGCGAAAGAGAAATGTCAGAATCTTCAGCTCAGCCGATGTAAGAGGATATTAGCCAGGAACTGTATACGGCTATTCGTTCTTCGGCCGAGGTATACGTGTACGAGGATGTAGCATATGCCACGCCTGGTATACCCGCAAAAATGAGAAGAGCCCACACGGAGGAGCTGGAAAGACCCAAAGAATGGAGTAACCAAAAAAAGGTTAAAGAAAAATGGGATAATATCTACGACCCAAAGCTTGCAAAGAACTTTAAATCTCTCAGAGAGGTGGCTTGTGCAAGGTTATCAGCGGCAAAGGCAGACCAATCTACGGCAAGTAGAGTCTGGTATAGCGGTCTCACACAATACATGGTCCCATTGGTGCACTATTGCCCAGAGGTGGTCGACGCGACTTTTTAGCGCTATAATATAGATACCCACTGCATTGAAGGTCACAATTTAAGGGTTCAGATCAAGCCAGAAGCCATCTGGCACATTTTATGTATCCTTGATCCAAGCAGAAGAAAGGAGACTATTGAGTATTTTCGCCCAAGCAAGGGGGAGAAAATATGGAAGAGGATAAAAACCGGCTCCGATTTCTTGTTAGAGGAGACTAATAAGAAAGGTATCACGTCCGCTAAAGCACCAAGTATCCCATTATCGCACGGTTCATTCTGCGATGATCTCCAGGATCCCATGTCCATGCTAGCATTTGTTTGTGGCCGAGACTCTGATGAAAAGATTGAGGCTTTTCAGCTGGGACCTACAATACAGTTTCACAAGCAGCATGAACTCTTCTGGTATGATTTTGTTGAGTTCATAGTTGAAGAAATGATACATCAGATGGAGAATTACTAGGTGGAAAATAAATTTAGATTTCTTTCCTACCTGGTCCACATATTCTTGCATCAGAATCTGGATTTCTTTGCCCGATTTCTTCCACTATCAATTTTTGATGAGTAGAACAAAAAAAAGCTGGTGTCTACATGGACACCTTTCCTTTCCACAACATATGACTATTATTCCTTCGCGGACTATTTCATAGCCCTGATTTTAATTGATTTGATCAGAGAAGGTGATATCATCTGGCTCACCACGGAGCAGACTGGATTTATGTAAGGCTACACCCCTGCTTATGACTGGTTCTTAGGCACAGATTTCACAATCCTTCGAATGAGGGGCTTTACTGATAAGCCTTTCCTGCTCCCAGCTTGCGTCACCGATAGAGTGCTCGCGCTGGAGGTTTTCTGACAAGTGTGTATCATTGATTTCATGTTTTGTAGCTGCGAAAGTGTCAAGAGGAAGGGATTCTTCACTTGCCTGAAGAGTTTCAAGTCGGTAACACTGGTTAAAAAACAATCACACAAGGTGCTAGAGGACAAGCTGGCACATCTAGGGTTGTTACTGGTAAATGATAAGTGGGAGTACAACCCTTTCAACGACCTGTCAGAGCCACATATGACGGTAACCCATGCTCCCCGACCATACTAGGAGAAGCGGCGTAATGTGCGGACTAATAGAGAGGAAGATTTTGTTGAATTAGCGAAAATCCCTACACCATATACCAGGGGCCCATAGCACAAGTTCTACTTTCCAGTGGCTATGGCCAAGGACAATCTTCCAATGGAGCGCAGCATGTATAACAAGTTGAAAAAGGGAAAAGAATGGAGCGATGAAAAGATAAGAGCTTTCTGGAAATATTGCTAGGAAACAGCATAGTTGAATGCTCCTTATAATCAATTGAAGGACAACCAGGAATTTGACAGATGGTGGAATGAAGGCCACCCCAGCCCGATCTCTAGTGTTGAGAGAAGCGAAGAAGCAAAGGGATCCGAGGAGCAGGAAGAAGAAATGGCGGTATCATCTTCTTCAGCGCAAGTAGGCAATATCTCTGGGCATGCCGCCTATATGGGCGCTAATGTATGCTTTAATATATCAAGAGGCTCACTTACACACACATGGGCCGCTAAACTAGCCAGGTTAACACCTCAGCAGAGGGATCTGACTGTCGAAGTTAGTGAGTGTCCGCCTGTGAAAAGGCAGTGCACGAAAAGTGTTATCGGGGCAGTTTCACATGGACCCGTTGCAGGAGAAGTGCTCGCTGCTAGTCAAATGCCAGAGCTTACAGGCGAGTCATGAATGATCCTGGAGCCACCGCCGACCAGTCAACAGGTACATTTCACTCCTTCTTCTCTTGCATCTCATTCCTTCGTATCCGCCTCTGCCCCATTAGTGACTCCTGCCATAAGTCCAAGTCCTCCACCTTCTGCTTCTAGTCTAGCTTATTCAGTTGGATTTTCCCAGTATTCACAGGCCCAACCGTTTATAATTACTCCCTCGAGCATGCTTACGCCTATTGTTGCCGCTCAGACTTTCCTCACCTCACTTTCAGAAAATGTTCCCCCTGTCAATCCTCATTCTTTTTCCGCTATGCTTACTGATCTTTTTCCATTGCAACAAGTCGATATCCAGTCAGCAACTACCCTTCCCCGACCAATTAGCCTTGTGACTGAATCTTTGATCCAGCCGCTACAAATGCCTAGCCCTGCTGATAGTTCTCAGGCCAAGCTATGGAACATGCCACACTTTTCTCCACAAACGGTCACTCTCCAGAAGAAGCAAATGCATGCGCCTATGAAAATTACCTATCTGTATGCCCTACCTTTTGGTGTTCCTTTCGCAGCTGGGCTGGTTTCATCACCAGCCGAATTCATAGCATAGATAGATTGTGGAAAGGAAGCGCGCGCAAATAGAATGAGGCGACGCAAGGCAAAAGATGACAATGCCCCCGCCGAGCCGAGAGTACAGGCTTCGTATGATGAGGCCTAGCAAGAATTAAAATTTGTAACTATGTACCCAAGGATAAGCAAGCCTCAGGGATAAATGCAACCCGAGGACTATGAGATCTATGTTGTCGGACTTGACATGAAGGTAGACCATCCGTAAAATAAAGTCAAAATCATGGAAGAGACACAACGGGTGGTCACTTCCAACTTCCTCAAAACTGGTCGCCAGTTAAAGAAGAAGGATGAGCAGCTCAGGGCAGCCAAGGAAAGGGTGAGCTTTCTAGAGACAAAGGAGAAATTCTTAGAGGCAGATATCGCCTGAATGACAAAAAGAGCGCTAACAGTAGAGAATGAGAGAAACAGGCTTCAGAGCAAAATTGCGAAAACCCAAGTTGCTGACCCAGGATTAGTAAAAGAATTGCAAAGCTAGAACCAGGTTGCTCGACAAAGCCTACAGTGAAAAGAGGAGGAGCTTGAACGCGTCCGCCTTGAGTATAGTTAGGGGATGGCACAAAAGGGTGAGGAGTTGGAGTGCCTACAAGAGTAGTATTAGCAAAAGGTACAGGAGAAAGAAGCCGAATTCAAAAGCCTGAAGACTAAGCTAGAAGAGGAGCTCCAAGAGACAAAGGCTTCTCTGGAAGAGTAATTGGCTAACCACTCTCGAGCTGAACAAACTTGGAATAAAGAAATGAGCAGCTATGCGGAGCAATTGGCGGCCGAGAAAAAGAAGAAGGAAAAATTGGCTGAGGCCCTTATTTCAAGGGAAATGGAGATTTCTTCGCTTAAAGCCTCTCTGTTACATACCCCTGACCAACCTGATGTCATTCTGCTGGTTAGGCAATTGTATATTTCTCACTAGGAGAAAGTCAAGACCTTCTGCCTAACACTGTAGCCTACCCTCCGGTTCATCGACAAGGCATCAAGGCTCAATCAAGAAGCCCACGACGTAATGGACACTGATACATTTTGGTATTTTTTTCGACGGCAGGTCGTCGGAATTCTGACGGCTGTTTGTCATTGTTATTGCGTCATAATTTTGACGGTATTTGAAACGTCAAAATTTTGACCCGGCATCCGCCGTCGGAATTCCGACGACCTGCCGTCGAAAAAAATACCAAAATGTATCAGTGGGAGCAGTTCCTGCATTTCATCCTGGAAAAGGTTCCTGAGGCAAGGGACTTGCTCAACAAGCTATACTCTGTCTCAGACAAAATCCTTGTTGAGGCGGGTATCAAAGATTGGGACATTACTGCTCAAACTGCCAATAAATTCATCCATTGTCACTCCACTTTCCAGCGCACTAAGGTAGCGGCGACTTTTCTAAGCAAGGCGCTTGACGGCATACGGGGAAGTTTCTTTGAGTTAAGCAAGTTGGGGCTCCCATCCCCATTCCTCGAGGATGGCTCCATTGCCACGACTGCACAGAATGCAGAGGTTATTAAGTAGAAGGAGAACATCCCAGAGGCATTCAGGGAATTCGGCAGCTCCCCAATGGTAGTCGACATTAAGGTAATCATCCATCCACTCTCCCGGCTACTTTTCCATATCCAAGCAAGCGCTGACCTACCTGAGGTGTTGCCTCACAAGGAAGCTATTGATCTCCGCGAGGCACAAGAAAATTTGCACAGCATGGAAAAGCCGTCCGAAAGTGAATGGTCGCCTTTGCAGGCTGCACTTTCCAAGCTCTAACTCCATTCACCCTATAGACAAAGACTCTGGTCTGCAGAACCAGAGACTTTTTGGGTTCTTCGTTCCTTATCCGAAATGCCCCTGATAGTCACCAAAAGCTATTAAAATAAAGTTTCAAACAGCTCCCTTCGGGTTTCTTTTGTAAATGTTAGTGCGCCGGCCTAAGCGTCGCCGAGTTTCTTCAACTTTCTGACAAGTTTTGATCTTCCCTTTGCGTATTTCTCACTTTGCAGCTTCGGGTAGATGCTTCCCTTTCAGGTCCAAAGAGGCTGCGCTAGGCGTCCACGTGTTGCACTTACGGAGGATTTTATTTCTTTTTCCCTTGAGGTATCTTCAGGTTGCGAAAGTCTTCCACAAGGGCAATCACTCCTAAGATTGTTAAAGGGGCCCACATCTTGGTACGTGGCGGTGTATCGTAAACTTTTCTTGCAGGGATAAAATAAGCAGCTGCGGGCTGCGAAATGCTTCCGCAGGCCTTCTTTATTTTTGGCGAGCCCTACTTTCAGCCAGGTGGCAACCTTTTGCAGTCTTTTCAACATAGCAAGGAGGTGAACACCACGGGCTACGAAACGCTGCCACGCGTCTTTCGCACCCGATTCATACAGCTTTCTCCCCACTTCAAGAGGGACCTCAGCCCCTTGAACACGTGTCGCTTCTTCGCAATCTCTTGGTAGCAGTAAGAGGAATTCTCATTCGGCCCACGACGGGCTGCCATGTGCCTTACACTGATCCTCGAAGTGGTGGATGGGCTGGCTGAGCAATACTATGATATCAGGTGCTGCTCGTCATGGTTCTCTGAAGCGGTGGATGGCACTTGTCACCTCGAATCTTGGCTGGGACCACTGCCATCATTACAAAGGGCACGCCTGCACCTGAATATCCAAATGTCATGTTTTAACTCGTTGCCATTATAACGGCATTGGAAATCTTTTGATTCTGGCATCATTGTAGGAAATTGTGGGATCTTTTCTGTTACGGATTTCCAAGCGGTGGGAGTTTTCTCTCCGGCTATATATTTGCTCTCTCAACTCAACCAAAAGAGAGCCAACAGTAGATAGATCCAAGAGTTTTAAGAAAAAGGATACTGGTTATAGCAAGAGACACTAGGCCTCTTTTATATGTTTATTTGCAAGAAACTTTCAGACTGTGCCAACTGTTCAGCCTTTCTGTTTTTCATGTATTGATTAAACTATAAACTGTGCTTTTTATTGTCTTAAGCGTTTCATTTGACAGGACTTCTATATATTGAATGTAAGCTTGCTTATCTAGATCATGTCTAAATGACTCTTCTTAGTGGTAAGGATGTATGCAATACTATTTTTTTTCAATAAATGAATTGTTTATGCTATAGCCTTAAGTTTATGATGTTTTGGAACATAACAACATTCAGGCCCTTAAATCTATGATTTATCGTGCCCTTCAGAAATTTTTGGCGCATCGCCTTAGATTAGACTTTGCTTCATTATATCCGCTTCCTTTTCCCTTTCCAAAAACTATTATAGAAGAATCCAGCTTCTTTAAAACCCAGAGGTCACTCAGTTTGGCGCAAAAGGGTCCCCCTTGAACTGAGTTTCCCATAAGGCACTGTTATCTCATCAAATTTTGGCATCAACAGGACCTATTTTCCAAAAGTATCAAATGAGTCCCATTTGGGGCTTTTTTAGGATTTGAGTGGGAAAAATTGGGTTTTGAGTTCAAATTTCATGTATGTCGACCTTTAGGATTTAATACACTGGATATTAGGTGGATTGACTATATAAATAAGGTCTCAAATCATTATTAACATAAGCATTCATGATATCAAGTCAAACACTCAAGAGTTAGGCATTCCAAACCTTTACAAGATCATCAAGATAGCATTCAAGATCATTTTTAAGACATTCAAGGGTAGATTTCTTCATCAATTATTGTAACAATTCAAGATCCATCATCATGTCAAGGATATCAAGCATCTAGCATGTTATTGAGCTAGTGTTATGATGTAGCGTTGAATATCCAAGATCAAGCATTGTTTTACACCTATTACCAAAATCTAGATCTACATCCTTCATGGTCATTTCATGCTAGATTGTTGATTTGTATTACAAGACACCATTCAAGGTATCATTATTCATGTTTCATGTCATTATCCCATTTTTTCATTATTTGGTTTAATTACGTAAAAGGGGTTTGACCAAGGAAAACCCCTATTCACTAACAATCAACAAGTATTTCTCCTCTTCACATGTGTCATTGCAAGTTTATAGATTGAAGAAAGCCGGATTTAAAGCCTTTAAAAGTTCCAAGATGACAAATTTGTAAATTTTGTCAAATTTTTCATGAAAATTTATCAAGACTCATGGAAACTCAAATCTAGGGCAAAGTATACATCTAATTTGCATGAAATTAGTGGGAAAGTGCTTATTTGATCCATCTTCAAAGGCTTATAAAGTTTTAGTTCAAGATTCTACTCTTGGGACACTTCATGACAAAATAGGACTGATCCCCAAAAGTGGTGAATGAGTCCCACTACAAGCATTTTTCAATATTTTTTACAAATTCGGATACCCATCTACCAAAAACTCATTCCTGCATAGAAACCCAGATTTAGGATTGATTCACCCAAATTGGCAAATGAGTCCCATTAGGCCTAAATTTCATGTTATTCAGTATTTAGAGCCTCCATTCAAGCTCTCTCAGGTTTCCAAGTGCTCCTTTGTACTTTTCTAGTTTGTTGTTTTGATTTATTTGCATTTATAGTTCATTTAGTAAGATTTTATGCATCATTAAGTTCAATCATTAAATCTTACATTTCATACATTATTTCTAATCCCTAGCTTGGTGGTGAACCCCTCATTAATCTCTAAACATACCCTAGGATAGTCCTATTGTTAGGTCTCTTTCCCCTTTCTTCATTGGATTGAGATCTCTAGGGCCTCCTTGAATGAAACTTGAGGGAAACAAGTTGAGGTCCCTAAACACCCTAGTTTGTGTTCCACCTCCCAAGAGGTGGAACACCTATTTTCCTTGTTTCATTTTGGTGAACCCACATTTAGAATATCATAATTCTTATTTGGATTCCATCATCGTCCTAGACCTAGCTTGCATTGACTTTGCATTAGGGTTTGCATTAGTTAATTGGCATTCTAGGGTTTAGAAATATTGCATTAGTAAAAGCATATATAGGTTCCATTTTTGCATCTTGCATCACTAAAAATCATCTAAAATCTACATTTGTATTTATCTTAGACATCATCCAAACCAAAAAGCATAGAAAACATTTGAAATTTCTTGAAAATTTTGAAAAAAACCCTAACTAGGACTTATTCGCTCCTCTGGGCGAATCAGTCCCAGTCCTAATTTTAAACTACCTTTTACAACATTAAAAACCTAATTTTTTTGGTTCCTAATCTTGTTGGTAACACATACTATAAGTCTAGAAAGTTTCAAGGACATCTATTTTATGCATCTAGGTCAAAAACATCAATTTAGGGTAGTCATTTTTGAAATCATTTCAATAGCAAACATCATAGGATCTGAAAATGTTATTTCTAAAAAATTTGTATCATATGGATAAAATTACTTTTCAACAATGTTTACATTCATAAAACTTTGCATAATTTTGATAAAAGTGCTTTTTGTTTTTGGATACTCATTAAAGTTTTGCATACTTTTGATAAAAGTGTTTTGAATCTTTGGATATACATTGTTTACATCGTTGAAGCATTGCATGAGATGGTTAGAAGTGCTTTCCATTCTAGGTCAAACACTATTAGTGTCTTACATATCTAGGTATGCTAAGAAAATTTCATATCCCCTCCCTATGAGATTGTTTCAGTGAAAGAGAATAAAACCTTGGACAATCCTAACAATCATATTTGTTCTTCTCCTAATATCTCTCCTATTGGAATAGAAGATGTTTTAGTGTTAGAAGAACCAATCAACTAAAGTTTTGAGAATCCTAGTTGTTTCTCTCCTCTTACCTCTCTTATTAGGAAAGACATTAATGAACAATAAGAAACAACCATAGGTAATCATGATGATAACATAGTACAACAAGAAACCATTGAAACTTTAACTAGTCTACATTCATCTCTCAGTACTTTCCGCTCTTATGATAATGTTTTAGAGGATGAAATTGAATGTGAGGAGGATATTTTGGTGATGAATGATCAAACCTTTAAGTTTTATGACAACCTTCTTTATGTTTCTTCCCCTACCTATCCTATTTTGGAAGACATTATGGGACAAAGGAGTGAAAATTTGGACAATCTTGACAATCACATTTGTTCTTCTCCTAGTATCTCTCCTAGTTGTGAAGAAGATACTTTTATGTTAGAAAATACAGTCAATGAAAGTCATGGGAATCTTCATTTCTTCTCTTCCCCTAGGGAAAACATTATTGAACAAGGAAACACCATCATTTCCAAGCAAGAAAATTTAACCATTGATCATTCCCTACTTGTGATGAAGTCATTCTAGAAGAACCAACTCTTGAATGTAATGAGCATCTAGTTTGTAGTTCTCCTAAACACTCTCCTCCTGGGGAGGATATCATGGTGCAAGAAAATGGTAGTGATGCAAATTCCTTGGATTATGGTGAAAAGATGACACTATATTTCCCTTTATTAGAAATACATCAAGCCAAGACCACTGAGGTTATGAATGTGTAAGTTTCCATTAGGTCCCCCTTGATTATTGGACCTCCTACGTACCCTATTGGACATCCTAAGAATCCTCTAATTCTTTACCCACCTTCACACAAACCTCAAACTGAAAACAAACTCGAACTTATCCTTTACCCACCTAAGAATAATATTTCATAGCAATTGAGTCATAATACGGTTTCTCATACATATAACACCAAAAAAAACCCGCAACCAAGACAAACACCTTCAACATCCCTCCCATTTCCTAACCCCAACTTGCCTAGTGCTTCTCATTTTCCTTCACATAATGAAAGGGAGTACAATCTTGTTGAATAGCTAAATAATACTACTAAAATATCATTATGGGACCTTATTCAAGCCTCCCCTCAGTATCATAACATGATTCAAAATGCTTTATAACAACTTCCTATCCCTTCTAATGCACAACCAAATGAAATAGAAACCCTAATTCAAGGAATAAAAGTTGACAGTGTTTTCCACCAAAGCGAGCTCCCCCCTTTGGAAGTGCAAAAACAAAATGATTATTTTATAATAATAGCTAAGTACAATAGAACAAGGATAAAGAAAATCCTTTTCAGTAATGGCTCTACTCTTAATGTGTGTAGTGTAAACCTTTTGGATAGGCTTGGTGTGGATAAATCAAAAATTCAACTTGACTCTTTATCTATTAAGGAATTTGACAATGAAGGAAAGAAACCACTTGGTGTGATCACTCTACCTATTGTATACAACTAGAAAGGCCACATTAGAAACACCAATCCATGTTATGCATCATGATCTTTCATATAACCTTCTTTTAGGTAGACTGTGGATTCATGCAATGAATGGGGTGCCTTCTACTCTTCATCATATAATGAAGTATGTATAACAACAAAGTGTACACTCTCGAAGCTGAACCTAACCCAAATAGTTTTTTGAACATTGATAAAAATAAGGAAATCCCTTTGAACACATTAACACCAATGACACAAATATAATCTATGCAAGAAGAAAAATATATATATGCCCTAAACTTTTCAAAATGATATCGCTAGATGATTTAGGATCATTGAAATTTGAACCTACATTCATCCAGGAGAATACAAGATCATAAACAAAGAATCTAAAAAGGGAAAAGAAAAAGTGGTAATGTCAACAAAAAATTTAGAAGACTCTTCTTTGATGTTTTTGATGTCCATGGTTGGATGTCATGCCTTGTTTGATATCGATGAAAGTAATATTGAGTATGGTTGCGATGAGACATGATATCATGATAATATATTAAGATGAGGATTAAAAGCAATTTTGATGGTGGAGAGATGTTGTTAATGGTATCTAGTATGATGTATGCCCTCTTCTATTGTTCCTATGGAATTATGTGTTGTTACAAGAAAGTTCTAGCCTCCACAAGTTGGTGAGAGTTTTTGATTCAGGAAGTTGTTTTGAAGAATGTTTGGGAGAATGCTTTGTATTTCTCTGATGTTGAAAATGTGGTCTTGCAATTTGGGATTCAGTGTTTGTTCTATATGGATGTTTCACTCCTATATTTTTTGGTCACCAGTGTTTTTGAGGAGGTTTCTGGTAATTATTGAAGGTTGGTAGTTTTGTTGGTTATCTGGACTAGTTCAGAAAATCTTAACATTTCTTTGCATTTCTCTGTATTGATGTTTCTACTCCTATGGCTTGTTGGATGTTCTCTCAATATCTATGCAGTGTCTCAGTTAATTTTTCACATGTTTAAGTGGTCTACAAGTTTATCTATTAATTTTCTATCTCATGATTGTGTATTTTGTGCTTCTGGCATGAAGTACTCTATCTCTATGTGGTTTGTGGTGGTTGTTGGTGGCATGACAGTATGAAATAAGTATCTAGAAGTGATGTTGGATGCTCTTGGAACATCTCTTCGTGTTCTACACATTAGTGGTTGATCTCTTTGATGACGCACAATATTTTGAGTTGCTATTTTGGGTAATTCATGGATATCTAGCCGATAGGGCTTGTTATCTTGCTTGTGCTATTTTCTTGGGGGTTTGTGCCAGCATTTGATTTTTTGTTAATATGGATTTAGCTCCTAACCAATCTTGTTGATAACCACATTGTTTAAACTCTATTGAAAGTATTTTTTGGGCGGACTAGTAATGTGTTACATGTTCTCATCTACACGTTCCCTTTTTATGACTTGTGTTGATGTGTGCCATTTTGTGTGATGTTTGGGATCACATTGGAAGATGCAATAAGATTTTTTTGGTCCTCTCTATCTCTTGGATATGAGCACACTATGTTTTTGTGGCTAACTTGGTAGACCTAATTGATGTTTTGTGATCTTGTAGATGATATAAAGAGTAGATCAACTTGGTTGCAAGTGTGAGAGTGTGGAATGTATTGAATATCATCCAAAACTAGTGTGAAAGTCTGTGGAAGATAGATCAAATGTTCTTTAATGCCTCAATCAATAGAATGTAATGTTGACATATGTTGTAAATTATAAATCTTCACGTATCCTCTTCTGAGATAGTGAGTCTCATTAGGTCCTTGTATATTTCCCTAGAGTTGTGTACTTCACTTTACAAGTCTTTTGTATCCTTCCATAAGGTCGTGCACCTTATTTTGAAAGTTGCGTGTATTGTGAGCCTTGTTGTAACTTTTGTAAGCAATGAAGCTCATATATTGTGAGTTAACTCTCACCATGGTTTACCCTCATTAGGTTTTCCACATAAATTTGGTGTCATCTTGTGCATGTGTGTTCTTTTTTTTATCTTTCATTGCTACTAATATAGTTAAGGGTTCAATTTTTGTATCTTTCATTGTTGAGGTTTGTTGACCTTGTTAAGGAATTGAATTGCTATATGTTTTATTGATGTTAATTTGTTTAAGGGTTTATTATTTGGTTAAGAAGTTTTAGTTTGCATTAGGGTGAAGGGTTTATGTTTTGAAAATACTGATTCAACCCCCTCTTAGTCTCTAGGTGTGTTCAACAATTGGTATCAAATCCAAGTTCCTCTAAAGAAGCTTAAATGCTTGAGGTAAAGAATTGAGATGGAACATGATGGAGCTTACAAAGGTCCTGAGTTTGATAGGAAAAATTATACCTTTTGGAAATTGAGAATGGAAGGCCATCTAAACTCTTTAAGGTTTGGTGTTTGGCAATCTGTTAAGGATGGTTATACTTCTCTTGCTACTCCAATAGATATAGCTAAAATCAAGTTGTATGAAAACAATGCCAAGTCTAGGAATGTTATCTTATGTGGGTTAGCTAATTCAACACTTTTGAAGGTGATGAATTGCATTTATGCTAAGGATGTATGGGAAAAACTTAGCAACATTTATGAAGGAGATAATAAAGTAAAATAAGCTAAGATGAAAATCTTCGAGAGTAGATTTGAGACCCTGAGGATGACAAAGGATGAAGACATTGCTTGTTATATGCTCCAGGTGGATGAAGTTATTACTAGTATCAGAGGTCTTGGTGGAGAAGTGAAAGAAGGTTTTGAGATCTCTCCCTAAATATTATAGTCATAAGGTGTCTTCTATTGAAGAATCAAAGGACTTGGATCAATATTTAGTAGATGAAATGTTTGGTGCTCTCACAATCTTTGAAATGAGAGAATTTGATAAAGATGTTCCAAAGAAAGAAGCAACATTCAAAACCATTACAAATATAGAATATGAATAAATTGATAATGATGATGAATTTGATGAGGTTGATGCAAACTTTGTAAGAAGGTTGAAGAAAGGCGTCGGAAAATACAAAGGTAAGTTACCTTTCAAGTGTTTCAATTGTGGAAGGATTGGTCATTTTTCATCTAAATGTCCCTATAAAGAATCTAAATATGGTAACAAAAGAAAGGTTAAAATAGGTCTCTATTCCAAGGAAAGTAGTTGTTCTTCAAAAGATGAGGATAATGATTCAAATGATGAAACCCTATCCATGGCCTTGAATTGTGGAAATCAAAGAATGATAGTGGAAAATGTAAGAAGTTTGGTACTTTACAGGCTGACAAAGTTAATGAAAGACCAATGGTTGTGTGGACTTCCTTTCATGCAAAGGAAGAAGAAAATAATTGGGTGATTGAAATTGGTTGCTCTAACCGCATGACCGGTGACAAGAGAAGGTCCATTAGTCTTAAGAAGGTTAATGGTGGAGTTGTTAAGGTTGGTGGTGATGAGTCAACATAAATTTTTGGAAAGGGTGTTATAACAATTGATGGAAAGAACATGACTAAGGATGTCCTCTATGTCAAAGGTCTAAAGAATAATCTCCTCAATGTCATTCAGATGTGAAAAAAAGAATACAATCTTACATTTCATCCCAATGGTTGTGAGATCAGGAAGGAAGGGTCTAGAAGATTAGTTGCAAAAGGAACTAGGAAAAATGGAAATGTCTATCATCTAAAGGAGGCTAATGGAAGAATATTCTTATTGGATCCATCCAAAGAATGTTAGTTGTGGCACAAGAGAATGGGGCACTTCAACTTTGAAAATATGTTAAAGATCAGTTCTACTCATGCAATGAGAGATATACTTAGGATAACCAAGCCTGCAAACACTTTATGCAAGGAGTTTCAAATGGGAAAGCAAACAAGGGTAGGTTTCAAGAGAAACGAGTGCTCTACTACAATTCCATTGGATCCAATTCACACTAACCTATGTGGACCTACAAGAACAAGGAGTCAACAAGGTGAAAGGTATTTCATGTTGCTTATAAATGAGTACGCTAGAATGACTTGGGTTACATTTTTAAGAGATAAATTAGAAGCTTTTGATAAGTTTAAAATTTTCAAAGAAAAATTTGAGAATGAAATGGATGCTAAGATCAAATACTTAAGGTTAGATAGAGGAGGTTAATTTACTTCAAATTAATTTGAAAGGTTTTATGAATATCATGGAATTAGAAGACATTTGTCTACTCCTAGGATCCCTTAGCAGAATGGGGTAGTGGAGAGGAAGAATAAGACTATCCAATAGATGGCTAGGGCCATGTTGAATGATGCTAATTGACCTGATATGTATTAGAAGGAAGCATTTCACACTGTTGTCTATTTGCTTAACAGAGTGTAGTTGATGGTCAATAGCACTAAGATCCCTTATGAGCTATGGTATGGAAGGCCTCCCACTGTTAGATTCTTCAGAATCTTTGTCAACAAATGTTACATTAGGAGAGATGAAGACCTTGGAAATTTTGATTCAAGGTGTGATGAAGGGGTCTTTCTTGGTTACTTAACCAAAAGCAAGGTCTACAGATGTTACAACAAGAGATTGGGAAAGATGATTGAAAAATAAAATGTTAAAGTAGATGAAGACTTGTGTCAGATCTCTCAAGAATTAGAGGTTTGTGGATTTGATATACCTCACTAAATTGAAGAAGAATAAGAATAGAAGGAACTAGAACCAGTGAAGTCCCCCTAAGACTCCAGCAAAATCTGTTCAAAAGAACCATTATGTGGATCATATCATTGGAGACAAGAATGAAGGTGTGCTAACCAAGAGGAAGCTTCCAAAAGAAAGTGAGCAAGTGAATTTGTGTTTACTGTCAACGGTGGAGCCCAAGAACTTTGTTGATGCTAGAAAAGATAATTGGAAAAATGCAATGTAAGAAGAATTGGATTAGACATAAAAGAATCAGACATGGGAATTGGCTCCCAAACTTGCTAATAAGAATGTTATAGGAACAAAGTGGGTGTTCCAGAACAAGTTAAATGAATATGGTGATGTTCTGAGGAATAAAGCTAGATTGGTATGTAAGGGATATTATCAAGTTGAGGGTATTGATTTTGAGGAGAATTTTTCTCCAGTAGCTAGAATGGAGGCAATAAAGATGTTTCTTGCCTTTGCTGCTCACAAGAATTTCAAATTCTATCTGATGGATGTCAAGTCAGCTTTCCTGAATGGTGATCTAGCCTAATGAGGTATATATTGACCAACCAAATGGTTTCCAACTATCAAAATATCTTGACATATTATGCAGTCTCAAGAAAGCTAAATGTATGGACTCAAGCAAGCTCCTAGATCTTCGTATGATCAGTTGGATAAGTATTAACTTCAACAAGGTTTCAAGAAAGGTACTGCAAATAGTAATATTTATATTAAGGTTTAGGAAGACAAGATTTTGATTATGGTTGTTGTGATATCCTCGAGTTTTATCTATTCTAAATGTGCAAAAACAACTAAAATGCAATGGAAAAACACAAAGAAACACCTTAAGATTAGCCTAAGGAATTGTTAATACAAAGAGATAAAATGAAAAGGATTAAAAATGGTTATACCTTCTCTTTGCAGCTGAAACTCCTTTGTTGGCCCTTGATTTTGAATATCTTTATATGCTCCTTAGATGGCTATTGTTGTAGCTAAATGCAAGATTAAGTAGATTGTGTGATGCAAATAAAAAATGGATGGCTAGATGAGAGAAAAATGAGTGCACAAAATGACAGCATAAGGTTTCAAAATGGCTAAGTCTTCTTCTCCAAATGCCTTAGAAGAGGGGGTATTTATAGAAAAATTTGAATTCTCTAGAGAATTCAATGGTTGAGATTGAGCCACTAAGGTCAAGATGTAGGGCTATGGTGAGTTGAGGACTCACAAGCCCTCACATCTTGACATGTGTAATGTAAGATGGCCAAGGATAAAATGATGTGGAAGTGAGGTGGAAGGGAGGTATATGATGTGTAAGAAGGACATGTACCTTGGAACTACCTTGGGGAGTGAAGATTCCTTGGAGGAATAAATGTGAATTAAAAATTCACATGCTTGGGAGAATCTAGTGGATAATAAAAGGTCTCCAAAAAGGTGGGACTTTGTCACATGTGACTTGATGTGACAAGTCAAAGATTCTAGAAGATGCATGGGAAAAGGGGATTCTAGGAGGAATAAAATGTGAATTAAAAATTCACATGGGGAAGAGGGGAACCTAGGGTGAATAAAAAGGAATTAAAAATTCATTGGGGGATGAGGAGAGTTGACCAAGGTACTAATTAGGCTTAACTAATCAGTAATCAGAAGATAATTAGGGGTTAATGAGGATTAAAAGCCAACTTGTAAAAGTTGGAGGATGTGACACATCCTAATCAAGGATTAGGCATGTGCACATCCATAATGAAGAGATTAAGAGATGGATTAGGATTAGATGAAAATGGAATGTAAGGAATTAAATAAATGTAATAAGGGGATTAAGGAGGGATTAAATACCTTAAGGATTTGGAAGAATTAAAGATATTAGTTAAATAATAGTAATATTACTTAATTAACTCGGATAAGAGGATGTTTAGATGAAAAGTGATAAATTTGGATAAATTAAGTGTCCAAATTTAGGTGTCTTCATTTTTCCCCTCTTTGAGATGGTGTTACGAAGTAGCATCATTTCAAACAATATTATAACATAGAACTCGGAAGAAGATGGTTAGATTGGAAAAGATGCCCCAGTCATTCAAAGGAGTAACTAGGAAAAAATATGATGGGGTTGAAGATGAAGGTTAGGGATGAGGATGCCCCCTCGAGAGGACATGTGGGTTCAAGAGAACATGGGTGTGCTCTCAAAATAGATGAGATGATGAAATAGGAGATGAGGAAGATGATGCAAAGGGATGGATATGAAATGATGAAAAGGTGATAGGAGGCTGGGAAGCACAAATGGATGCAAGGATGAAGGTGATGTTGCCCCAGTCAAGCTACAAGTGAAAATGGGTGGATGATGAATGGAGTGTCGGCGATGAGGGAATGATATATCCTGAAACAACATGAGGATAGGGAAGGATACATCCCAAAACAACACAAGGATAGGGAAGGATAAATCCCGATAAAAAGGGTTGTTGATGAGGGAAGGATACATCCTGAAACAAGGCTTGATGATGAGGATGATTGGATTGAGGCTTGTAACAAGGCTGGGGGCAGGACCAAGGATGATATTAGATGATTCAAGCTAAATGGAATGGATGGGGATTGGATAGAGATGTGAGATGAGGATGAAGGATGAATGGATGGGGGAATTTTGATAGATGAGAGGATGGGGGATACATGCAAGATGATAGAATGGAAAATGAAATGCAATCCTAATGAAATTTTCCATCTTTGGAGCACTAAGTTTTGATAAAGCATAAGACATGAAATGCCAGGGTATGGAGAACCAAGGTTGATACGTGTCTAATGCATAAAACACACACAATAGACAAGAAGGCTATCCCAAAACCTCAAAGTCAAGAAGACCTTGGTCAAGCCAAGTATTGAGATAACCACAAGCACAAAAGGATGCCCCAGTGTAACACAAGACCTCAGGGATCTTGGTGGGTACTACGTGGGATAACCAAGAAGACAAGAATAGAAATAAAAAAATCAAAATATTCCCCTATGTTGACCAATCAAAACACACCATAATATGATGGATCATGGTGGCCTTGACAAGTGATGATAGGGAGCTCAAATGATAAACAAAAGCCAAAAGTATCAAAATATCACAATCAATTTTAAATGTCCTTTTTCATAGGATTAAGGGGATGGATGGGATTGATGAGGTATGTTAGGAAGGATGCATCTTGTTGAGACCGATGATGGTTACTAAACTAAAAGATCGATATGACATAGGGTACACAGAACTGATTGGATTTGTTGATACTAGCGGATCTCATTTGTTAATAACCAGCTATATAAGGGCATAGCTTGATGACACATTACAAGAGACAAATCACAAGACAGAAGACTGACACATCCTACAGACCTAGGGGCTCGGGGGCTGATCAAAGATTAGCCTTGCCTACGTGAAAGCACAGAGCCCTCGTAGTTCTTGAAAATACTATGGGTAAGGCAGAAAGAAGACAATGGTGACTGACAACGAATTACACAAGACATGACACACAAATTCCTAGAGGGAGGATCAAATGATCAACCTTGCCTATGTGAAAGCGTAGGGGAAATGTAGTTCAAAAAAGATAAATGACAATCAACCATGGATAAAAGCGAAAAGGGGATAGTGAATACAGATGATGAATGACCATCACGGGATGGTCAAAATTCCCCTAGGGTAGACCGACACAATGGATGATCCTATATGATGACACCAATCGACTGATGATCAAACAAATGATACAATCTCAAAGGGAGATACCGAAAAGCTTAGGATGAGGGATAGCCAAGGTGGATCATCCAATGCTCAATCAAAATATATACCAAGCGGTCGAGGATGGGATGGGTGAGGATGATAGGGTGGATGAAATCATAGATTAACTAGGATGCAAGGTAGATAATGATTAAGCCCTCTACAAATGGTGCCTTCAAACAGGATTTCATCACCTGTACTTATCCAAGGCACCACCAAAGGTGGTTTTCACCATAGGACGAATTTATTTCTCTTTACTATGTTTTTTTATTTTCTTGATTTTTTAATTTTTTTGTATTTTTGCAAGTAGGGTTACCAAGTAGATTTAGGTGTAGAACCTCTTCAGATGCATGATATTGATAGGCTCTTCTAGGGTTTCTCCTTCAAGGGTAGCAAGTCTATATGCCCCAAATCCATATTTAGGAGTTATGATATAAGGACCCAACCAATTTGCTTCAAATTTTCCTTTCTTATCGTGGTCCTGCTGAGTACATTGGTTCTCTTTAAGGACTAGTTCACTAATCTAGAATTTTTGAGAATGAACCTTCTTGTTGTAGTTATGCTTGAGGTGGTTTTGGTAAGCTTGTAGATGATCATAGCCTTTGATTCTTCTTTCATCAAGTAACTCCAGTTGTGCAAGTCATGCAACATGAGCATCCTCCTCACTGAAAAGTTTCTTTAGAGAAATCCTTAGTGATGGGATCTCAACTTTGATTGGAAAGATGGCTTTGGAACCATACACTAAATAATAGGGGGTGGTGCCTGTAGGGGTGCAGATGGAAGTGCGATATGCCCAGAGGACGGGATGAATATGGAAGTGAAAATCTCGACTAGTGTTATTGACAACCTTTTTGAGGATGTGGATAAGGTTCTTGTTGGTTGCTTCTGCTTGATCATTACCCTGGGGGTAATAAGGTGTTGACCAATGATGTTGGATGTGAAATGTGTCATAGAGATCTTTCATGGCTTGGTTTTTAAAATGTTTTCCATTATCTGATAGGATGGTGGATGGAATACCATATCTGCAAAGAATATGGTAAAGGATGAATTTTGAAATTTGAGTACTAGTGATTTGTGAGAGTGGCATTGCTTCCACCGATTTGGTAAATTATTGAATGGTAGTAATTATGAATGTATGGTTGTCAGAAGAGGGTGGGTAAATATTGCCAATCAAGTTGAAACCCCATTGAGAGAAGGGCCATGGTGCTAGTAGGGGTTGAAGGTCCTATGCCGGAGCATGAATCAAATCTGCATGTTGCTGGCAAGGAAGACCTTTCTTCACGAAATCACAGGCATCATGTTCTAATATAGGCCAATAATATCCAACTCAGAGGATCCTTTTGGCCAAATCCATACCATTTGAATGGGCCCCACAAACACCACTATGTACCTCTGTTAGTGTCGTATGGGCTTTAGTCTCATTCAGACATCTAAGGAGGGTTCCATCATACCCATGACAATAAAGTGTATCACCGACAATAATGTATCAGGCTAAATGTTGAATAAAGGATTTTCACTGGTTTCATGTGAAGTCTGGGGGTAAAATATTATCATGCAGATAAGTATATATAATTTGGTACCATGGGGAAGTGGGAACTACAATATCACACACCATGTCGACCTTCTGGATATCATATGTTGGGATTAAAAGTTGTTCCACAAGGAACTCACATTTTGTTCGATCGTTAGGCATGTCAATCAGGGAGCCAATAGTAGCCATTGCATCAGCTGCTTTGTTTTGTACCCTAGGAATTTGGTCAAATTGTATGAAGGTGAAGTATTTCTAGAAGTCATCCACCATGGTTTATAGGGTAACAGTTTATCATCTTTTGTTAGGAATTCATCATTAACTTGTTAAATGACCAACAATGAATCACCAAAGACTCTCAAGTGAGTTATGTGCCACTGCTTTGCAATTCGGAGGCCTATGAGGAGGGCTTTGTACTTTGCTATGTTGTTGGTACACGGGAATGCTATCCTGAATGATTTTGGAATGTAGTCACCTTGAGGGGTAACTAACAGAATTCTTACGCTTGATCCATTATGAGTATATGATTCTTAAAAATATAATATCCAAGCAGGTGCTTCTATAACTATGAAAACTTATTCATCAGGAAATTCAGTGACTAGAGGGTAGGTTGCATCCACTAGTGGTGCCTCGACCAACTGATCAGCTATGACTTGTCCCTTTCTAGCTTTGTGACCCACGTATTCTATGTCAAATTCACTTAGGAGCATGACCCACTTAGCCATGCGACCAGTTAAAGTGGTTCTAGATAACATATACTTTAGTGGATCAATTTTTGCTATTAATTTGACCGGATGGTTGAGCATGTAATGTCAAATTTTTTGTGTACTGAAAACCATTGCAAGGCAGGCTTTCTCCATGGGTGAATAATTTAATTCATAACCAACTAGTGTTCGATTGATGTAGTAGATTGCTCTTTCTTTTTAGGACTCATCATGTTGTGCCAATAATGTCCCTAGTGCAACTGAAGTGGCGGAGATGTAAAGCAGGAGGGGTTTCCCTAGAATTGGTGGCATTAAGATTGGTGGATGAGCCAAGTATTCCTTGATCTTATTGAAACCTATCTGACACTGTTGGTTCCATCTGAAGGCGGGGTCTTTTTTTAGGAGATGGGTGAATGACTAACACTTATCTACAAGCTGGGCTATGAACCGATGGATGGATTGCAATTTTCCCTAGAGACTTCTTAATTGTTTCAGATTGTGCGGGGGTGGCATATCCAAAATATCTTTCACCTTAGCGGGATCAACCTCAATGCCTCTTTGAGAGACTATGAAACCCAACAATTTTCTAGATGTAACACCAAAGACACTTTTTTGGGTTTAGTCATAGCTTTTAATGTTCTAATTGCTCGAAGATCTTTTTTAGTATGGCAGGGTGCTCTGCTCTGGTTTTGGATTTTCCTAGCAATTCGTCGACATAATCTTCCATGATAATATGGATGAGGTCATGGAAGATGATATTCATTGGCCTTTGATAAGTCACCTCCACATTCTTGATACCAAAGGGTATAACATTGTAGAAAAAAGTGCCCCAAGGTGTCGTAAAAGCGGTCTTGTGTTGATCTTTAGGTACAATTTGGATCTGATTATAACTAAAGAAACCATCCATAAGGGACAACATCTCATGTCCTACAATAAGGTCGACCAACATGTCAATATTGGGTAGTGGGAAGTCATCTTTTGGATAGGCTTTGTTAAGATCCTGGAAGTCTGTACAAATCTGAATGTCTCTATTTGGTTTGGAAACAGGCACTATGTTGGAGATCCAATCAAAGTAGTCAATGGGCCTAATAAAACTAGAATCCAGTAATTTTTCTAACTCCTTGACCAATAATGCTACTTGTGGATGCATTTTTCAAAGCTTTTGTTTGATAAGCTTGGCATCTGGGTGAACATCCAGATGATGAACTACTAAAGCAGGGTCTAAGCCTAGCATATCTGAGTAAGACCAAGCAAATTTAATGATTACATCTTGGAGTAGCTAAACAAAGATTGAATATTCTTGCTTTGATAGTGACTTGGCCACACAAGTGATCTTAGGGTTTTCAATAGTACCCAGGATAACTTCTTGAGTTTCTTCAATTAGGATGGATGATCGTGTGGATAATTGAGTTCCCACAAGGGGAAGATGAACATCTCCATCTTCTAGCACCTCTTTGAGGTTTTCACTGTCGAATTTGTCATTTATTTTTACTTTTTCCAAGTCAGGAAGTGCCTTGGGGAGGTTTTCACTAGATGACTATTTTTTATTTTTCTTGTTTTTATTCTTGCGACTGGAGCGTTCATCTTCTCCCAATCCCATGAAGTTGACATATGTATCCAAGGAGACCTTGGTAGGTGTGCGATCACATAGGTCCCAATCAATGAGTTTGGGATGGCGAAGAGAAAGGTTGATGGTATAGACGGATAAGCAGTCAAACATGGATGACAAGTTTGTGTGATCAACATCATCGTATGTGCGTATGATGGAATATTCCTCAGGTATGTCTTCCAAATGACCATTCTCTATAGTAATACTATTGGAGGTATTAGATGATGTTGCAAGGCCTTTCTATTTTCTGTCATATCCGAGGCCTATATTTCAATGCAGCTTTGATACATCAATAGGTTGCAACCATCCTTGTTCTTCCTTACCTATGCCCTTGCCTTGGTAGTTATGATTTTTTACGAACTTAGCTGACCAAGGGTATACTTCTTGGAAGTATTCTTTTAGTGGAAGATCCGGTTGGGGTTCTTCACGGTATACCCACTGACTGATATCCTCTTCTAGTGCATCTATCTTTATATTAGGAGACCGGAAAGTGGTAGTGGGAATTTTTTTTGCAATAATAGTCTTTTCTTCCTTTGGAGTAGCTTGAGAAGGTTGGCCGTACATGTGTGGTGACGGTGGAATGGTTGCCACATTTAGAGCGATATGCATTTCATATTCACCACACCCCTTGTCAATGATCTAGACTTTGGTGACTATAGGGTTATTGGCAGAAGATGGAGTGGTCATCGTGGTGGAGGATGGTGGCTGAGATGCCCCATTTTGACCCCAGGACAATAACGTAAATGTGGAAATGATGCTTCTAGAGCGCGGTAGTATTCAAATGGTTGTGGGTCGGCATAAATGGTGATCTCTTGTCCATTAACCAAGAACTTTAGGCATTGATGGTATGTGGAGGGGATGGCTTGCATGGCATGGAGCCATGGGCGGCCAAGGAGGAGATTATATGGTAAGTCCAGATCAAGGACATGACAAGTAGTGTGTTGAACTACAGGTCCAACTTCAATAGGAAGACTGATGATCCCTTCAAAAAAAAATTTCGCATTATCATAGGCTTTGATCATGATGATTTGATTACTCAAATCCACTTGACTATACCCCACTTTTTCTATGAACTTCAAAGTACATAGATTGAGGGCAAAGCCATTATCTACCAAGACCCTTTTTATTTTATGATAGGAAATTAGGACTTCGATGTGCAAGGGATGGTTGTGATTGACATCAATACTTGGCATGTCATTCTAGCTTAAGTGTAGTTGGTAAGACAAAGCCAGGTGTCCTACTAAATCTTGGAACTATGTGGTATCGATGTCGTTAGGTACGTTGGTTTCTTGTAAAGCTCTATTGAGTGTTTCTTGATGTATGGGAGAAGACTTAAGTAAATCCAAGATTGAAATCTGGGCAGGGGTCTTCCCTAAGTGATCAAGAATGTTAGACTGAGAGTTTATAGGATTTGATTGGGCAGATGTGGAGGCTGCAGGGACAGTAATGTGGGACCATCGGGTAGCAACAACACATTGGGGATCTTTAGCTTTAACGTGTATCATATACACTCGAGGTTCGACCTGCTCAATATAGTGGACAATGCCATCATAATTGAGGGGTACATTTTTATAGCTTATATTATTTGTGTTGTTGTCTTGGGAATTGTTATTAGAGGTTCTTGTGCCTTGATTATGGTTAGGGAATGCATTTTGGTATATCTGTAATTGAGCATTGGATGATGAGGCTTGACTGGTGTTGACTTTGATATCTCCTCGATCAATAAGATCTTGGAAATAGTTTGAGACATTGACATTTATTTAGAGTGTGTCCTTTTATCTTATGGAATTCACAATATTCATTCTCCCTAAACCAGGCTGGTTTTGGTTTGGATTCATCAAGTGGTTTGGTGATAGCGTATGTGATCAGATAGTTGACTTGTAACAATTTATTAAAGATGGCGCTCAAGGCTTCTCCTAATTGATTATATTGGCATTTTCCATTCCCTTGATTGTTCTGGTTCAACTGTTGAGGAGGGAGAGATCCCCCTATGGCATGGATATGGAATTAGGCATAGACAATTATTTCCTATGGGTTGTACTAGCCACCTAAACATGTTTAGTGTCAGTGACACCATCATTCACTACATTTTTGTTCTTATTCCAAAAGCATGACTTATCACCAGATGGCATGTCTTTTTCATGGTTATGTATCTTGATGTGTCCTTTGGCAATAAGGGCACATTCAAGGATGGGTCATTTTTCCACTATTTCAGTGAAATTAGTAACACAGTGCAACCTAAAATTGTGAGCCATGTCGGGATGTAAGTTCTCCACAAAGAGGGTGACCATGTCTTTCTCTTTGAGAGGGGTTTTCATTTGACTTTCTAGTGCTCACCACCTTTGAAGGTAGCTAGCAAAGGTTTCACCTTCATGTTGCTTCTCCTTAAGGAGGTCTAAAGTATCAGTGTCTTTTTCCAAATTGAAAGAAAAGTAAGAAACAATTTTTTTTTTAAAGATCCAAAAAGGATTTTATGGACCCTTGTTCTAGACCCAAAAACCATTCTAGGGCATTACCTGTCAAGCTTCATGGAAACAAATGTAAGAGGTAGTTTTCATTGTGCATAAATTCTTGACACTAGGAGTAAAACTCTTGCAAGTGGGCCTTAGGATCTTAGTTTCCCTTGTATCTGTCAAACTTTGGTATCTCAAAGTGCTTCGGGAAGGGAATTAGTGAGATGGATAGATCAAACGGATAGGGACATATATATTCAAATTTAAAGGATTGTTTACTAGTCCCCACTTGGAGATCTTTCAAAGTAGATTTAATTTCCAATAGATCCATGTTGACTGGTTGTGCAATCAAGGTAGGTGGGTTGGATGGGTAGGGATGATATGATGACTGTGGATCTTCTTGAGATAATGTTTGAAGATGGACATAAGGATTTTGATAATGAGAGGATGATGTTCCTTGTTGATGTGTTAGGGGTGTTTGTTGGTATGGAGGTTGTTGTTGTGAGGTATAATACAGATTTTTTTTATAAGAATGCACGACCAAATGTTGAGGAGCTTGAATGTGATATTGTGGATTGGTTTGTTGGTATTGGAGGTATTGTTGTGACTGTTGGGAGGCCACATAAGGTGGTTGTTGATGGGATTGTTGTTGGTTATGATCATAATAATGTTGGGGTGGTTATTGATGTGATGTCAGATGTTGCATGGGCCGAGATGGGATGTTGTATTGTGATTGAACTTGTAGATGTAGAATGGATGCGAGAAATGGGGATCTGGTCTGGGCGGGAGGTTGGGATGGATTTCCTTGAGATTGGTGTGGTGGTTGTTGTGAAGAGATCAAGGGGTTATACAAGGGTTGTTTCTGATGAGGTAGCTGAGATAATGTAGAGGCGTTCTGCAAAGGAGGTTGTTGGGCACCAAAGGGAACATTCAGTTGGGATGTACCTTGTGGTGATAATGGAGGTGGTAGGTTAGATTAAGGAGGCTGTTGAGATGTATATAGAAGCGGTGGTAGATTTGTGGAACCAAGAGGTGGAGGCGATGTGGTAAAATGGTTTCCCCCAATGTTGACAGGAGGTTGACTCGAAAGGGGTGGTGTTGTTAGCATTAATGGCGAAGGTTGTGGAACATTTTGTGGCATACTGTAGGTGAAAGGATTATTGGGGTCAAACACTGGAGGAGCCCCCATGATTGAGATTGTGGCATGTGGGGGATGGTTAACATGATAAAGAACAGCATTTCCAAATTCAGGTTGATTCCAACCCTCTACTGGAGGAACATTGGGGATGTATGAACTATCCAGTGCATTTTGTGAACCTTGGGGTATATTAGATGTGGAGCTCCTATATTTGGATAAGTCAACACCTAATGGAGGTTTGACAACCTTTTCAATTAGGTGGGCCAAGATTTCTTCTCCATGTTTTTCTAACACGCGGTCAATCATTTGAACATTGGTGGGATTACTGAAATATTCCTCAAGCGTGAGTTCAGGTTGATTGGCCATACTTTCTTCACCATGTAGTGAGTTGTTCTGATTTTTGGTGGAGTGTGATGAAGTGCCATTATGAGGGTCTTGGGGGATGTTTACTCCATTGTTAGGATCTTGAGAGACATTTGCACCATTTGTAGGATTTGCATCGTTATTAAGATCTTGAGACATGTTCACTTGAGAATTTTGACCTTGTTGTTGTGCCATTTTCTTCTTAGCTTGTGACCTAGTTTGAACGAGCATGCAAATGTGCTATGGGAGAATTAAAAATATTTCCTTAATGCACAATTTGATTTTGATTGGATGAGAATGTATTTTGATTGGTTAAGATTGGATTTTGATTAGATAGATTATATTGGATTTCGATTGGATTGTTACGATAGATTGGATTGGGTTAGATGTGATTGGATCGATTAGATAATTAGATAAGTGTGATTGGTTTGATTGGATGATTGGATAAAATAGATTGAGTGATTGGATAGGTGTGATTGGATGATGGAAGATGTGTGGGACCCTAAGTCTAGTCAAAAAACATCACCCTTAGTGACCTAGAGCATTGATTGATCTAATGGATGATCACGGCACCGAATCCACCTCAAGATAGAAATGGATTGGTTTAGGTCAAGGATGATAACTTATGACACTGAATTCACCTCAAGATGGAAGTAAATTGATTTGGGTCAAAGTTGATGATTGATTTCAAGGATAACAATCAAATTCAAGTGTTGAGGTCAATTTGGCCAACAACTTTTTAACACGAGGTTAAAGTGATTTGATGATGAGTGGTAATGATGTGATATAGCTTAGCTGATGCAAATGGTAAGATTTTGGTGAATCAAGTTCACTAGGGGATGATATGGGCTTTCCAAATGAGTGGGCGAATTGAGAGAATAAATGTATGGATGTTCAGGGTGACTAATGAAGATTTAGGATGATTAAATAGAAATTTTGGAGGCTAAACAGAGGTTTGGAATGATAAAATGGTGGTTTAGAATGATCAATTTTTAGAGGTTTAGAATGAGAAAATGGAGGTTTGGGATGATTAAATAAAGGTTTGAAGTGATTAGACGATGGTTTAGAGGCTAAACGAAGCGATTTTGACTATTCAAGAGGGAAATTTTTCCCCACTACAACAAACAGGAGAGAAAATTCACCCCACTATAGTAAACAGGAGGGAAAATTCGCCCCACTGCAGTAAACAGGAGGGAAAATTCACCCCTCTGTAGTGAACAAGGACTTGGCTTTGATGAAGATGACTATGGAAAGGACTTAAAATGACAACAATAAGGCCAATTTGTCAAAAAATTTACTGGTTTCTCACAAGAAAACATTTTCAAACAAGCACAATCCTACGATTAGTGTTAAAGGTATGGCCAATAAAGGTCTTAATCTAGGATACACAAGGTGTCTAGGGAGTCCTCAATATACTCTCGATACGTGAGGCACAATCATGAACACCAACTTGTCACAAGCATGAGTCAGGAACCCCAGTGAGATACTGAAGGGCTTAGACCAACTCTTCACGTCTATCTAGGTATCACCCTAGCTTTGATGCTCTACCAATTACAACGTGACTGGATTGAGGTACATCTTTCACTCTCCCCTCTTTGTATACCCTGTTGGTACACGTGGTTGGGATCGTCCCTTGGGGTGATGAAATCCCCAAGCAGCTCCCACTAAAAAGAAGACACTAATCATTTCCACCTACTCCACAGGCTCACACGAAGTGCAAGGGGAAAGTGAAAACAAACTAATGCCCCCTTTGGGTAATACGAAAAGAGATATACATAGCAAACAATAGATATTACCCCTAATTAAACTATGTTCCTAGATTAATGAAAAAAGCACGATGCTAGCTTTGGAAATCTATATAAACAGAAGGTCCTCCAAGTAAACGTTAGTTCTTTTACCCTTCTTTCTTCACAAGAATATGTTGTAAAATGTTAGAAAAAACACCAATATCCTTGCAAAAAATAATGTTAGGGGGTTAAGATCTGAAAATAGCAAAAAAATAGAGCAAAAACTAAGCTAAAACGATCGTTTTACCTTTCAAAATGTGTTGTTTTGGGGCGTATTCGCCCCTCTGCAATAACCAGGAGGGAAAATTCACCCCTCTACAGTGGCCAGGAGGGAAAATTCACCCCTCTGCAGTGACTAGGAGGGTGTTGTCACCCTTCTACAATAACGAGGAGGGCGTAGTCTCCCCTCTACAGTGAACCAAGGGGCGTAATCGCCCCTCTGCAGTGAACCAGAGGGCATATTAATAAGAAGGCGCAACTTTGAACTTTTACAATAGCAAGAGGGTGCAGTTGAACTTCTGCAACAACAAGAGGATGCAATTGAACTTCTACAGCAACAAGAGGGCGTAGTTGAACTTTTGCAGCAGCAAAAGGGTGCAGTTGAACTTCTGCAGCAGCAAGAGGGCGCAGTTGAACTTCTGAAGCAGCAAGAGGGTGCAGTCGCCTTTCTACAGTGAAATGTTAGAAAACAAAATTCAAACCAAGGCGTATTCATCCTTTTATAGTAAAATGTTAGAAAACAAAGTTTAATCAGGGGTGTAGTCACCCTTCTACAATGAAATAGAGGGCGTAATCGCCCTTTTGCAGTGAAATAGAGGGCATAATCGCCTTTCTACATTGAAACAGAGGGCGTAGTTTCCTTTCTGTAGTGACCAAGAGGGCGTAGTCACCCTTATGCAGTGAACTAGAGAGCATAGTCGCCCCTCTATAGTGACCAGGAGGGTGTAGTCACCCCTCTGCAGTGAACCAGAGGGCGTAGTCGACCCTCTACAGTGAACCCGAGAGCGTAGTTTCCCCTTTGCGACCTATTCCTGCAAAAAATCTCAACAACAGTAAATGTTAAATAGAGGAACCCACTTGTGGGTCCCACCAGGCATGCCAAAAATGTGATATCCTCTAGTTTTACCTATTCTAAATGTGCAAAAACAACTAAAATGCAATGGGAAAACACAAAGAAAAACCTCAAGATTAGCCTAAGGAATTGTTAATACAAAGAGATAAAATGAAAAGGATTACAAATGGTTATACCTTCTCTTTGCAACTGAAACTCCTTGGATGGCCCTTGATTTTGAATTGCTTTGTATGCTCCTTAGATGGCTATTGATATAGCTAAATGCAAGATTAAGTAGATGGTGTGATGCAAATGAAAAATGGCTAAAATGGATGGCTAGATGAGAGAAAAATTAGTGCACAAAATGACAGCATAAGGTTGCAAAATGGCTAAGTCTTCTCCAAATGCCTTAGAAGAGGGGATATTTATAGAAAAATTTGAATTCTCTAGAGAATTCAATGGTTGAGATTGAACCACCAAGGTCAAGATGTAGGGCTATGGTGAGTTGAGGACTCACAAGCCCTCACATCTTGACATGTGGAATGTGAGATGGCCAAGGATAAGATGATGTGGAAGTGAGGTGGAAGGGAGGTACATGATGTGTAAAGACATGTACCTTGGAAGTACCTTGGGGAGTGAGAAGATTCCTTGGATGAAGAAATGTGAATTAAAAATTCACATGCTTGGGAAAATCTAGTGGATAAGAAATGATCTCCAAAAAGGTGGGAGTTTGTCACATGTGACTTGATGTGACAAGTCAAAGATTCTAGAAGATGCATGAGAAAAGGAGATTCTAGGAGGAATAAAATGTAAATTGAAAATTGACATGGGGAAGAGGGGAACCTAGGGTGAATAAAAAGGAATTAAAAATTCCTTGGGGGATGGGGAGAGTTGACCAAGGTACTGATTAGGCTTAACTAATGAGTAATCAGAAGATAATTAGGGGTTAATGAGGATTAAAAGCCAACTTGCAAAAGTTGGAGGATGTGACACATCCTAATCAAGGATTAGGCATGTGCACATCCCTAATGAAGAGATTAGGAAATGGATTAGGATTAGCTGAAAATGACATGTGAGGAATTAAATAAATGTAATATTTATTTAATTCATTTGATAAAAGGGGATTAATGAGGGTAAGGTACTTAATTATTAATTTATACTTTAGGGATTTGGCAGAATTAAGGATATTAATTAAATAATAGTAATATTACTTAATTAACTCAGATAAAAGGATGTTTAGATGAAAGTGATAAGTTTGGATAAATTAAGTGTCAAATTTTAGGTGTCTACAGTTGTATATGTTGATGACATCATCTTTCGTGGAGATGATGATATGTGTAAGAAGTTTGCAGAACAGATGGAGAAATATTTTGAGATGTCTATTATTGGTGAGTTGTCTTTCTTCCTTAAGCTTCAAATTGTTCGGCTAGATAATGGTATCTTTATTTCTTAGGCTAAGTATGTTAAAGAGATGTTGAAAAATTTTGGCTTGGAGGATTCCAAACTAGTAGGTAATCCTATGGTGACTGGTTGTCACTTGAGCAAAGCTAATGAGTCTCCAGAGGCTAAACAGACTCTTTATAAGTCTATGATTGGAGTTTTATTGTACTTGATTGCTTCTAGACTTGATATTATTCATGTAATATGTTTGGTTTCCAGATTTCAAGCTAATCCTAAGAAATCTCATGAGAAAAAAGTGAAAAAAGTGCCCAGATATTTGAAGGGAACTCCGGATTACACTTTATGGTATAAGAAATATGATCATTTTTCTCTGAGTGATTATACTAATGCTAATCAGGAAAGATGTGTAGATGACCAAAGAAGTACCAAAGGAAGTGCATTTTTCTTGGGATGCAGATTGGTCTCTTGGTTTATTAAGAAGCAAGACTCGGTGTCCTTTTCCACAATAGGAGTTGAGTATATTGTTGCAACATCTTGTTGCACTTAGGCTCTTTGGATGAAGAAAACTTTGAAGGATGTAAAGGTGGTTTATGATGAACCTATTCCTATATTGTGTGCTAATACCAATGCAATTAATATTTCTAAGAACATAGTGATGCATTCAAGAACCAAACACATTTCTATCTAATATCATTTTCTAAGGGAGAAGATTGGAGAGAAAGAAGTTAGATTGGAGTATATGCCTACTAAGTATCAGATTGCAGATATCTTCACTAAGGCACTTTCAAAGGATACTTTTGAGTATCTCCAATTATTTTCAAAGGAGACTCTACTTAAGGGTTATTTCCCCTCCTTTTTTCTAATTAGATGCATAGATGGTGCATCTATCCAAGGGGAGAAATTCATGCCATATTCTCATTTTTCCTAGATTGATGTGTGCTACCTCTCAAGGGGAGTTGGTAGTAAGGGGGAGTTTGATATAGTTGTGTAGGTGTTGAGCATGTATAGTTGTTTGAAGAAGTGTTGTTCAAAATGGGGATAATATGCTACTAATTCAAGTAAATATCTTTTTACCCTTTGTCCTTGATATCAAAGGGAAAGAGTGAGTAGGTGTGTGTTTCCATGAATGCCAAAGGGGGAGATTGTTGGCATTGGTTTTTATTAATGTCAACACTTGGTGAGATTGTTATATTGGTTGTCATTGTTGTCAACACTTGGTGAGATTGTGACATTGGTTGTCATTGATGCCAACACTTGGTGAGTTTGTTGGCATTGGTTGTCAACACTTGGGAAGATAGTTGCATATGTTTGTGAGATTGTTGTTTGGCATTGGTTTTATGCCATTAATTTTATGTTTTTGATGTTCATGGTTGGATGTCATGCTTTGTTTGATATCAAGGAAAGTAATATTCAATATGATTACTGTCAGAGGAGATGATATCATGATAATATATTAAGATGAGAATTAGAAGCATAAAGATGAGGATTAGAAGCAATGTTGATGGTGGAGATATTTTGTTGATGGTATCTATTAGTTGTATGCTCTCTCCTATTGTTCATATGGAAGTATGTGTTACAAGAAAAAATTGTCCTCTGCAAGTTGATGAAAGTTTTTGATTCACGAAGTTGTTTTGAAGACTATCTGGGAGAATGCTCTACATTTCTTCGATGTTGAAGATGTGATATTGCAGTTTGGGATTCAGTGTTTGTTCTCTGTGAATGTTGCACTCCTATCTTTTTTGGTCACCAATGTTGCGGAGGAGGTTTTTGGTAATTGTATAAGGGTGGTAGTTTTGTTGGTTGTCTAGACTAGTCCAGAAAATGCTCCACATTTCTCCACATTGATGTTTATGCTCCTGCAGCTTGGTGGATGTTCTCTCAATGTCTATGTAATGTATCAGTTCAATTTTCACTTGTTGAAGTGGTCCACAAGTTTATCTGTCAATGCTCTATCTCATGATTGTGTATTATGTGCTTCTGAGATGTACTCTATCTTTGCGAGGTTTGTGATGGTTTTTGGTGGCATGATAGTATGAAAGAATTATCTAGAAGTGATGTTGGATGTTCTTGGAACATCTCTTTATGGTCCGCACATCAGTGGTTGATCTCTTTGGTGTCACATTATTTTGAGTTTTTTTTTTCTAGGTAATTTTTGGATATTTGGCCAACATGGCTTGTTATATTTCTTGTGCTATGTGCTTGGGGGTCTGCACCAATATTTGAGGTTGCATTAAGATGGATTTGGGTCCTAATGTATCTTTTTGAGAATTGCACTATTTTAATTCTATTGAAAGTATGTTTTTGGGTCGAGTGGTAATGTGCTACACATTTTCATCTACACGATTCCTTGTTGCCAACTTGGGTTGATGTGTGCTAGCGTGTGTGATGTTTGGGATCACATTGGAAAATGTAATAAGATTTTTTTTTGGTCCTCTCTATCTTTTGGATACAATCATACTATGTTTTTATGGTCGACTTTTTGAGGAACTATTGTTTATCTTTTGTTATGGCCAACCTAATTGATGTTTTGTGATCTTGCAGAGGATATAAATGGAAGAACAAATTAGTTACAAGTGTGAGAGTGTGGAATATATTGAAGATCATGCAAACTTAGTGTGAAAGTGTGTGAAAGATAGATCAAATGTATTTTAACGGCTCAATCAAAAAAATGTATTGTTGATATATGTTGTAAATTCTAAATCTTCATGTATCCTACTTTGAGATGGTGAGTCTCATCAGGTCCTTGTATCTTTCCTTGGAGTTGTGTGCTTCAGTCTACAAGTCCTTTGTATCTTTCCCTAAGGTTGTGCGCCTTAGTTTGCAAGTCTCTTGGGTTGGAAGCCTTGTTGTAACTTTTGTAACAATGAGTTTCATATATTGTGAGTTAACTCTCACCATGGTTTTTCCCTCATTAGGTTTTCCATGTAAATTTGGTGTCATCTTGTGCAATTGTGTTAATTTTTTATCTTTCATTGATGTTGATCTGTTTAACGATTGAATTGTTGTATCTTTCATTGATGAGGGTTTTTGACCTTGTTAAATTATTGAATTGCTATATCTTTCATTTTTGTTGATATGTATAAGGGTTTTTGATATGGTTAAGAAGTTTGGATTTACATTGGGCTTAAGGGTTTATGTTTTGAAAATATTGATTCACCCCCTAGTATCTGGGTGTGTTCAACATAAACATGGTTTTATATTGAAGTGAAAAATTAAAATTAAGGGTTCCAAGGGTTGCTCAATTGGTTTAGTTGCTTTCTCTAAGTCCACAACATATTGTCCAACCCAAGTTCAAGCCTCACTTCAAAGGAAATGGAATATCCTAGCTAAGCCTAGAGGTTATAAGGGCTTATCTTATGGTTAGAGTGTTGTTCATGAATACTTTAGTTTGTGATGAGGGCGCAACCCGAGACTTAGAAAATAACCCACAAACAAGAGAATATTTTCTATTATTCAAAAAATGGAACTTCTTACATGTAGAGGATCTCAAATCCCCAAGTTCTATAACACATGCAAGTTACAGAAAGCTATAGAATCACCCTTTCACGATATGCGAGATTGTCCCCAAAAGTTGCCCAAAAATTAGAAACCCGCCCATAAATAGAGCTCCTCTTTAGTTTGGAGCCAAAACAACATTCAATTTTGAGTTTAGGTGGTTTAGCGCCGAAAAATTACAACTTGAAGTTCAAATTTCAAAAGAACATTTGCAATTGTATCTTTTAGAAAGTGCGCCAACTTCCTAGGGCCATAACTTTTGATCTGGGGCTCCGATTCGCGAACCATTTGAACCGTTGGAAAGGTCTCGAAGTCAAGAACGTGCTTAAAATTAGCCACACCGATTTTGGAAAGTTTTGGAGCTAATCCACGAACTCTAAGTGCCTCAAATCTAACTCAAAAGATTTTTAGGTGCAAATCTGGGAAAATAAAACTACAATATCTTTCCACCTAGGAATAGAAAATAAAAATCATACATTGGAATTTCATTATGATGAAAAGGGTATCCAAAAATGTTAAAACATCTAAAAATCGAGAAAATTGAAATTTAATTATTTTTGGGTACCCAGGGTAATTTGAGAAGTGACCTTGTCACGTCTCAGATGGTTGAGGAAAACCCAAATGGTCAACCTCTACCTTAGGCAACCAAGATGAATCTTCAACAAGCCTTCTTTTCCATTTCACCAGATATTCTTCATACTGCCTGTTTCTGGTACTCCTTCCCACACGACTATCCAGGATTTCTTCAATCTCCTTTTCTAAAGTAGGTGTTGGAATCCAACACTGTTCCATCATTGGTACTTCCTTTGCGCCACCTTCATGATACTCTGTCAAATCTGAAATGTTGAACATAGGGGAAATGTTGAATCCATCTGGCTACTCTACCTCATATGCATTCCCTGAATCATGCCTCTTCAAAATTTTACAGGGACCGAACTTCTTCATCTTCAATTTGTTATATGTTCCCACTAGAAACATTTTTTCCTCAAGTGGACCATCACTTCATCACCAATCTGAAACTCCTTATACCTCCTCTTCTGATCTGCCTTAGCCTTATACTGCATATTCATCTTGTTAATATGTTCTCTTACCTTCTCATGTATATCCTTGATGTATTCTGCAAAATCTTTGGCTTAAGCACTTATTTTTTTCTCTTGGTCCATCTTCCTCAATTCTGGAGCTGTTCTGGGGCTACCTCCATACACAATCTGGAATGGTGATCTACTAGTGCTTCTGTTGACAAAATTGTTGTAAGAAAATTTTGCCTGGGGTAAGATCAAGTCCCATCCCTTGGGTTTATCTCCTATTAAGCATCTTAGTAGGTTTACCCAGACTCCTGTTAATAACATCTGTCTGCCCATCTGTTTGTGGATGGTGTGTAGAACTAAACTTCAACTCTATTTTCAGCTTCTTCCACATTGTCCTCCAAAAGTACCCCACAAATTTGGTGTCACGATCTGAAACAATACTCTTTGGCAAACCATGTAGCCTCACCACCTCTTTGAAGAACAAGTCAGCAATGTGGACTACATCATGGGTCTTCTGACATGGAATGAAATGTTCCATCTTCAAAAACCTATCAACCACCACAAAGACTGAATCATTCCCTCGTTGTGTCCTTGGCAAACCAAGAACAAAGTCCATACTAATATCCTCCCATGGCCTCTCTGGTACAGGTAAGGGCTGATATAAGCGTATTGACTCACTCCTTTAGCCATCGACATACCCTCATTTTGTACAAACTTCTTCACATCCTGTGACAACGGGCCAATAATAATGCTCACCGATAATGGCAATGGTCTTATCCTGACCAAAATGTCCTGCCATTCCTCCACTATGCTTCTCCTTTATCAGGTTCTCCCTCATGGAACTCCTCGGGATACACAATTGACTTCCCTTAAATAACATGCCATTCTGGATTATGAAATCCAAATTATCTTGTCCTCTCTAACGTATCCTTTCAAGCTTTCCAAGCCTCAAGAAACGATCTTTCTCGCGATACGTTGTCTTAAGTTCATTGAACCCAACCACTTCAATCTGCATCTTTGTCATCAATGTATGCCTCCTACTTAAGGCATCTGCAACCCTATTTAACTTCCCACTCCTATGTTTTAAAACAAAGGTATAACTCTACAAAAACTCTACCCATTTTATATGCCTCTGGTTTAATTTTCCCTGACTATTTAGATACTGCAAGGCCTGATGATCGAGTATATAGAACAAATTATTTTGGCAACAAATAATGTCTCCATTTCTTTAATGCTTGAACTATTGCATAAAATTCCTGATCATATACAGAATACTTTCTCTTGGCATCATTTAACTTTTCACTGAAATAGGCAATGGGCTTACCTTCTTGGATCAACACTGCTCCAATGGCACAATCACTGGCATTAAAATCCACCTAAAACACCTTGTTGAAATCTAGGAGGGCTAGAACATGTTGCTTTGTCACCTTCAGCTTCAACAGTTCAAAAAAAATTTCCACTCCACTGCTCCACTTGAATTCTTTTCTATCCCCTCTCATTGTTTCAGTTAGGGGTCCACAAATACTACTAAAGTTTTCAATGAACTTTCTATAAAAGCTAGCCAAACCATGGAAAGATCTCACCTCGGTAGCAGTTCTTGGGATAGGCCATTCCATAATAGCCTTCACCTTCTCTGGGTCCATCTTGAGACCTTCAGCTGAGACAACAAACCCCAAGTACACTAACTCCCTCTTCACAAAACTGCACTTCTTTAGATTAATCAACAGTTTCTCTTCTCTTAACTTCTCAAAGGCTCTTCGAATATGGATCAAATGCTCATCCAACGTCTTCACGAAAATCAAAATATCATCTAAATACAATAACAAAACTTCCCGGAAATTCTTTTAGTACCTTGTTCGTGAGCCGCATGAATGTGATCGATGCATTGGTTAGCCCAAAAGGCATGACTAACCACTCGTATAGGCCCTCTTTGGTCTTGAAGGCAGTCTGCCATTCATCTCCCTCTTGAATCCAAATCTGGTGATATCCACTCTTGGATCAATCTTTGTAGTACTAAGCTCCACTCAAACAATCCATCGGGTCATCCATCCTTGGCAAGGGAAATTTGTACTTGATTGTTATCTTGTTTATGGCTCGAGAATTAGTACACATCCTCCACTCCTCATCCTTCTTTGGTGCTAGTACTGCAGGTACTGCACATGGGCTCAAACTCTCCCGTATCAAACCCTTTCTCGACAACTCTTGTACTTGTCTGTTCAACTCCTCATTTTCTTTTGGAGTCATTCTATGAGCTGCCTTATTTGACAAACTGGCTCCAGGAATCAAGTCAATCGATGGTGATCTTCCTTGTGGTGAGTAAACCCTCAGAGTGATACATTATTAGAAACAATATCTTGAAACTCCAACATCCCAAAAGAGGAAACTGTACGGAACCTTCTCACACTATCCTCCTTACTCACTCTAGGAATCAATGCATAACACACACGCTCATGCTTCATACCTTCTAAAAAATTTCTTCCATCTACATAACAAATTCTATCACTACTGCATACCTTTTCTTCGGTCTCCTTCAAGGGTTTCAACTTGTGACGAACCTCATCCTTTGTCAAGGAATAAGTGTTTGCATGGCCATCATGTATAGCTCACCTATCGAACTACCACGACCTCCCAAACATGTGACATGCATCCATGGGGATGATATCACAGAGTACCTCATCATAGCAGCTCTTGATCTTGAACTTTACTAGGCACTGCTCATTGACCAAAACTTTGTGGTCTTTCTGCAACCAGGCAATCCGATACGGATGCGGGTGCCTTTCCCTCTTCAACTTCAACTTTGTGACCATCTCCTCTGACACTAGATTATCGGTGCTCCCATCGTCAATAATGACATCACAACATTTTCCTTCACACTTGCACCTTGTGCGAAACAGATTCTTCCTCTATTCTGGTTCCTTTTCCTCAGTCATCAGGACTCTCCTAATCACTAGGACTTCACCCCTTTCAGCATCATCTGAATGTTCAGATTGGGCCTCCTCATCTGCATGCGCAACCCTTCCATGACCTTCTAGCCTTTTTTCTGCCCTTCCTTGGTGTTGTGGACATTCATAGACTCGATGCCCTTCTTCACCACACTGGAAACACGTTCCTTTGAAACCACCTCTTCCAGATCCTTGTCCATATCTCCCTCATCCTCTACCTCTTTGATCACCACTTTTTTGATCATGAGAGTGATAGAAGTTGTCATTCCTTTGGCTTTGGTTGGTACCCACATCTTCACTTTTCTTTTCATCATCATTTTGGCTTCCTGAAGGTCTTCCACTGCCCCTTCCACTTTGACCTTCTTGTCCTTTTTGCTTGCCATCAAATCTTTTATTTAGCTTCTCTTCCACCTTCAGAGCAAACTAATACACATCCTCAATGGTGGTCATTCTGACTAGGCTTAACTCCTCCTGAATGCTCGGTCGTAACCCATTAAGATATCGGGCTACCTTCTCCTTATTGGCCTCTGTGTGGCCGGTTCTGATGATTATCTTGTGAAATTCTTCAGTATATTCTTTCACAGATCTGCTTCCTTGCTTTAACCCTTGCAATTTCTTTAATAGATCTAACTCGTAGTCCACTGGTATGAACTGCTTCTTCAGTTTCTCTACCATGCGATCCCATTTGGTGATATTTCCTTTTCCTCTTGATTTCTTTCCAACTGGACCTCTTTCCACCAAATCTGGCATGGCCCTTCAGCTTCATTTTTGCAAACTTAACCTGATCTGGGTCCTCTATTTCCTCATACTCAAAATATTCTTCTAGCTCGTTGATCCAATCGATCAACTCTTCTGGGTTTAGACTTCCAGAATATCTGGGGACTTATGCTCTGGGTCTTTTCTTGATCTTCGAAATGGCCCTTATTATCCGCATTTGGTCTTGATCAATTGCTTCTTCTTCCTCTTCTGCATTTGAACTTTCTTCCTCTCCTTCATCCTGACTTTCCTCCCTCGGGTTTAACCCTCTTCTCAACTGCTCTTGTAACACGTCAATCTATCTCTTGAGGGCTACCAGTGCATCTCTTCCACCAGCATTTCTGCCGCCTCGACCACCTCTGGCACCACCATGCCTACCAGGCATCACTCTTGGAGGCATCTTCCTTGACCTCGACCCACAACCACGGTCCTGGTGCAAACTGTCTCATGATCAGTGATCTATCCACACACTCAAGAAAACCCGCTCTAATACCACATGATGAGGGTGCAACCCGAGACTTAGAAAATAACCCACAAACAAGAGAATATTTTCTATTATTCAAAAAATGGAACTTCTTACATGCAAAGGATCTCAAATCCCCAAGTTCTTTAACACATGAAAGTTATAGAAAGCTATAGAATCACCCTTTTGCAATATACGAGCTTGTCCCCAAAAGTTGCCCAAAAATTAAAAGCCCACCCATAAATAGAGCTCCTCTTTAGTTTGGAGCCAAAACAACATTCAATTTTGAGTTTAGGCAGTTTGGCGCCGAAAAATTACAACTTGAAGTTCAAATTTCAAAAGAAAATTTGCAATTGTATCTTCTAGAAAGTGCGCCAACTTCCCAGGGCCATAACTTTTGATTCGGGGCTCCGATTCACAAACCGTTTGAACCGTTGGAAAGGTCTCAAAGTCAAGAACGTGCTCAAAATTAACCACGCCGATTTTGGCAAGTTTCGGGGCCAATCCGGGAACTCTAAGTGCCTCAAATCTAACTCAGAAGATTTTTAGGTGCAAATCTGGGAAACTAAAACTGCAATATCTTTCCACCTAGGAATAGAAATTTAAAAACCATAAATTGGGAATTTCATTATGATGAAAAGGGTATCCAAAAATGTAAAAACATCTAAAAATCGAGAAACTTGAAATTTAACTATTTTTGGGTGATGCAAGATTGCCCTTACACCACTGGATGCTCCTGCATCAAACACCCAGGGTAATTTGAGAAGTGACCCCGTCACGTCTCAGATGGTTGAGGAAAACCCAAATGATCAACCTCTGCCTTAGGCAACCAGGATGAATCTTCAAGAGGCCTTCCTTTCCATTTCACCAAATATTCTTCATACTGCCTGTTCCTGGTACTCCTTCCCACACGACTATCCAGGATTTCTTCAATCTCCTCCTTTTATGAAGTAGGTGTTGGAATCCCACAATGTTCCATCATTGGTACTTCCTCTGCACCATCTTCATGATACTCTGTCAAATCTGAAATGTTGAACACAGGGGAAATGTTGAATCCATCCGGCAACTCTACCTCATATGCATTCCCTGAATCATGCCTCTTCAAAATTTTACAGGGACCGAACTTCTTCATCTTCAATTTGTTATATGTTCCCACTAGAAACCTTTCTTTCCTCAAGTGGACCATCACTTCATCACCAATTTGGAACTCCTTATACCTCCTCTTCTGATCTGCCTTAGCCTTATACTGCATATTCATCTTGTTAATATGTTCTCTTACCTTCTCATGTATATCCTTGATGTGTTCTGCAATATCTTTCCACCCAGGAATAGAAAATAAAAACCGTAAATTGGGAATTTCATTATGACGAAAAGGGTATCCAAAAATGTAAAAACATCTAAAAATTAAGAAACTTGAAATTTAACTATTTTTGGGTGATGCAAGATTTCCCTTACACCACTGGATGCTCCTGCATCAGTTTGTTAGGTCATTAATTCCCTTATTTGTCAAAAAGAAAGAGAGCTCCCTCATGTGCATAAATTTGTCAAATGGTAAACTCCCTTGGAAGTGTATTTTTTTCAAGAAAAGATTTGGACATGATAACTCAATTGGATGCAATGAAATAATGTATTCTAGTTTTAAGGGTTTATTATAGTATCGAAATTAAAAGAATCACTACTTAGGGAATTTAATGTGCTAAAAAATTCAAACCCAATGAACCACTAACAAAATTGAAATCCATCCATAAACTTTTTGAAACTATCAAATGCAAAATCCTAATTTGATAACAAAGTCACACAATAGGAAATTAGGCATGGTAAAAGATAATATGCAAAATTGAAATGTCTTCATTAGCTCCATGGACTTATCAAAGGGAAAATAGAATATTGGGGAAACAAATTCCAATGCAAAATATCATGGATGCAACAAGCTTATGGAATGAAACCTAAACAATTTTAAAATTTGGTTACTTGGGATTCATTTCAATGTTCGATAGGAGCTATTGACAAATAAAAACAAGAAAAGTGGGGAAATGATCTTGATAAGGAAATCAAACAAAAGAGGTTCAATTCAATCTAATTTTCTAGATTATACCCCTAATAATTCCTAGCTTCCAAATACACATAACCATTGTTAGAGTTGGCTATGGAGATACTGAAGATCTAGAGGCCAAATTGAAAGCACAAAGAGATCAATATACAATGCTCAAGATTGCAATGGAATTGATTATCCAATTAAACTGATTTACAAATGAGAACCCTGTGGTTATATAGCCAAGGTGAGACATAAGATTAGACAAGATCCTGACAAGTGTCTTAATCCTATGACATGAGACAACGAATTTGACATAAAATTAAAAAAGATAAGATCTAGAAATGACAACTAAGTCTACTAGAAAGAATCTTAGGACCTCAATAAACTTAACATGTGAATATGTCCCCTTAGTCTGTAGTAAGTGAATTAACTAGGTACTAGATATTTTCACACCAATACCCCCCTTAAGTGCAACTTAGGGAGAAGATTATTATGCAAATGATGCAAAGATGCAAGGATGGGTCTCATCTACTAGGCCATCATAGGTACCCATGTACATATGCAAATGCAATCTCTCACAAATGGAGAAAAGGAGAAAACCCAATGGGACAAAACTCCTCCCCAAAAGAGATGAAAATAAAATTCTCTAACTAAAGAATGAGAAGGCCAAACCCCATACCAAGAAAAAGACCCCCCCATAAGAGAGAAGAAGAAGAGAGATCATGCATCCCCCCCTCAATGGTGAGTCTCCTACAATGGTAGAAGCTTGACATTGAATGTTGAAGATGATCCAATCTTGGCAAACAACGTTCCTCCCCTTAGGAAGAAACAAACCTAATATGATATGCAAGATGTCTTCCCATTCCTAAAAGGAAGATGTGGGAAGAAGAATGGTGTGTGATGTCTCTAAACTACACTCAAGTGTCTCCATGTCGATCTGCCAAAAGCTGACACACTCCAAACATGTGTTCTAGGACACACAACTGAAGTTGTCAATCCATAATCTCCTCGAAACGGATGTAGAACACAATCCAAAGATGAAGATGCCTCCTCTGAAGACAAAAAATCCTCCTCCAAATTTTATCCAAAAGTATCCACACTGTAGAGAATGAACAAGAGTGTCAGACTGTTCCTTCACAACAACTAAAGAAGGATCATCTTCATCAAAGAAAAGATGTATGCAATCAATGGTGTCTCCCAAATCTGAAATATGAGACTCAACAAACATCCCACCAATGTTTGTCAAGTATGCATCCCAAGTAGATGTAGTTGGAAGACAATGTAGATCCTACTACATTGAACCACACGAAGCCATATCTATAGCAACACAAGTGTCATCCAATGCAACAATAGATGGAGGAGATGAAATGCAAGGCTTAAGAACAAGATCCAGTGTGAGAACTCTCTAGTTCAAGAAGTCAAAGGTCTCCTCAAAATCATGGTTCACACTAGAAGTGTGATCAATAGCTAAAGGAACAATGCCATCATCAAAAGCAAAATCTACAAAGGTATACTACTGAGATGAATGAACAACCACCCTATTAGCAAGAATCCCTCTACTATCCAAGTCTTTAATGACAACTTAATCGAGAGTGAATTCCATAGTCCTCCCATCTCCACCATGTGCAATCTGATAGATAGAAAGAAGATTGTTTAACAAATGAGGTACACATAAAACATCATTGAAAGTGCCCTCCCCAATATCAATAGATCCCTTCCCAATTACACTCGTATATGTATTGTTTCCTATCAAAATATGAGATAGCACAAGGCTCAAAAGAAGAGAATATAGACTATGAAGATTCCATATGATGAGATGCTCCCAAATCTAGAAGACATCTCCTTGATCCAAGACCTAAAAAAGCACAAAGAGTTTGTCCTTTATTTCCTAATGTAGAAGCCAAACCAACATGACTTTTGTCCTTATTAAACTGTTTTGAAGAAGAAGTTGACTCAAACATTCTGGAAGAAAAATCAATCTGATTCTTTTTTAGAAGATGTTTCAACTCATCAATATCCTTCTTCTAACAAGAATGTTCATCATGCCCAAGATTTTTGCAATATGAACAAGTAGACTTCTCTTTCTTAAAGGATTTCTCTTTGGAAGAGAACTTATTGTTTGCTTGATTTGAATGTGGATTTCTTTGCTTTCTTTTGTTTCTTATCAGAATGTTCTGATTCTTTCGCCTAACTAGCCAACAATGCTTGAGATTTAAAATTCTTGATGAGACCCATCGATATAAGCTTTTGTTGCTCACATATTAACATCTCAGAAAATGATGCAAATGAAGATGTAGTATACATAGACCCCATAGTTAATCTATGAGTATGAAAGCTAGAAACAAAAGAAGCATAATCATGACCAGGTTTGTTTAATGTATTGTAGACTAACTGAATGTCCTTATCAATTCCACATGCTTTGCATTGCTTACTTAGATCATTAACCTTAGTGATGTAGTCTTGATGTTGTCAAAGTTCTTAGGATCAAGGCTCATCAGTTCATTATCAATTTGATATCCTCTTACTTTATATGTAGTACCATACAATGTTTCCTATTTGTTTCAAGCTTCATGAGAATTCTTACATGATTCAATCTGAAACAACAAATCTTGAGAAACAAGTTTATGAAGACACCCAAGAGCTTTGGTATGTTTAATCATCCATTTTATCTTATTATCTACATCCATGGTTTCAAGTACCTTATTTCCAACATATAGAGAGTGACCTTCAGTCATTAAAATACTCTATACATTTTGATGTCATGTTGAATAATTATATTATGTGAGCAAAGGAACATTAGAATGATCCATGAAAAAAGAAGAGCACAAGCAAACATATCAAAAGAATGCACCAAGAGACCCCCCAAATCACTCAATCAAGAATCCCCCCAGCAATATATGATTTGGAACTTTATATTTAGTGTGTTTACAAATGATATCTATACCAAAAATAGCAAGCTAGACTTGGTCTTAGTGCTTATAGATGCCAAAAATGGCCACAAGCTCAAAGTGAAACTTTACATAAAATGAGATCAAAATTGATCACACCACTGCAAAGTACATGAAAAATCATGCACTTTCAAAAAAACACTCAAAAATGTTACTATAGGATCAAGAGCGGAGCCTCAAAAGTTCCCAAAATGAGAATGGCTCAGTAACACCTGTGAGAATCTGTAATTTCTAGAAAAACTAGGCACCAAAATCAAAAACTAATTGCTCCACTATGTAGAGCACAAAAAAATAGTGCAAAAAAAAAAAATCTCTAAAAAAGGTCATATGGCCAAGATATGAGCATTTGAAAATCACCCTTCAAATGAAAACTGCCATTGGTGAGGGAGGCAAAAAAAATTTAAAATTTGTTGACGTCACCTGCCCATGATGTTAAAACTGACGGCCAAATGGTCGCCATGCACCTGCAAGGGGTTAAATTTGATGCCCAAATAGATGTCATAGGTCGTGGTCGGCTCCCTATCAAAATATTCTCTTGAGGTGATGGAATATTCTCCTTCTACAACAGATGAAGAATCTTCACAAATTAATGGAATATTCAGTATATATGTGTTGACTTTTCCTTTATGCTCGCCAGTTTTTTAAAAATATGTTGCCAATTTTTAAAGAGGTGTCAGTTTCTTCTACTAGTTGTCTGCCTATTTTAAACAAGGCATGTGATTGTGGTGGGGCTTCTTCCTACACCACGTGATGGAGCGGGAGCAACCCCCGAGTACCTATGGGTACAATCTACAAATTCTACAAATTGTATATTGTATAATATATTTTTATTATTAATTAAAAATATTTTGAAAAAGAATATAGATCAAAATATTTTTTTTTATAAAAAAATTCAATTTTTTTTAGAAAAAAACAACGATTATTTTTTGTGACCTTACAATTGAATCCAACTATGCATTTATGGCGATCTATATGACTGAATAGGAGAATTTTTTTTTATGGCCTCAAGCAAAGTTGCTTGATTTTGACTAATTGATAGTCAATCTTGATAAGGAAATCAAACAGAAGAGGCTCAATTCAATCTATTTTCTAAATTATGCCCCTAATAAGTCCTAGCATCCAAATACACATTACTATTGTTAGAGTTGGCTATGGATATACCCAAGATCTAAAGGCCAAATGGAAAGCACAAAGAGATCAATATGCAATGCTAAAGATTGCAATGGAGTTGATTATTCAATTGAACTAATTTATAAATGAGAACCCCTTGGTCCTAGCATTCATGAAAAGTGTCTTAATTAATCCTATGACATGAGATAACTAACTTGACATAAAAGTCAAAAAGATAAGATCTAGAAATGAAAACTAAGTCTTCTAGAAAGAATCTGAGGACCTAAGTAAACTTAACATGTGAATAGGTCCCCTAAGTCCCTAGTGAGTGAATTAATTGGGTACAAGACATTTATTCACACCAACAACCATCCCTTCACTTCTTGGGCTTATTGGATCATCAATTCATCAACAATATAAATCATTAAAACCAAGGGGATTTTGAAGCAATGAAGGAAATCAGATGCAATTGATAAATAGGTTAAATTGAAGTCTAATTCTTGATTCCACTAACGAATTGAAGGAAAAAGTTGTATTGGAGAGATGAAGTTTTGCAAGAAATAACTTGAATGTGATACATCCAAGAAATGAAATAAAACCTAAATGGATTTAAAAGCTAGATACCATAAAGAAACCAAACTAAGCTCCAAAATAATGTGAACACAACCCTAGGACCTACCTCATCACTTCGTCAAAGATATCAACAATGAAAACCCAAAAAGGTATGAAAATGGTCATGATAAGGAAGCTAAATGCTATGAAAAAAGTAATATCATTGTGAAAAACATAGTGAAACCCTAGTTGACCAAATATTACCTTGTCTTTAATCAAACATATACAGATCTCATCAAACCAAGTAGTCAAACAAGTGATGATATACTAGAGCAAACCAAACCAAGTAAATAAATTTCACTAGACATCTAAGAAGTCAAAAGCGTTATTGTTCATTTCTTTGAATGTTTCCTTGAACAAAATTAGTGTTTAATCTCAATGAGACTCCCTTTTAGGCTATTAAGACACTTCTAGTATACCTTAATGGCCAAAATTGAGAACCTATTTTTCACTAGCTATTATCAAAAAATCTTTGGCCTCACATGAAGCTCATATTTCTAGTATAGGAGGGTATCTTTTCTCTAGCTAAACATAAAACTCAATTATCATCAAATTTAAATAATATCCATAAAAGACCCTCCCGCTACTATTGCTCACTTTACTTTAATGACAACATAATGCTTGTATAAATATAAACAAAAAAATTGCTAAAATAGGCTAAAAACACTTCTGACTAAAACAACCTTGATGTTGTCTCTTGTGCTCCCACCCATTCTAGATTTTTCAAAAGATGGGATCCTTCTCATCTCTAATTCCCTTGTCCTACTTCTAGATCTTGCAAAGGATTTGGGAAATGTCTATTTTTGTCTTGCATGGAGGTGGATTGTAGGCATATTTGAATGTTTTACAAAGTCCAATGCTAGGGTCAAAAGGTGGTCTTTCTATAGCACATGGGTTTGTTTCTCCTAGTCCTACACTAGTTGGTTTCCAACATGCCTTTATTGGTGCCTCCAATGCATGCAACGATGTTAGGTGTAGTTCAGATCTTGCCAAGGCTTTCCTAGTGCATGCTACAAAGAGTAGTTTTCCTAGTCACCATAGTTTTGCTAGAAAGAAGGTTGTTGCTTCAAGGTTTGGTGGTCATTACTGGGAATGTGCAAGATCATCATGGAAAAAATAGACCCTTAAGTGGCAATAAAATTCAAAAAAATCAGAGTTAGGCAATTTGACGTAAAAATTTGAATAAGTTATCTATATTATTTCAAAAATATGTAAGAATAAAATTTGTATCAAATTGAATGTAGTTTCTAAACCACTAATAGAATCTATAGCAAATTGAATATAGTTTCTAAACCACTAGTTTTTTTTTTTTTTAAATCTATTTGGTGAAAATTTGAAATTTCAATGTAGTAGCACTTAAATTTCAAGGAAAAATAAAAGTAGGTGTCACGTCTAACCACCCTAACCACAATAAAAATGATAATATTTTTTATAAGATTTTAGATATAAGTAGAAGACTCATGTCCCAATGTGATGCATATTTTTTTGTAATTTCTTTCCAAGTAAATATTTAATTATGATTTTTTTATTACAACTTTTAAAAAATATAAAAAATTGTATGTCTATCCACCTTAACTTGGTCAAAACTTCATGAAATTCATTTTTTTTAATCTTATATTATGTGAAGCATAGAATGTAACACATGTTTTGGATTCAAAAAATGTGATAACGTTTGAAAGCTATAGATGTTTTTTCAATCAACCTATCAATATCGACTTTAGTCATAATTCAAATAGAAAATGAATAATAATTATTTATTAAATTCAAAGTAAAGCATAATTTATATTGGTGGAAAGCTGAGAATCTCCTTTAAAAAACCTTTTTGTTTCATCAATTTTGAGTAAGAAAAAAGTCGTCAGCCACATACCCATCATATCGCCACTTTTTGGCCCATCATGATCCTGCACATACCCTACTCATATGCCAAAATTATTGATTATAGGGTTCCTCCTTGTCCTCAACATGATAAATTATGTCCATTTCTCTTTCATAAACTTGATGATTTATTGTCAATATGTTATTGAATTTTTTTTATCAATGGAGGGGTATGGCTTGCAGGGTTAATAATTTTTCACCTTCCCTTCTTGATCTTCACAAATGGTTCTTGGATTCTTGGAGGCCTATCATCGAGGGAAAGATTGAGCTATTCCCTTGTGTCAAGGGTTTCTTCATTGTATCTTTTGACTCTTCAAAGGATAAGGATTTGGTGCTTGATGGTGAGTTGTGGTTGTGGGGAGAGCACTCTCTCTTGATCAAGCCTTGGTCTTCTTCCTTCAACCCCTTTTTTGAAACTCTCAATGTCAAAGTTGTGTAGGTTCACCTCCCAAATATTCCTCTACAATTTTGGGAAGGTTCTTGCTATGATGCAATAGTTATTGAATGTTTCATGAAGGTTGACTCTACCACTAAGTACATGGGTCGCTCTATTTTTGCTTATATTCTAGTGGACATTGATATGTCCAAGCCTTTTCACAGGAACATGCTTTTGATGGTGGAGAAGAATCCTTGGTCTTAGCCACTTGACTATAAGGGTCTCCCCTATTAATGCAAAAAATCCTTTACCATCGGCCACCTAGCTATTGATTGTCCACACTCCCAATGCTAAGGTGTGGTGACATGGTGGAAGAATACTTGCTAAGAGTACCTAACTATTCATGCCTCTAACTCTATGTTTGGTAACTCCTCTCAAGATGTCGAGACTTCTCAAGATATTGGGTCTCATGTGGTTGGTGTGACTCTAGCCAATCCTATCCCTACCACCCTATCAACTCAAATTGGTGAGCTACAACCACATATTGCTTTAATATTTTAGCTTGCTATGCCTTCGGCTTCCATCTGCTTCAAACTATTCATGTGATGGTCATTTGGCATTTAACTACTCTGCCTTGACCTACCAATGTTCCTACTATGCACATAGATGATAGCATTTCATGGACTATTGTACAAAGGCAAATAGAAGGTCTTCCCAAATCTATCTCTCAATTCCATACTAGATTGAAGGGTGTTGAATTGAATAAAGTTAGGTCTAGCATTGTTTAGGTTAGACCCTAGGGTATCCTATAATTTCTAATAATTTCTTACTTTTTTATTATTGTTGTGTATGGTAATTAGGCTATGTTTATACCTCTCCCTGGTTTGTTTTAATGGGTTGTTTAGTTTGTCCCATATCTCATGGTACTTGTTCTTTTTGCCTAGTGGCTAATCTATTGTACAAGAGTCCATGCCCTTTCAAAACCCGTTTTTGTCAATATAAAAAACACTACTGAATAAAAGACCCTACTTCCACATCCTTGCTCAATATTAAATATATGTACTAATTCAACAATAATGTAATTTATCAAATCTATCAATTTTGATCATATCCTCACCTTACTTCCATCTTCACTCAGATTTTGATGTTCAACCAGAGATCTCTCAAGATGTCGAGACTTCTCAAGATATTGGATCTTATGCAATTGGTGTCACTCCAACAAGTCCTGAGCCTACCACACCATCAACTCAACTTGGTGAGTCCCAACTACATATTGCTCTAATATCTTAGCCTGTTATGCCTTCAACTTCCGATCTGCTTCAAACAACTCATGTGATGGTCATTTGACATTTGACTACTCCACCTTGACCTACCAATGTTCCTACTATGCACATAGATGGGCCCTTTATAGAGGAACCCCCTTCCAAGTCTCATTTTCAAGACTTAGATAATAGCATTTCATGGACTGTTGTACAAAGGAAATAAAAGGTCTTCCCAAATATAATTTCCAATCCCACACTAGAGTGAAGGGTGTTAGATTGAATAAGGTTAGGTTTGGCATTGTTTAGGTTGGACCCTAGAGTATCCTATAATTTCTTACTTTTTGATTGTTGTTGTGTATGGCAGCTAGGCTGTAATTATACCTCTATCTAAAAAAATTTTATGTGTTGTTTGGTTTGTCCCATATCATAGCTAATCATTTGTAAAGGGTCCAAGCCCTTTCAAAACCCATTTTTATCAATATCAAAAACACTATTGACTAAAAGACCTCAGTTGCACATTGTCATGTCTCCCGAAATGGTAACTTTGGGATATAAAGCTTCAAAAATAGGATAAACAAAATACATATTGAAAAATATTTAATATTTCTAATTAACAAATTAAATGTTATTACCATAATATATAAATTTTAATAATACTCTAAGGGGCGTTGCATATACGCAAGACTAGTATAAGATCATACTAGCTGACTTTCTCAATCTGGCGCCTCTAATTGACCGACTCCCTTATGCTTAATGGCAATCTCATATATTTATCTATTCAAGATGAGGAAAAACTTGCCAGCGACTATATTATGATTATAAAGAGCCACGATTATCATCTATTTAAAATGACTATTGAGAATAATATATGCAGCGATTAAAATCACTAATAATGCAAGAGTCATTATTATCAAAAGGCATAATAAAAGGCATCGAATTAATGAAAGGAGAGATCGATTAGTTTGGGGAAGAGCAGCAATCAAAGTAATGAAGGTAAAGTTAGGGATGTGCCCCTTCAAAAGGTTGTCTTTATTTACAGGGATGTGGCTCTTTTAAGAAACATGGAAGGAGAATAGAAAGATCAGGAAAAAAACAATACAAGTGCTGCACATTGAACTATCGAACCATCAGCAGGGGAAGAAATCAGAAAATAAAAAGGATAAAGAATATAATTGAAGAGTTTGATTATGTCTGCAGAAGACGTCTAAGGCTGCCAGCCAGGTGTAATCTTACACAGAGCATTAAGCAATCCTGTTTTCATGTTTATACGTTATAGATGCTGAATTGTTTGACTGTGTACATGCATCCTATGCATTCTGTCGATCTGGTTTTAAAGTTTTGAATTCTGAATGTCAACATGCTTGAATATATTTGCTGACATATATTGGTTGTATATCCTGTTAATTCAGACCCGCAGCTTGGTTATTCTGGTTGTAGAATTAGTAGAAGTCCCTATCTGTAATCTGCATCTATGATGATCATAGGAATGTGTGCTTGTTTGGAATTATGAATCAGTAATGTATATCTTCTGTTCTTGCACAATAGTCGGTAGATTGCACGCATGGTACAGTGGTAAGAAAGCTAATGTTATATGTCATAGCAATTCTTTACTTATATCTGAATGTATGTTTATTAGCCAGTAACAATCTAATAACATCTGGGTCTTTAAGGAATAAGAAATCTGCATAACAATACTGTAATATGTATAAGAATCAATTAGAAATGTCTGAATCTGCTTGATAAACCTGCTTATGTGGAAGGGCCTGAGAAAAAAGATATTCTGACAGCAAATTGAGGTAAGTAGATCTGATCAAATACAGAGCAGCAAACTGAGGTAAGTACTTCATGGACAAAAATAATTAAGTTGGTAAATACGTTAGGAATTTAGATAATGATAGTAAATGTTTTATGAATTTCCAATAATAATAAGTTGATGCATTATGAAATCAGATTATTGATGTTCAGTAAATACATTAAGGATTTAGGTAATAGGGTAGCCAAATAAATATGTTAACAATTGAGATATATATATATATTCGGAGGAAGGAGCATCATCGCATGGGAAGAAAGGAGTCATATCGGGTTACAGTGAATACATCTGAAGGAAGTCCAATATAGTGCAACAACCAGAGTTAAGTATCCTCAACCAACTGGATAACATTGAGGGATTATGTAATCAATCCAAGTTACTGTGGACAGCAGGTTACAGTATAATGACTAATCCATATATTATCAAGTTAAATATCAGTGAATGTTTATAAACACTCTAATCTGTGATAATTGTGAATTCAATTAAATATAATATGATTAGTGAATGCATAGAGAGATTAAATGACACATATATATATGTCAATATATTAATTTTCATCTTTACAGTGTAAGTGAATGATAATTTCCTCATCTAGAGATAAATGGATATTAATTATCAATGTCCCAATAATGATGCTTATAGCAATTATTGCTTCTCATAAGCTATTATGATCCTTACTATAAGAATAGATTTCGGGCCAAATCCCTTTCGCTAATACCCACTGAGGATAGGAAGCTTGTGGAGGGAAAGGCAGGTAATTTGGTCACATGATGGATGGTCCAAAGATGAGTAGGAAACCTTGAGGGAGTCCACTTGGAAACCGTTCACACGCCCTTGGCACAATAATTCTACCTATTGACGTGGTTTTTGTGACTGCACCAAACAACAGAACAAGGATGCCAACGGCTACCCTATCCTCTCTTGAACAAAGTATTCAACATGCTAAGATTGCAAGTAAGATCATGCTTTCAACTCCAAGGTTCCTTTAATGCGAATAGACTCAGTTGGCTCGATGTGATTTTGTTGTATTCTTACAAGGGGACTTGCACAATTGTTCAAGATACTTGCAATAAACAACAGTTATATGCTTTGAAAGGGATTTTGTGCCAATGATCTAGCCTTGTAGTACGAGTTTCCTAAAGCTAACCAAAAGTATGTGGAATTGAATGGCTGCAGAGATTTCGAAATTCTAAATTCTAACCTAAATGCAAGGGATGTTATGCTTAATTTCAATGAACTTCAAACAAACGTTGCCTAGCCTCCTATTGGACAGCTTCAACAAAGTTAGTGCAATCTTCAAAGGGTAAAAAGGATGTTCAAATCACGATTTGATAATGCAATTACCATCACAATGATGCATAGCTACATATGAATCTTGATCGAGAAGTTAAGTATAGAGTGTTCCAGTTGACCACACAAGACAAGCTTACCATCAGTAAGATCGTTAGTGGTATGGATCAAAGAAGCTCACTTACATCAAACATAAGCATCCATATTTAACTATTAGCATGAAATTAAGTCCTAGTTGAAGTCAAAGGAAGAAGAAACCTCACAAACTACTCACAACAAAGTTGAATTCACCATCAATGAAATGCTTTATTATGATTAGCCTTCGTGACAATCTCTTACAAAAATTCTCAAAGGGAGAATTCCCCTTCTTCTTCAAACAATGCAATGAAAACTACTCTAACTCAAAAATATCTACTCTCTATTATGCTCCAATATCTAATTGCTAACTACTTCTGATTCTAACTAGATTACAAATGAGGGGGACTCCCCCTTATATAGCCGGCCAAGTCCAACGGATGGTCCAGATTGAATTACAATGGAGGGCTCAGATCGAGCCACCTCAGCCCTAGACAAGATTTGCCCTAAAAACCGCCAGAAGGTGGAGGAGTGGTGTCATAAATGATCCCAAAAATAGCAAATTCCTCCTTGACCACTATGAGAAATTAATGCCCACTACCCTTCTAGAAGATTCTTGTCCATGACTCGGATTCCCTTGCTCTTCTATCTGACCGTGTATGCTACGAATTGGGCCAGCACCTCATCAACTTCCTCCTCAGAAATTGCTGGAGTAAGATTAAGCTGATACTCCAGGATAGCCACTGTCTGCTCATGTTTAGCACAGGACTTTCCCCAAGCCTCGATAGAATCCTGTGTACACTGAATAATTGCTAAAAATGTTGAAATGTTTTCAAAGTCCAGTTGAGAGAACATCTTCATCTCGGAGAAGAAAGGTTGCAACCTTTCCTTCAATCCGTCAATTTCAACCTCCTCAGGAGCTAACCTTTTGACGAATAGTGCATCCAAAGTGTTGAGGATACCCTCGTGAATATTCCTCATCGCCTTCTTGATCTTGGAGGACTCCGTAGCTGCTGTGTCAAAGAAGCCCTTTCCAGTGAATGCCGCTGAATGCAACCCACGAAAACCATACCTGTCGCTTGCCTAGATCACTCCTTCATTCACCAAATTTTGCGTGGGCACACGCATCAAAACAACAAGGTGAGGAATAGTTTTGTCTTGCAAAATATGGGTGTCTCCCCAAGCTTGCTCGACACCATCCAAGCATGACAGGATACTAGATGCACTGCGAAAAGATGAGACAAGATCGGCCATGAATTTCTCTACCTCAGCACGAACGTCGCTTATCCACTTCTCTCCTTCTCGTATAGCTCTCTTCATTTCCTCTAGCCCACTGATTGGTTCCCGGGGCAGCTCAGGTGGAAGTTCTACTAGTGGGTTCCCTTGAGCAACTGGATGTGCCAGCTGTTGCACATAACCGACCAATGCCTTGTGTTCCTTCTTCAATCTCTTATATTTCCCATCCTTTCGTACAAACCTGTCCTTCAATGCTTGAAAGGAATTTTAAGCTTCTTCGACTACTTGCACTCCAGAAGGACGTCCCAATTCAATAGTGGCGATGGTGTAATTTATCGGCATTGCGTCACTCAAGTCGTGATCCTCTCTGGGAACGGCAATATGGAGGGTGCGTGAACCAACCTCATTAGTCTCCATTTTTGTATACTTCCTTGCTCTCTTCCTTTTAGGCAACTTACTTGTCATGTTTAGAAGCTCCTCCATTTCAATCGCCAGATCAGCATCATCGTGCTGATCCCTCCTTATTGCATGTGAGAGCCAATTGCGTTGAATGTTGTAAATAATCAGGGGCTGCTCTTCGGTTGCCTCCAATTCACAAACCTCTTCCTGAGCAATATTTTGTTGGGGCTCAATTATTTCAACGTGTTGATCACTCTCCTCATGAGCCCCAACCCTGGATTCTATAACATCCTCCTCTTCTTCGAAAACATGATCAAAGTGGGTGTCTATTTCCATTTCCTCCCCTTCATATGGCTAATTGGCACCTTCAGGATCATTGACACTCTGAGTATCCAAATCCCTCGGCATGGGTTGGTTAACCTCTCCAATCTCTAGCTCTTCATTCCTTCAAGCCCTCTGATCTGCAAACAGTGAAACTTCATGCACATTGGAGGAATGGGTCACCAACTGAGTAGATGACGTGTCCTCCGATCCTTGAGGTTCCGGTTGAACAGGTTCTTCCTGCTATGGTGGCTCCACAACTCGGGGAATTTATTTCTTCCTTTTCTCCAACGCCAGTGGCCTTTTATCACCCATGAGGTCGTACGTGAGGGCAACTGATCTTCTCCTCAATATGTGAATGCGCTCCTCTACCCAAGCCCTTGTAAAAGTTAAAACAGGAATAGACAAAGTGTCTAGATCCGTAATCTCTGGCTCAGCCCAATCTAGTGGTGGAATCAACGTGTTCTTTATAGATTCATAATCCGGGTGAATAAGCCTCGTATCCTCTTCAACTTGATCTGGCACTTGGACCACTTCACATTCCCTGATTAATTTGAGAGGCAACCTCAAAAACATTCTTTTTCTAATCTCAACCTCGTCTCCAGCATTTGCCCAAAAATCTTCTAAGTGAGCTCTGTGTCTGTACTACTCCCCCTAAACTGTTCCAATCTTTCCTCGAGGATCAAAATCCTGTCGGCTGGTATGAAGAGTCAACTTATAGAACTTCAATTCATCTTTAGCCTCCTTGGCTGCCTGCAAAGTAGGGCATTCTTCAAGTGAGTTTCCCAACACAATGGGAAAGTGCAAGCCTCCCTTCTTCTTTCTCCTTATGATTTTGTTGTAGGCCACCAATTGCCTAGACAACTCAAGCAGTATCATCCTGTTGGTGGGGTATCTCGGTAATCTATAGACGTATGAGTCATACCCCAATAGCCTTAAATAAGTAAACTTTGGGAATTGGATGAACCAAAACCCATACTCTTCTATCAACATCTGTGCCTCTTCAGATATTCTCTTTTGCAACCTTCACTAAAGGGTCCTCATGATGTACATGGTGAAAGCATCATTCACCCTCTTGAAGTCAGCTGTGTGTGTGAGATGCAATTGTCTACAAGATTCGTGAATCTTGAACTAATTAAAACCATAGCCGATTAGTTCCTGGTATGCCAACCCTCTGTATTTTGTCATCCGAGCAAGCATATAGATGACATACGAGCTCATGTAGAATGTTCTCATTCTCTTCAGATTCAAGAACTGTTCATCAATGTTGTCACTTATCATTTGTGCCCAATTTACTTCTACCTTGCCTTCTAGCACCACACTAATGTAGAAGAACATCCATGGCTCGAACACAAATGACTGAGGGCTGTCGTTAACCTTGCTAAGCAACATAATTATATCACAATACTCTTGTTTCAGCTCCTCTGAAATTATCTGCTTCGGTAGTCTCGTAGCAGGAGGCTTTGGCTTTCGCATCCAAGTGGTGTTGACTCTCTTCATGCACTTCTCAAAAGATGTGGCATACATCTTGTCAGCCTTTTCTTCCGATTTATATAACATATTGTTTGTAGCCAGAATCCGAAATGCCTCGCCAATTGTGTCAGGTGCAAAGTTGGCCAATATCATACCATCTGGAAAAATTATAGTCCGATCATCCGAGTTGTAAAAGTTTGCGCACTCCAAGATCAGCTCTGGACAACGAACTGCTGGTTGAAACCCAGCTACTGCATATAATCCACTCCTCAAAATGTTCTGTGATGCTTCTGTCGGAAGGTTGCCACCCTGCCCATATATCCTTCCTATGAAAGCTTCGAGGTTGAAGGACCCAAGGTTGGTGTCTGTCAAGTTCCCAAACTTTTACACGATCTTAGACTCGGGAATGAAGGATTTCTTCAAACTTTTGATGATTGCCTGCTTGGAGGAATTTTCTCTGACAGCTTCATTATTTTCAGCCTTACCTCCAGCTTTGCTTGTTCCAGCAATATCAGCTTTTCATCCCTCGGCCATCTGCAAAACAAGAAGCAAATATTACACTTCAAACTTTTAAAATAAAAATATCACATGAGATGGCCGGCGAATGGAGTTGGCTGCAAGAATAAATATGAGTTAATAACTTCAGCAGTAAAACTTCGGCTTCAAACTTCGATAGATTTAAACTCCGAGAATGTAAATCTCCAAACTCCAACAATATGCAGCCAAAGGAATTTTCAGCTCTACGGAAGAAAGCAATTTCATAGCGTCAACCTCAGAAAATACTTCAAGCTTCAGTAATTTTCAACAACAGCAACTTCGAAAGTTATAAATCAGCAACTTCAAAGATTTTAGATCAGTAAGTTCGAACGAGTTCAAATCAGCAAGTTTTTATAATTTCCAATCAGCTCTTCGAAAGTTACAAATCAGCAACTTTGAAAAGTTTCAACAGTCTCAAATCAGCACTTCGAAAGTTATAAATCAGCAACTTCGAAGGCTTCAACAATTTTAAATTTGATTTGATTCTAAACATTTAGCAACTTCAGGAAATTTAAATCTTCAAGCTCAAGCAATTTCGACTTCCAGCATAATTAAACAATTTTAGCTTTCAGCAACTTTCAACTTCGAAAAACAGTTCAACTTTAAGCAAAATATTAAATCTCAACAACTTTAAATACTTACCTTGAGCAACTCCAAATCTTGAGAGATTCAAACTTTTTGAAAACACATCAAACTCAACACTTCTCAGCAACCCCAGACCATTTTTTTTTAAAATCACAACAACTCAGAAAATCAATCCCCAGCAACTCCAAGCAATTTCGACTTCAGCAATTTCAGCCTCTTGAAAAATTGAATTTAACGCCTCTCACACTTTCAGCAACTCTCAATCTCGAATTTACTCACAACTCAACAATCACTCTCAACTCTCTAGCATAAATCTCAGCTTCGAATTTTGTGAGATGAGAATGAAAATCTTCAGAGTTTGATAACCAAAAGCTGGTGCTAATTTTAGTAGATGCCATTAATTCTCTTCATCATGACTTACGCATTTGCTAAATTTAAAAGAGAATATTCTAGTTGTCTTATAGTCGTCATAGCAATTTTCTATTCAAGGAGATTCTTTCTTCGATTTAAATTTAAAACTTCCCTCTCGACTGCCAGTTACCTTCAGTGATTTCGAAAAAACCATTTTACCTTGATTTGAAATAATCTCATGGCATATTTAATTTATTAGAATTTAATTTAAATGCCATTTATTTTACCAGCGTCTGTGAAAATTCAATGTCAACATTTTAAAATGGCTAGGTGCAATTTATTTTCCATCCATAATAACTCCGAAAACAAATTCCCCATAATTAAAATCATCCGAATTTTTAAAATTTCATGTGTCTAAATTTAAAGGGGAATTTTATTTATTACTTAGGAAAATAATTAAATTTTAAATTTTAATTAATTCTTCCAAGTTGGGCGAATCTCACTTCATTTGCCTAGAGCAAATTTAAAATTTGTTTCCAATGCCGTTTTAATTTTAACTACCCATCCAAATATCCAACTTAGGTGCACTTGATTTTTTCATTTATTTTCCACATTTCGATTTTATCTCCAGTCTTGGCATAAATAACTCTTTGTGCTTTCATCGTTTGATATTTGCCTTAGAAAATAAATTCCCTTTTTAAATCATACGCCAAAAAATTCTTCCCCTTGGCGCATATTATATCCTCTGGCTTAGAGATTGATGACTTGGAAAAATTTTAACCTTTTCTCATGGGGGCACATTCCATACCATGAGCTTTCACTTTAAACGGGGCACATATGGAAGTGTGATCTTCAAATGTAATCAATACGCCTAACTCTAAAATTTAAAATTCAACCTCTTCCTTTAAAGGTGGGTGCATATTAGACCATAAGCTTTTATTTTTTAACGCCTTAGTCAAAATGTTCTTTTCAAGGGCGCAATAGACATGTGGAGCTTTCATTTTTTTATCACTTAAAACATTTTCCCACCTCCAAAGTTGTTGGGCATGCTTCATGTATTTTCCTTCTCCAGGCGCAAATCCATGGTGGAGCTTTCAATTTCGTGACTTAAGAAAATTTTCAACTTCTCTCCAGACTTAAGGCACAAATGATAGGTTGGGGTTTGAGTTTTAATGACTTAGTTGATTTTCACACCTTCCACTCCTGCGAAGGCACATTCACTAGCTTCAACTTCAAGTCTGACTTTCCTTAGAACATTTTCTACCTTGATGTCTCCTTTTTGGTCCAGGTGCAAATCATACCCTCTACTTCCAATGATTTAGTGGAAGTTTATTCCCCATCACTCATTTTGAAGGCGCATATGGGTGTGTTAAGTTACAGATTTCGAATGCTTTAGAGAATTCTCATTTCTCTCCTTCCAAACTCAAGGCGCAAATTTATGGGTGAACTTTCATTTTTAACCCTTGATAAAATTTCGTTCTCCCCTCTTCTGGGCGCATTTGACTGAGATAGCTTTGAGTTTGGGGCGCATATCCCACCTGAAGCTTTTAATTTTCTCATTTAAACTTTTTAATCACCTTGCTCCTCTCTAGGCACAAATGAAGGGTTGGGCTTTCAATTATGATACTTTGGTGAATTTCTGAGTCTTCAAGGAGGGGCGCGTTTAGACCCATGGACTTTCAGTTTTGACGCTTAGTGAAATTTTATCAATTTATTCTCTCAAGTCTAAGCGCATTTGACTACCTGAGGTTTCAATTCCCACGCCTAGGAAAGATCTTCTTCAAGGCACTTTCAAGGGTCTCTACTTCCAATTTTGTGCATTTGAAGGGTCCAGGCGCATATGACACATAAAGCTTTCAGTTTTAATTCATCCTTTTTCTTCCAGGCACAAATGAGATGGGCAACTTCCAGTTTTGACCTCAGGCGCAAATGGTATGAGCAACTTTTATTTTCACGCCTTAGAAACTTTTCCCTACATCTTCGCAAGCTCAGGCGCATATGACCCATGGAGCTTCCAGTTTCGACAATTAGAAACTTTTTAAACTTTCCCTTCAAAGAGGGGCGCATTTTACCCATGGTACTTCCAGTTTCGTGCCTTAGGTGAATTTAAAACTCCAATCTCTTTGAGCACATTTTAGTCATGGAGCTTTCAATTATACCATAGGCGCATTTGAATAGGTGAACTTTCATTTTCTACGCCTTAGAATATTTTAGGCTCATCTTGTCTTCCCAAGGCGCATTTGGGGGTCCTTGCTTCAAGTTTGTAACTTAGACAATTTTTTAACTCTTCAAGCTTAGACGCATTTCCTATGTATAGCTTTGATTTTTTACACTTTAGTCTACTTCCACATCTTGAGCCATAGGGGCGCATTTTAGTTAGGGAGCTTTCAATTTTCCAGACTTAGTCAATTTTCCATTCATCTTCAGCTTTTTAAGGTGAATTTCGATGCCAGACTCCAAATTTTATCAAACCTGGTGGATTTTATGCCTCTTGTTAGCTTGAGGGTGATTTTCCTCTGCTAACCCTAATTTTCCCTAACTTTCTATTTTTAGAAAGTTCCTTGAATTTTGTGCTTTGAACTGAATTTTGACTCCAGAAAGCCTGATTTTCATTTTGTTCTGAATTTCAACTGATTCGTGCTGTTGATGCCTAGTGCCTATCTCCACCTGTTATTTTTAGCAACCTGCTAAAAATAGAAATTGCTCAGAAAGTCTTTGAATTTCATGTACTAAGTGCCTAAAGTGTAACGATCATAGCTGGATGTTGTTTTGGAGTGACCATCCTGTTCTGCCCTTGATTTTAGGAAACCCTAGTTTCTCTGCCCATGCCTGCTAAAAATAGCAATTGCCTGATTTTCAATTCTCTACAACTTCATTTGATCTGAAATTTGTGCCAAGGGGTATTTATCACTTGCTTGACCTGTTTATATTGAGACTTGTTGTTTACCTGCCATTTATAGCTGCTTCTGAAGTGACTTACTATTTATAGTAAGTGCTTGGTTTTGAGACTTCCATAGCTCTGTTTGACTTGAAATTTGGACAGCGTGCTCCTCATTGATGAACTTGCCTTTCTGCACTGGCGCCCGAGATTGACTTTCTATTTATAGCCCATGTCAAAAACACCTTACTAAAAATAGTAAGTGCTCCGATTGCCTTCAAATTTTGACACGAGACTCCTTGAAAGATGCTGATCGTGGTGGATACTTCAGTTTTGGACATTTTGACACCTGATTCCTCATTTTTAGCCCTGAGGCTCAAAACCCTAATTTTCTGCATGTTCTTCAAATGAGCTCTGTTTGACCTCGTTTCAGTTGCTTTGCGATCATTTTGCAGTTCTAAAGTGCTGGGCAGCTGCCAAAGTGGTACTTGCTAAAAATAGAAAGTGGCTGAAAAAAGTGACCAATTGGTTACTGGATAACTTTGCATGTCACACTGCCCAAAAAATCTTGAGAAACCCAAAAAAACCTAGAAAAATCATCAACATGCAAGCACTGGCTAAAAATAGTAAGTTTCTAAAAAGTGATATGTTTCACTTGCATGTTACACCGTTGTGAAGCTCTTGGAAAACCCAGAAGGAATATGCCAACATGCGTTGAGAAAATCTACATGCAAACCCTTATATCGGCCTCTGAAGGTTGAATGCTGAAAGTCATTATCTCGCTTTGCATGTCATATCACTGCGAAGGTCTCAAAAAAACCACAAAGAATCTCCGGACATGCATCAGAAAATGTAACATGTAGACCCTGGAATCTGCTCTGGAAGCTGTACTACTAAAAATAGCAAGTCGTCTGTTTTTGCTCAAATTTTGCGAGAAATGAACTTGAAGTGTTCAGAATGTAATGAAGTTGTCAAAATGTGAAAATCTCGAGAAAATCAACCCCAAGTCGACACTTACTAAAAATAGAAAGTTGGCAGAATTCAGTGAAAATTCAGGGGTCACTTGCCAGAAGTGTTTTAGTAGCAGTGCCAAGCTCAGAATTTGACCAACCAACTCAATTTAACCCAAAGTGGCCTACAGATGTTAAACCCTAATATCAGACTTGGCCAAATTTCATGTTTAAGCTCGCGGACAGGAGCATCCCTGGGAAGCAGACAGCAGAAAAGAAGCAGAAAGAGAGAGACAAAAACCAAAGCCAAAAGACCAGAATGGAGCAAAAATTTAGGGGTCCCCATTTTGAATGGGGCGGTGTGTGAAAATATCACAACATCTGGCGACTCCACGAGAAAGTGTTGAAAAACACTTTAAGAATTGAACCTTGATTAAATCTTCCTCAAACCATTATATAGAAAATACACTTACTCAAAAGGGGAGAAGAATCCAAGATTGGATCAGAACACTTTCATCCAAGACCCTGTGAGTGTGTGCATTCATTCCATTTTTGACCATCTCGACTTCTGGAATCAACCGGAGCAGGTTATATAAATATCTTAACTTCAAAAGCATCCTGGACATTGCCTCACTGCTAGTTAGGCGCCCATAGCCCCGACGAGGTTATCGCTACAATTCTCACGAATATTGCTCCACTGCCGGCCGGGCGTCCATAGCCCTGGTGGAGTTACTTGCATGTTCCCAAAACCAATATTTCATAATATATTTCATTTCTCATTTTCTCATTTTTTGTTTTTTTTCAGATATTTCTTTTAAGCACATTTTCTTTTTTCTTCTTTTGATTTTCCGTCAATTCCTCAATTGGCTGGCAGGCAATGAAGCCTCTAATGGGTTTGAGAATTGTAGTGGCGTTGAAGCAATATGTAAAATTTTCACCTGCCAAGACCTTTCCCAAGAAACCAAAATGACCCAGAATGGAGATAGGTAATATATCTAGGATCTTCAGACTCACGTGTTGAGACGCAATAACGGATTGACCTCCCAAGATGAGTTTATTCCAAACTGGATGATGACAAGAGGAAAACAACCTTAGTTTATTCAAAATTTAGCACAAATTCCAGCGAAAAGAACCACGTTGTGAAAGTTAAAACCATCATCACCCCTTTCGCAGCGGGAAACCCTAAAATCCTTGCCCATTCCAAACCAAAACCACTTGAGCAGACAACTCAAGGGAAGGAACACCCAACCAAAAACCCAAAGGGCAACAAACCAAAACCAAAACGAAAGAAAACAGGAAAGCAACGGGAAAGCAAACAAACGGGAAAGCAAACCTAATCTAACATGTTACAAAGCAGGCCCTCGGAGAGAACCTAGGACTGGAAATAATGCTTGAGGAATTATTCGTTGACGGGCAATGGGACATCCTCCCCTGTCAATGTGCGCAATCTAAATGCATTATCTCTGAGGATTTCAGCAATTTGATATGGCCCCAACCACAATTTATCGAACTTATCATGATCTCCTTTCTTCTCGTGGGCCTTGTCCCAGTATAAAACCAAGTCAGAAATCTGGAGACTTGATTTTAGCTTGTTTATCAAACCATCTTTTCACTACTGCCTGGTGTTTCACCAGATTCTCAAGAGCTTCATCTCTTTTCTTTTCTAAGTGCATCAGCTGGGACAATTTTGTTTGAATTTGATCCTCTCCTTCGAGATATTCTTGAATGAACTAGAGAGTTGGTATCCTCAGTTGCACTGGAAAAATAGGGAACTGTCCATAGACCAAATGGTAGGGAGACGTCCATAAGGAACTCTTCGTTCTAATCCTATCTGTCCATAGAGTAAACCTCAGCTGCATGTGCCAACCTTTTGGATTCTTGTCCAACAGCTTCTTGATAGCATTCAGTAAATTCTTATTTGTGGACTTTGCTAGTCCATTCCCCTGTGGGTAGTAGTTGGAAGAAAATTTCAATGTGATTCCATATTCAAATGCCCAGTTTGAAAACTTCAGTGATGAGAAGGTTGGACCATTATCACATACTATGGTGTGAGGGCACCCAAATCTTGTGACAATATTTTCCTTAAGGAACCTGATGACCACATCCGTCGTGCACTGCTTCAAAGCCTGAGCCTCTGTCCACTTAGTGCAGTAATCTGTAGCTATCAAAATGTATCTGTGTTGACCCAAAGACGGCGGGTTAATCATAGCAATAAAGTCCAATCCCCATTTCACAAAGGGCCTAACCTCGATCACTGGTTGCAAAGGCATGGCAGGATGTTTCCCTCTATTCGCTGTTGTTTGATAGATGTGACAAGCCTTTACATGCTCGTATGTGTCTTTGAAGAGCATGGGCCAATAGTATCCATCCCTTAAAATCTAGTGAGCTGTGGCTAGATTACTCCCATGTCCAGTCCCAAACTTTTTGTGGAAGTGCTCCATCAATTGCCTGGCTTCTTGTTTTCCTACACATCTTAAATAAATTCCTTCATAGTTTCTCCTGTAAAGCATTGATCCCTAGAGCATAAACCTTTGACTTTTCATTCTCAACGCTCTCCGCTGTACTGGATTCAGGTGGTGAGGGTATCTATGATTCAGCAAGTAATAAACGATGTCGTCGTACCACTCGCCTGGAGATACCTCCTCCAATACATACATTTGTTGTACTAATTATGGACCCACCATTGCGATTTTCTGTGCTAAAGCCTGTCCTTGGACCAACTTCATGGGCTGTATTTTGATATCATATTCTTGCAGAGTGGTGATCCACTTGCCTCTTCTTTCTCCTAATTCATTTTGCATCAACAAAGTTTTCACTGTGGCATCTAGAACAATTGCATGAACCTTGCTTCTCAAAAGGTAGTGTCTAAATTTCTTAACAGCCTTCACCAAAGCATATGCTTGTTTTTCAATGTTGGCATATCTTAACTCAGCTTCTTTCAAAGGAGCACTCATAAAAGCAATTAGGTGCTCGTCCTTTTCTTATGTTCTTTGTGTCAACACTGTTGCGCAAGTATGCTTTGAAGCGAATGAATATAGATAAAAGGGCTTTGTGTAATCTGGACTAACCAACATTGGAGTGTCCACTATAGCTTGCTTAATCTCCTCAAAAGCCCTCCTAGCCTATGGGGTCCATTCAACCTTCGCATTCTTCTTTAGCATCTCATTTAACGGCCTTACTATCTTAGCAAATCCAATTATGAACTTTCTCACAAAATTAATCTTGCCAAAGAATGATCTTAATTCCTTTTGACTACCTGGCAAGTCGATCCTTGAGATAGCTTCAATACGTTTAGGGTCAATTGAAATACCCTTCTCTGAAATGACATAACCCAATAATTTACCCTCTGTCACACCAAATAAACATTTCTTAGCATTTAGGGAGACACTGAATCTTCTGCATCTCTAAAATATCTTTCTTAAATCCTCAACATGGTCCCCTCTTTTCTTTGAGAACACAGTTAGGTTATCCATGTATATAATTATGCACTTTCTTACTAGATCCTGAAAGGCAATATCCATAGCTCGTTGGAAAGTGGCTCCTGCGTTAATTAGGCCAAAAGGCATTCTTCTATATGCAAAGGTTCCCCATTTTGTGGTGAATGCTGTCTTCAATCTATCTTCTTGCTCAACCATCACTTGGTTATATCCTGAATATCCGTCCAAGAAGGACATCATTTGCGAACCATTCACTATTTCTAACACCTCATCTAATGAAGGCAAAGGATAATTATCCTTTTCTGAGGCCCTATTCAAATTACGGAAGTCTACGCACAATCTTATCTCTCCATTCTTCTTTCTAACTGGAACAAGATTGGTGACCCACGTGGAGTGCCTTACTGGAAAGATGATCCTAGCCGAAAGAAGTTTCTTGACTTCCTGATAAATCAATGGTTCTAGCAATGGATTTACTGGCCTATGCCTCTGTCTGAATGGCTTACTGCCTAGTTTCAATGGAATCGTATGTGTAATCAATGATGTATCATGCGTCTTCAAATCTTCATATCCCTAGGCTACCACCTCTGGAATTCTTTCATCAGCTTCAAGATGCCTCCTCTTTCTTCGGGTGTGCAAACTTTCCCAATAAAAACATTCTTCACTTGTCCCTCTATCCCTAGATTGACAGCTTCACAGTCATTGCCTTGAGTACTCTGGTTTCTACTCAGCTTATCGGGGTCAAACAATCTTTCTAATTCAACCATTCCTCTCGGAATAACATTCATCTTCAAATTAAGGATTCCTTCAGTATCAAACTCTACTTCTTCAGTCTCTTCTTCATCAATGATTTGTGCTTCAAATACGTCTGAAAACGTGAGAAAGTCTAAAATCTGTTTATCATCATCGAACACCTGAAAGTTCTTTATGTTGTCGGGGATGGCTGGTGTTGAAACCAATTCTACTGTAAATTTCTTCAACCCCTGCATAGCTAAAGGCTCAAGAGAACTAGCAGCTTGTGCGAGTGAATTTGCAACTGGGTTCTTGGACCTATACACTTGTTTTATATTAAATGCATTGAAGCTTTCTATCAAGTCCCATACTCTATTTCGGTAACGGCCCAATCTCTTGTCATGACAAGCGTACTGCTTCCTTACCTGGCGGACCACAATATCAAAATCCCCAAAGGTGTGTATAATCTTGGCTCCCTTCTGAATGGCAAGGAGCAATCCATGATTTAAGGATTCATATTCAGTGACATTATTAGTGCATGCAAATTGAAGCCTGTAGGCACCCAAATATGCTTCTCCGGTTGGACTAATAAGTTTGAACCCTGCTCCATTGCCCTTTTTTGACTTTGATCCATCGAACCTCAAGGTCCATACTTGATCCTCTGTGAGAGTGCTGGGAGACTGAACATGTGTATTCCCTTGATTGCATACCTCTGAAACCCTTTCTTCAATCTCTGACTGAATTTTATCATATTCTACAAGTTCTTCTATTAAAGCCTTACTTCCTTCAATTGTCTTTTGACCTTCTTCCTGCACTGGGGCTTGTGGGACGAGCTTTTCAACTTGCTCTAGTGCCACTTTACACATGGCACAAGTGATCTCGGAGTGAAATGCCTCATGTATTCTGCACCAATTGGGAAGTAGCAAATTCTTGATAGAGGCATCTTTACCCAACTCAATTTCTTGTTTTACACTATTCAAAACGAAATCCCTAAAATTTTCAAACGTCCCTCCACCTTCACTGTCACTTGCATCACTTTCAATCAATACTTCAGTGGAAGCATTGGCATCTTCTAGAATCTTTGTTTCATTGGAGCTTTGCAGCATCAACACTTCTTGCTTGATAGGCATATATGAGCCTAAATCAGTCTCTACAAACATTATCTCATTATCTTCACCGTATTTAGTGATCATCAATTTGAGCCTTGGTGTACTTTCGATCTTGATTTGATTCGGGACTCCCCTCCATGGGAGCCACATACGGGAAAAATCTGTTGCAATATATCCATTCAACTTTCTGGCCCAGTCTCTACTTAGCAGCATCCCATATCCATTAGGTATATCAACTACTGATATGTCGATGCAGCTTTGGATTCGGGGTTCAGCTGATAACTGCATGTGAATATTATTCAATTCTCATTGGGTCACCTTCTTAGTGGTTTGAAGTGGGACTATACCCAGTCTTTGACACACTTTTAGTGACATCACATTACTGGAGGCACCAGAATCAATCAAGCAATTGTGCAATAATTTCCTGAAAATTCTAACTGACACGAGGAAAGGGGTTGGTTCATCTTTCCCCTGATAGAATACTACTGGTTTCTTCCTTTCCTCAATAGGAGTATCTTTCTTTTCAACCTTTCTATTCAATGGAATTTGGCTATCTTGAGTAACCTCCTTTGGATTATGCACTTGTTCTTGTTTTTGTTCTGTAGGTAGACTGAATCGAACTTTTCTCTTATCTTCATTCTTCGGCTTCTCAGGCTCACTTGAAGATCCTTGTACCACTCCTACAAATCCTTGAGACTGTTGCGGATTCTCCCAAGTGTTGAATGGTGTGTGAGGCACCTCTTCTACCATATCCGCACTCTGTATGGGACAGGACTGTGTGTTGACTGTAGGATTCCTGGATGTACTAGGTGCTTCTTGAGAAGAGTTCTTTATGATGGGTGTCTCATATAAACTCCCCAATACTGTACCCCTAACTTCAAAAATTTTCATCAACTCATATAGAGGAAGACTCACCTTTATCTTCTTCACTTCATCCAACACATAGGAACTTAGTCTTTTCATATCATCCCTTCGAAGATTGTCCTTTTGTGGATGTTGCATGACCTGAATGGGTTGCTGGACAGTTTGTTGTTCGTTTCTGTTTTGCATCATATTTTGTTGTCTATATTCTGGAGAATCCATTGGTAAATTCGGATTGTTGCTTGCATTGGGATTTGGTGGAGTTGAAAAATTATTCAGAGGGATTGAGGTTGTTAGAGGCTCTTTTTGATGGTAGCTCCACCGATACACTTTGGGTGTTGTCCCTCCGGAAGTTTGAAAAGCTTGCACTTCTCTTCTCCATTCTACCAAAACACTACTGTTGAGAGGTGGAAAAATGTAGTTACCTTGATCATGAGGCTCCTCTGAATAACTATCTTGAGCTTCTGAATATACTTGGGCTTCTAAATAAACTTGAGCTTCTTTAGCTTGATTATCTGGCATCCCCATGGGACCATTTGCTGAAGCTGGTGGGAATCTATGGTTAATAGATGGCGGCCTGTAACTTTGGTGCTCAGGTGGGACATTGACTTCTTCTAGAATTAAGGCCTTGTCATATCTTTGCATTGGGACAATTTCATATCCTGTAGTTGGAGGATTCTCAGTACCCTTCGTGCTCTTAACCACTCCTTTGAAAATATCAGCATTGACTTGAAATTCATGACATTGTAGTTCTGAATGCTGATTGGTATTGTGTAATCTACACCATCCCGACATGGTTGCTTCAGCTAAGAAAACTCTATCAGTAGGACGCTGCTCTAGAGGTGGTGAGTTATCCAATGGTGATGGAATACCTCCATTATTGGGTCCTATGTTCCAAGACCTCTTCTGATATCCTTGATTGTTGTTACGATACCCATGACTATTATCATGGACATGTCCTTGATGGGCATCTTGATGGTGGGGAGGATTGTTCTGATATCCTCGATTGGCACCCGGGTGTTCCTGATAATTTCTTAGCATAGACTGCATTTGATTGTTCTGATTTCTGAGGTAAGTGACCTCAGATGACAACCTTTTTCATTTGTTCAACTAACTCTTTCATTTCATCTTTCTCCTCTTGAGTCCTCATTTGTGGCACCATATTCTAGAGATAGACGGGCTGTGTAGCTTGAGTTTTGGATAAAGTTATCCCAAGATGGAGAACCAACTGATTAGATGGTGCCTATATCTGATAAGATGGTTGCGGAATAGGATTCAATGCTGGAGTCTACGGATTCCAAGTTGATCCAAGAGTTTGCATTTGATTATTTGTAGTCGTCAAGCTTGTGTACAAAGAAGGCCCAGTTATGTTCTGCCCCATATTTTGACTTACTTCCACCGCCTTTGCATATGCTTGATTCATATCTGCTGGAGTAGGATGAGCTTGTCTCACAAACATTGTGGTCAGTGGGTCCAAAGCTGCATAATAGTTTTCTCTAGCATCCAGAACAACATAAGGAGCTCGTAGCCTTGTGAGAGCTTTTTGAAATATGTTGTTAAAGGCATGAATGGGTTCTTTATCTTGTCTTTTCACTTCAGTGAATTGGCAGAAAAGCTCTACTAGAGTAATGGGAATGCCAAATTTTCCAATGAAAGCTTCCTTCATCTGCTCCCATGTCCTTATGGACCCAACTGGAAAATGTATGAACTAAAAGTGTGCTTCCTCTCCCAAAGAATATGGGAATAGTCTGCAAGCTACATCCGTGTATGCAATTTGCCTATTTCACAAATTATCTTCGAACATCTTAATATGATCTTCAGCAGAACGATTTGGATCATTAACTTGATACTTAGTGCAGAAGTGCTCCAGATTCTTCGGCATGTCATGGTAATCTGCAAACTCAAGCGGAGACGGATTAGTAACCAACCAAGTAGCACCATTTGGAGCTGGTTGACCTCCTGGTTGAGCCATTGCTTGAATTGGTTGCCTCCTTTGATATACAATTATTGGGGTCGCTTGTTGCTGTTGAAGTGTGGTAGCTTGAACTGATTGCTGAACAAATACTAGTGTAAAAACTTGGACGGTTTTTGGTTGAGCAAATCTTGAAACACTTGGTGGAGTTTTGAACAAACTCGAAATTTCTATTCCACTTGTTTCTCCTTCACTTGAACAAAATTCTTCACTTGAGGGAAATCCTTTACTTGAACAAACTTCTTTCTTCTTTCTTGCTCGAGTAGGTAGTTCTAACTCCACAAAATCTTTAGACGAACTAGGTGCGGACCTCAAAATTCTTTTCAACTTGTCAGGGGAAAACGAGCTAATAGGATCCAGGATGTAGCCGATTACTGACGGCGAGGAAGAGGAGCGAGTGGTTGTCTTTGGTTCAGCAAATCTCTTTCAATTGCAACTTGAATTTCAATAGCCTTCTCTTCTTCCTCCTGAAACATAGCACAAGCTTGCATATACTGAGCGTAACTCTCCTTTGTCCTCCACGTGAGATTGTTCAACCCTAAAAGGATATCTTCTTGGTCGTCGTTAAATCCCAAACTTGGTTGCAACACTGGAAATAGACCCCTATGCGGTAGCACCATCTTGATTCATGATAACTTCTTTCTCCAATGAATTTTTTTTTTGATAAAATCCCTTCTTACTTGAATGTGGTTGTCAACTACAAGAATCCTTTGGGGCCCTCCTTCTAGTGCCAGTTCCTACTGATGTGGTTTTTGTCACCGCACCAAACAACAGAACAAGGATGCCAAAGGCTACCCTATCCTCTCTTGAACAAAGTATTCAACATGCTAAGATTGCAAGTAAGATCATGCTTTCAACTCCAAGGTTCCTTTAATGCAAATAGACTCAGTTGGCTCGATGTGATTTTGTTGTATTCTTATGAGGGGACTTACGTAATTGTTCAGGATACTTGCAATAAACAACAGTTATATGCTTTGAAAGGGATTTTGTGCGAATGATCTAGCCTTGTAGTACGAGTTTCCTAAAGCTAACCAAAAGTATGCAGAATTGAATGGCTGCAGAGATTTCGAAATTCTAAATTCTAACCTAAATGCAAGGGATGTTATGCTTAATTTCAATGAACTTCAAACAAACGTTGCCTAGCCTCCTATTGGACAGCTTCGACAAAGTTAGTGCAATCTTCAAAGGGTAACAAGGATGTTCAAGTCATGATTCGATAATGCAATTACCATCACAACGATGCATAGCTACATATGAATCTTGATCGAGAAGTTAAGTATAGAGTGTTCCAGTTGACCACACAAGACAAGCTTACCATCAGTAAGATCGTTAGTGGTATGGATCAAAGAAGCTCACTTACATCAAACATAAGCATCCATATCTAACTATTAGCATGAAATTAAGTCCTAGTTGAAGTCAAAGGAAGAAGAAACCTCACAAACTACACAACAAAGTTGAATTCACCATCAATGAAATGCTTTATTATGATTAGCCTTCGTGACAATCTCTTACAAAAATTCTCAAAGGGAGAATTCCCCTTCTTCTTCAAACAATGCAATGAAAACTACTCTAACTCAAAAATATCTACTCTCTATTCTACTCCAATATCCACTAATTGTTGACTACTTCTGATTCTAACTAGATTACAACTGAGGTGGACTCCCCCTTATGTAGCCGGCCAAGTCCAACGGAAGGTCCAGATTGAATTACAATGGAGGGCTCAGATTGAGCCACCTCAGCCCTAGACAAGATTTGCCCTAAAAACCGCCAGAAGGTGGAGGAGTGGTGTCATAAATGATCCCAAAAATAGCAGATTCCTCCTTGACCACTATGAGAAATTAATGCCCACTACCCTTCTAGAAGATTCTCATCCATGACTCAGATTCCCTTGGTCTTCTCTCTGACTGCATATGCTACGAATCGGGCCAGCACCTCATCAACTTCCTCCTCAGAAATTGTTGGAGTAAGATTAAGCTGATACTCCAGGATAGCCATCGTCTGCTCATGTTTATCACAGGACTTTCCCAAAGCCTCAATAGAATCCTGTGTACTCTGAATAATTGCTAAAAATGTCAAAATGTTTTCAAAGTCTAGTTGAGAGAACATCTTCATCTCGGAGAAGAAAGGTTGCAACCTTGCCTTCAATCCATCAATTTCAACCTCCTCAGGAGCTAACCTCTTGCGAACAGTGCATCCAAAGTGTTGAGGATACCCTTGTGAATATTCCTCATTGCCCTCTTGATCTTGGAGGACTCCACAGCTGCTATGTCAAAGAAGCCCTTTCCAGTGAATGCCGCCGAATGCCACCCACGAAAATCATACTTGTTGCCTACCTGGATCACTCCTTCATTCACCAAAGTTTGCGTGGGCACACGCATCAAAACAGCAAGGCAAGGAATATTTTTGTCTTGAAAAATATGGGTGTCTCCCCAAGCTTGCTCGACACCATCCAAGTGTGACAGGATACTAGATGCACTACGAAAAGATGAGACAAGATCGGCCATGAATTTCTCTGCCTCAACACGAATTCCGGTTATCCACTTGTCTCCTTCTCGTATAGCTCTCTTCATTTACTCCACCCCCTTGATTGGTTCCCAGGGCAGCTCAAGTGGAAGTTCTACTGGTGGGTTCCCTTGAGCAACTGGATGTGCCAGCTATTGCACATAACCGACCAATGCCTTGTGTTCCTTCTTCAATCTCTTATATTTCCCTTCCTTTCGTACCAACCTGTCCTTCAATGCTTGAAAGGAATTTTCAGCTTCTTCGACTACTTGCACTCTAGAAGGACGTCCCAATTCAATAGTGGTGACGGTGTAATTTTCTGGCATTGCGTCACTCAAGTCGTGATCCTCTCTGGGAACGGCAATATGGAGGGTGCGTGAACCAACCTCATTAGTCTCCATTTTTGTAGACTTCCTTGCTGTCTTCCTTTTAGGCGACTTACTTGTCCTGTTTAGAAGCTCCTCCATTTCAATCGCCAAATTAGCATCATCATGCTGATCCCTCCTTATTGCATGTGAGAGCCAATTGCACTGAATGTCGTAAATAATCAGGGGCTGCTCTTCGGTTGCCTCCACTTCACGAACCTCTTCCCGAGCAATATTTTGTTGGGGCTCAATTATTTCAACGTGTTGATCACTCTCCTCATGAGCCCCAACCCTGGATTCTATAACATCCTCCTCTTCTTCAAAAACATGATCAAAGTGGGTGTCTATTTTTGTTTCCTCCCCTTCATCTAGTTGATTGGCACCTTCAGGATCATTGACACTCTGAGTATCCAACTCCCTCAGCATGGGTTGGTTAACCTCTCCAATCTTTGGCTCTTCATTCCTTTGAGCCCTCTGATCTACAAACAGTGAAACTTCACGCACACTGGAGGAATGGGTCACCAACTGAGTAGATGACGTGTCCTCCGATCCTGGAGGTTCCGGTTGAACAGATTCTTCCTGCTGTGGTGGCTCCACAACTCGGGCAATTTGTTTCTTCCTTTTTGCCAATGCCGGTGGCCTTTTATCACCCATGAGGTCGTACATGAGGGCAACTGATCTTCTCCTCAATCTGTGAACGCGCTCCTCTACCCAAGCCCTTGTAAAAGTTAAAACGAGAATAGACAAAGTGTCTAGATCCGTAATCTCCGGCTTAGCCCAATCCAATGGTGGAATCGGCATGTTCTTTATAGATTCATAATCCGGGTGAATAAGCCTCGTATCCTCTTCAACTTGATCTAGCACTTGGACCACTTCACATTCCCTGATTAATTTGAGAGGCAACCTCGAAAACATTCTTTTTCTAATCTCAGCCTCGTCTCCAGCATTTGCCCAAAAATCTTCTAAGTGAGCTCTGTGTTTGTACTACTCACCCTGAACTGTTCCAATCTTTCCTCGAGGATCAAAATCCTACCGGCTGGTATGAAGAGTCAACTTATAGAACTTCAATTCATCTTCAGCCTCCTTGGCTGCCTGCAAAGTAGGGCATTCTTCAAGTGAGTTTCCCAACACAATGGGAAAGTGCTAGCCTCCCTTCTTCTTTCTCCTTATGATTTTGTCGTAGGCCACCAATTGCCTAGACAACTCAAGCAGTATCATCCTGTTGGTGGGGTACCTCGGTAATCTATAGACGTATGAGTCATACCCCGACAGCCTTAAATAAGTAAACTTTGGGAATTGGACAAACCAAAACCCATACTCTTCTATCAACATCTAGGCCTCTTCAGATATTCTTTGTTGCAACCTTTGTTGAAGGGTCCTCATGATGTACATGTTGAAAGCATCATTCACCCTCTTGAAGTCAGCTGTGTCTGTGATATGCAACTGTCTACAAGATTCGTGAATCTTGAACTGATTAAAACCACGGCCGATTGGTTCCTGGTATGCCAACCCTCTGTATTTTGTCATCTAAGCAAGCATATAGATGACATACGAGCTCATGTAGAATGTTCTCATTCTCTTCAGATTTTGGAACTGCTCATCAATGTTGTCACTTATCATTTGTGCCCAGTTTACTTCTACCTTCCCTTCTAGCACCATACTAATGTAGAAGAATATCCATGGCTCGAACACAAATGACTGAGGGCTATCGTTAACCCTGCTGAGAAACATAATTATATCACAATACTCTTGTTTTAGCTCCTCTGAAATTATCTACTTCGGCAGTCGTGCAGCAGGAGGCTTTGGCTTTCGCATCCAAGTGGTGTTGATTCTCTTCATGCACTTCTCGAAAGATGTGGCCTACATCTTGTCAGCCTTTTCTTCCAATTTATATAACATATTGTTTGTAGCCAGAATCCCAAATGCTTTGCCAAGTGCGTCAGCTGCAAGATTGAAACCCAGACAATGAACTCCAAGATCGGCTTTAAACAATGAACTGCTGGTTTAAACCCGGCTGCTGCATATAATCCACTCCTCAGAATGTTCTGCAATGCTTCCATCGGAAGGTTGCCACCCTGCCCATATATCCTTCGTATGAAAGGTTCAAGGTTGAAGGACCCAAGGTTGGTGTCCATCAAGTTCCCAAACTTTGACACAATCTTAGACTCCAGAATGAAGGATTTCTTGAAACTTTTTATGATTGCCTGCCTGGAGGCGTTTTCTTTGATAGCTTCGTTATTTCCAGCCTTAGCTCCAACTTTGCTTGTTCCAGCAACATCAGCTTTTCGTCCCTCAGCCATCTGCAAAACAAGAAGCAAATATTACACTTCAGACTTTTAAAATAAAAATATCATGTGAGATGGCCGACGAATGGAGTTGGCTGCAAGAATAAATATGAGTTAATAGCTTCAGTAGTAAAACTCTGACTTCAAACTTCGATAGATTTAAACTCCGAGAATGTAAAACTCTGAACTCCAACAATATGTAGCCAAAGGAATTTTCAGCTCTACAGAAGAAATCAATTTCACAGCGTCAACCTCGAAAAATACTTCAAGCTTCAGTAATTTTCAACAACAACAACTTCAAAAGTTATAAATCGGCAACTTTGAAGATTTTAGATCAGTAAGTTTGAACGAGTTCAAATCAGCTCTTCAAAAGTTACAAATCAGCAACTTCGAAAAGTTTCAACAGTCTCAAATCAACACTTTGAAAGTTATAAATTACCAACTTCGAAGGCTTCAAAAATTTTAAATCTGATTTGATTCTAAACATTTAGCAACTTCAGGAAATTTAAATCTTCAAGCTCAAGCAATTTCGACTTCCAGCATAATTAAACAATTTCAGCTTTCAGCAACTTTCAACTTCGAAAAACATTTCAACTTTCAGCAAAATATTAAATCTCAACAACTTTAAATACTTACCTTGAGCAACTCCAAATCTTGAGAGATTCAAACTTTTTGAAAAGAAATTGAACTCAACACTTCTTAACAACCCCAGAAGATTTTTTTTTTAAATCACAACTCAGAAAATCAATCCCTAGCAACTCCAAGCAATTACAACTTCAGCAATTTCAGCCTCTTGAAAAATCGAATTTAACGCCTCTCACACTTTCAGCAATTCTCAATCTCGAATTTACTCACAACTCAACAATCACTCTCAACTCTCTAGCATTGATCTCAGCTTCAAATTTTGTGAGATGAGAATGAAAATCTTCGGAGTTTTATAACCAAAAGCTGGTGCTAATTTTAGCAGATGCCATTAATTCTCTTCATCATGACTTATGCATTTGCTAAATTTAAAAGAGAATATTCCAGTTGTCTTACAGTCGTCATACCAATTTGCTATTCAGGGAGATTCTTTCTTCGATTTAAATTTAAAACTTCCCTCTCGACTGCCAATTACTTTCAGTGATTTCGAAAAAATCATTTTACCTTGATTTGAAATAATCTCATGGCATATTTAATTTATTAGAATTTAATTTAAATGCCATTTATTTTACCAGCATCTGTGAAAATTCAATGTCAACATTTTAAAATGGCTAGGCATAATTTATTTTCCATCCATAATAACTCCAAAAAACAAATTCCCCATAATTAAAATCGTCTGAATTTTTAAAATTTCATGTGTGTAAATTTAAAGGGGAATTTAATTTATTACTTACGAAAATAATTAAATTTTAAATTTTAATTAATTCTTCCAAGTTGGGCGAATCTCACTTCATTTTTCTAGAGCAAATTTAAAATTTGTTTCCAATGCCGTTTTAATTTTAACTACCCAGCCAAATATCCAACTTAGGCGCACTTGATTTTTTCATTTATTTTCCACATTTCGATTTTATCTCCAGTCTTGGCATAAATAACTCTTTGTTTTTTCATCCTTTGATGTTTGCCTTAGAAAATAAATTCCCTTTTTAAATCATATGCCAAATAATTCTTCCCCTTGGCACATATTATACCCTCTGGCTTAGAGATTGATGACTTGGAAAAATTTTAACCTTTTCTCATGGGGGTGCATTCCATACCATGGGCTTTCACTTTAAACAGGATGCATATGGAAGTGTGATCTTCGAATGTAATCAATATGCCTAACTTTAAAATTTAAAATTCAACCTCTTCCTTTAAAGGTGGGCGCATATTAGACCATAAGCTTTTATTTTTTAATGCCTTAGTCAAAATGTTCTTTTCAAGGGTGCAATAGACATGTGGGGCTTTCATTTATTTATCACTTAAAAAAATTTCCAACCTCCAAAGTTCTTGGGCGTACTTCATGTATTTTCCTTCTCTAGGCGCAAATCCATGGTGTAGCTTTCAATTTCATGACTTAGGAAAATTTTCAACTTCTCTCCAGACTTAAGGCACAAATGATAGGTTGGGGTTTGAGTTTTAATGACTTAGGTGATTTTCACACCTTCCACTCCAGCTAAGGCGCATTCACCAAATTCAACTTCAAGTCTGACTTGCCTTAGAACATTTTCTACCTTGATGTCTTCTTCTTGGTCCAGGCCCAAATCATACCCTCTACTTCCAATGATTTAGTGGAAGTTTATTCCCCATCACTCATTTTGAAGGCGCATATGGGTGTGTTAAGCTACAGATTTCGAATGCTTTAGAGAATTCTCATTTCTCTCCTTCCAAACTCAAGGCACAAATTTATGGGTGAACTTTCATTTTTAACCCTTGATAAAATTTTGTTCTCCCCTCTTCTGGGCGCATTTGACTAGGATAGCTTTGAGTTTGGGGCGCATATCCCACGTGGAGCTTTTAATTTTCTCATTTAAACTTTCTAATCACCTTGCTCCTCTCTAGGCACAAATGAAAGGTTGGGCTTTCAATTTTGATACTTAGACGAATTTCTAAGTCTTCAAAGAGGGCCGCATTTAGACCCATGGACTTTCAATTTTGATGCTTAGTGAAATTTTATCAATTTATTCTCTCAAGTCTAGGCGCATTTGACTACCTGAGGTTTCAATTCCCATGCCTAGGCAAGATCTTCTTCAAGGCGCTTTCAAGGGTCTCTACTTCCAATTTCGTGCATTTGAAGGGTCCAGGCGCATATGACACATAAAGCTTTTAGTTTTAATTCATCCTTTTTCTTCCAGGCGCAAATGAGATGGGCAACTTCCAGTTTTGACCTCAGGCGCAAATGGTATGAGCAACTTTTATTTTCACGCATTAGAAAATTTTCCCTACATCTTCACAAGCTCAGGTGCATATGACCCATGGAGCTTCCAGTTTCGACACTTAGAAACTTTTTAAACATTCCCTTCAAAGAGGGGCGTATTTTACCCATGGTACTTCCAGTTTCGTGCCTTAGGCGAATTTAAAACTCCAACCTCTTTGAGCGCATTTTAGTCATGGAGCTTTCAATTATACCATAGGCGCATTTGAATAGGTGAACTTTCATTTTCTACGCCTTAGAATATTTTAGGCTCATCTTGTCTTCCCAAGGCGCATTTGGGGGTCCTTGCTTCAAGTTTGTAACTTAGACAAATTTTTAACTCTTCAAGCTTAGACGCATTTCCTATGTCTAGCTTTGAGTTTTTACACTTTAGTCTACTTCCACATCTTGAGCCTTAGGGGTGCATTTTAGTCAGGGAGCTTTCAATTTTCCAGACTTAGTCAATTTTCCATTCATCTTCAGCTTCTCAAGGTGAATTTCGATGTCGGACTCCAAATTTTATCAAACCTAGTGGATTTTATGCCTCTTGTCAGCTTCAGGGTGATTTTCCTCTGCTAACCCTAATTTGCTCTGACTTTCTATTTTTAGAAAGTTCCTTGAATTTCGCGCTTTGAACTAAATTTTGACTCCAGAAAGCCTGATTTTTGTTCTGTTCTGAATTTCAACTGATTCGTGTTGTTGATGCCTGGTACCTGTCTGCACCTGCTAAAAATAGAAATTGCTCAGAAACTCTTCGAATTTCATGTACTAAGTGCCTGAAGTGTAACGATCATAGCTGGATGTTGTTTTAGAGTGACCATCCTATTCTGCCCTTGATTTTAGGAAACCCTAATTTCTCTACCCATGCCTGCTAAAAATAGCAATTGCCTGATTTTCAATTCTCTGCAACTCCGTTTGATCTAAAATTTGCGCGAAGGGGTATTTATCACTTGCTTGACCTATTTATATTGAGACTTGATGTTGACCTACCATTTATAGATGCTTCTGAAGTGAGTTACTATGTATAGTTAGTGCTTGGTTTTGAGACTTCCTTAGCTCCGTTTGACTTGAAATTTGGACAGCGTGCTCCTTGTTGATGAACTTGCCTTTCTGTGCTGACGCCCGAGATTGACTTTTTATTTATAGCGCGTGTCAAAAACACCTTACTAAAAATAGTAAGTGCTCCGATTGCCTTCAAATTTTGACAGGAGACTCCTTGAAAGATGCTGATCATGGTGTTTACTTCAATTTTGGACATTTTGACCCCTGATTCCTCATTTTTAGCCCTAAAGCTCGAAACCCTAATTTTCTGCATGTTCTTCAAATGAGCTCCGTTTGACCTCGTTTCAGTTGCTTTGCGATTAGTTTGCAGTTCTAAAGTGCTGGGCAGCTGCGAAAGTGATACCTGCTAAAAATAGAAAGCAACTGAAAAATGTGACCAATTGGGTACTGGATAACTTTGCATGTCACACTGCCCGAAAAATCTTGAGAAACCCAAAAAAACCCAGAAAAATCATCAACATGCAAGCACTGGCTAAAAATAGTAAGTTTCTGAAAAGTGATCCATTTCACTTGCATGTTACACCGTTGCGAAGCTCTTGGAAAACCCAGAAGGAATATGCCAACATGCGCTAAGAAAATTTGCATGCAAACCCTAATATCGGTCTCTAAAGGCTGAATGCTGAAAGTCGTTATCCCGCTTTGCATGTCATATCACTGCGAAGGTCTCGAAAAACCCACAAAGAATCTTCGGACATGCATCAGAAAATGTAAAATGTAGACCCTGGAATCTGCTCTGGAAGCTGGATTGCTAAAAATAGCAAGTCATCTGTTTTTGCTCAAATTTTGCGAGAAATGAACTTGAAGTGTTCAGAATGTAATTAAGTTGTCAAAATGTGAAAATCTCTAGAAAATCAACCCCAAGTCAACACTTACTAAAAATAGAAAGTTAGCAGAATTTAGTGAAAATTTAGGGGTCACTTGTCGGAAGTGTTTTAGCAGCAGTGCCAAGCTCAGAAGTTGACCAACCAACTCAATTTAACCCAAAGTGGCCTACAGATGTTAAACCCTAATATCAGACTTGGCCAAATTTCATGTTTAAGCTCGCGGACGGGAGCATCCCCGGGAAGCAGACAGCAGAAAAGAAGCAGAAAGAGAGAGAGAGAGAGACAAAAACCAAAGCCAAAAGACCAGAATGCAGCAAAAATTTAGGGATCCCCATTTTGAATGGGGCGATGTGTGAAAAGGTCACAACACTACCATCCTCCAATGAGGTTAGGAAAGAGGAAAGGACGAAGATCTATTCAGCTCAAGAGTAATAAGTTATATCAAAATATGATGTGTTTTATGCACTAGATTAATGTATCTGCCTTATTCTTAAAATGTTCAATTTGAAATTGTCTAATTTAATCTTGTTCAAGGAATTATGTGTATTTGTTGGTAATGCATGATGTGTGCAGGCCCTCAAGGAAAATTACATGTACAAAATTAATGGTTGGGTAAATTTAAATTCTTGATCTTAACTTTTGCATATCTTGTTTCTAGGACAGGTTAGCCTAAGTTTTATAAGGGGACATTACACACATCCTTGCTCAATATTAAATATATGCACCAATTCAACAACGATGTAGTTTATCTGTCTCGTTGTAGTCCCTTGGTTTCTGTTTTTAGTTGTCTCATTGTGGTTCCTCTTGATTGTTCCTTGCTGTTTTGCTGTGCATAAAGCTATATCTTTCTCTATGTACAAGGGCCAGGGCCCTTTCAAAACGGCGCTTTCCAAATCAAAAACAATGGTGTAGTTTATCAAATCTATCAATTTTGATGAGATCTTATATTCAACACCTTATTTCCATCTTTATTCACAATTTTTTATGCATCAACCAAAGATATGAGGATTCATCCAAGTCCCCTGTATTTAAAGTTTGGAAATTTCTTGGAGCCATATGATTCATCACAAAGTGAAATACACAACAGAAGTTATAATGTTCCTCTCTCAAGTGTGGGTGACTAATAAGGTAGAGTAATTACGTAGGTTCAAATCCCACCTGGGAACTGCTGGGCCAGTTTTCATGAATAATCTAGTTATTTCTTCTCTTCACCCCCACATAATATGCATTTAACGTCAATATTACCAATGGATAAATTTAGTATGTCCATGGCATGATCACGTTGGTAGAGTGCATGGTGTGATTGAAATTGCTAATGACTCATTTAAAAAAAGAATATTTTAGGCCTACATCTTGTCCTTTCCAATTTGTAATACATACTTAATACCATGTCAGTACTGAGTTAAAAATAAGGAGGCTTTATATGGAATGGTAGAGAGAAGACATCTTTCCAATTAATACAGAGCTAATTTATCTTTAAACCGTGAATTTCAAATATTTAAAAACTTCAGAACATAAAATTCAAAAATGTTAGATTTCCATTTGTCTTGTATACCACATTCAAGAATCAACCTATAGTGACACCAAGTTCAGATATATCATGTATTATCAGTGTAGGAAAAATATTATTGGAACATATATGAACATAGCCATCTGCCATTGCACAAAAAATTGCCAAAGGATTCAGGACAAACAATGCATTTTTCTCTTCTGAAGAACTTCCAGTGCATGTCAAAAGAACCACTGTACAGCAATAAATGCCTGTAAAGTGCAAAAAGTCGGGAAGCCAGGGTAAAGTACATGACAAATAATGTTTATCAAAATTTAATAGCCTACATATACTGCAGCATTAACAATGTAACAATCATCATTTTTATCCCCCATGGATTCCAAGCAAACTCCACTCAAGCACAACAACCCGCCATCTACTACCTCAATACTTATAATATTGCCACTGCAGAAATAAGAGACGTTTACATCAGGGAGATTGCCAGCTGGTCGAAAAGTCATTAATAATACTATAACAAACATAATAAAAGATAACTCACTCAATTGATTTGTTAAACAAAGCTAGTTAAGCCCTAAAATCATCCCAATTATACTAGCAAAATATACTGCAATAAAACACTGCAAAAGAATTTTTTAAGGCTTTATGTTCTATGCACAGATGGTTGACCACATTTGCAAATAAGCAAAACTGATTTGATTGCAGACCTCTACTAAGACAACTGTCATCTGTTCGTCCATCTTGTGCTTACATATCATATATACTGACTTCTTGAAAAAATGGCATCACGTGTCTCCACATAAACTCTCGAGTGTTATATCTGTGTCCTTATCACATACATTTCTCGAGAAATGAATGCTTCATTGGGATTTATTAAAACAAAAGAAAAGTATTCTTCTTGCATCCTAGGCAATGTGTATATGCTACTTGGTCAAGACTCAAAATTGGAACACTTGAATTATGACGATCCATTTTAAGTTCTATGTTATGAAAGGCTCTTGCAATCACAGAAAATGTGATTTAGTTTGGTAATATCTTTCATCAGAGGTCAGCTTTCTTTTTTAAAACTTGAAGCTAAAGTTCCTATGCCCTTCTGAACACAGAATGAAGTTAAAATACCTTGATCGGAAGCTGAGAAAAAGATCAACAAAATGGATGTTCAGCATACCAAAAAACCTATCGTTAGCATGTGAAATAGTTGCAAATTGAGATTGTCTATGAAGCATTTATTAAAACACTGATCTGAGTGAAAGATACTTGGGGCAAAAATTATATTTGTTGTGAACAAATATTTATTACACTCGAAGTCATGTCTTCAGTCAGTTAAATGTCTTAAATATAGTTGTTGAGACTCTCCAATTTATAGAATCTTCTCTAACTTAAAAACGATCAGTAAAAGCATTTACCATCTCAGGATTCTCAAAGTGCTCTTAGACAACTGAGCATGAAAGAGAGAATAATGGATTAGCTTTGAAGCAAATATTGTTTAGAAGACATTCCTTATCTATAAGTTATCTACAAAAATATCCATGTATAAAGGCCAAGAATTCATCGGTATAAGTATGTCACTGCCAATTGCTTTTGTGAATTTAGCCTACTTAAAAAGAATGTTCATTTACAAGAATCAGACGTGAACAAGATACAGAGATTCTTGAAAAGCATTCAGTGGCTAAGATTGTTAAGGCATCAAACAGAGGAATTTTGAAAGGCATTTTTGCCTTGAATACTTAATTACAGCCTCGAAGGTTAAAGAATGGGACCAAGAGTCAGGGCAGAAGGCAGTGTTTTCTACATATTTAATGCTGCGCTCCACTACTGGGGTTCCTGCAACTTTCTATCAAGACTGGCCACCCTCTTTTCTCTGGCTTCAAAATTGATTTGTGTCAATGCCAGCCTTCCAAAGCAAATTCAGTTCCAGCAATCTTTAGCTAAGGGCATTCTTTGATGCCTTATTTGTTATCTAGCAGTTGATGCTCTTTTGAAATCTTGAAGAATCCCAAGGGGGGCCAAATTAATGTAATGCCCTCTCCTCTTGCGATTCCCTTAAGGACAATAAAATGGAGAATAAATAAATATTATAGAAAAACTGAAAATTGAAATTTAATGAAGTTTAGTTTTAATGAAAAGTCAAAAGGCATGTAGATGAAGAGTTATGTCTATTAAAAATATATATATAAGATCAATCAAACAGAAGGGGACATAAATTGGTGAAGATATTTTATAATAATATTTTCTCTTGTGGAATAGTTATGAACTAAGTCTCTAACAGTCTAAGGATGAAACCCCTCTAGACCTTAAATTAAGGATGAAGCCCCTTAATTCTTATAATTGAGTTAGCGGACGAAAACCCCTAACATAGGAAGACTTTAAAGACATTTTTGGCATTTTATTTAAGATAAATCACTGCAGATCAAAAGGAAGAATTACAGCAGAACGAAGAGGATAAGTTCTACATGATTTGTAATGTCCCCATTTTTCGGGAGCATCAGAGTTTGAGGGATTATCCTACTATTTGACCCTCATAGGCTAGTATGGTGGATTAGAGGGTCTAGTTTGGGTGTTATGGAGCTCTTCAGCTGGCAGTTGTCAGCATTTACCACTCTTGATTGTTCGTATGTTCTGAGGTTAGGTTATTCAGAAGTTTTTGGTTCTATTTTGAGGTACTTACTATTTATAGTAAGGCAGTTGGATGCACAGTGGATACAATGGTTAACTTCCAGATTCAAACAGAATTGAGAAATAATGATTATTTGTGGAGTTATGTTATTTTAATTATTAATAAAGTAATCACTTTATTAATAATTATTTATAAAGTGCAATTATAAAGTTTTAAGTTCACTTTATGTCCAATGGGGCCATGACCCTCAAAAAGGTCACTTAAAATACATCAAATATTATTATTATTTGAACGCCCATTTATTAAAGCATTTATTAAAGTGAAAGGCAAACATGAAATACATTTTAAAATGATTAAAGAGCCTTATGAGGAAATCAACCAAGTTAGAGGAGGTATATAAAGGGCCATCAAAGCAAATGCAAATCATCATTGGATCATTTAACAAATTGGCTTTTGTGTTTTAGAGAGCTCCTCTCTTGGAGAAGAAAAAACCAGAGTTTGCTGGAACTGGCTTTGGAGAACAAGTTTTCTTCATAGTTCATGTTACCTGAGGGTGTGAAAGATCACTTGAAGGCTGCAAAGGTTTCAAAGATTTATTATTGCAAATCAGAATATTAAAGGGTTCTATCATTGAGGATTTTATTTGCTGGCTGTGTACACTAATCAGTATTGTAGATTTAAGAGTTTATTCCAGAAGTTAATACAAGGGTTTATGAGTTTCTTGTTGAAGGATCAAAGACATATACATTGTGAGGAATTTGGTGCTGCCATCTTCATTACAGCAGCTACAATTACCTTCCATGTTGGCCGTATTGCTAACTGCAGAAAGGCATGTGACTTTGGGCAGAGATCATCTCCAATAGTGGCGTCATGTTCATGAGTCTCATGTGGCAGCAAACTTAAGTTGGAGGCATTAGCATTTGATGTTGGGTGTTGGATTTTATCAAGGTTACTGTTGTTGTCGTCGTAATCTCAGACTTCCAGAATTTATTTCAAACTTTCGAGTATGCTAACTAATGATCTAACAAGAATTATATAAAGAGCTGAGCTTGATACATTGTATTTGCAAGTCTGGATGAAATCTGATCTGATATGTTAAGAGCTACAAAAGTTTGTCAATTTGAAATAGAGATCAGTATTCTCTTTTGGCATTCATATTTGTAAATGTTAATTTGCATTCTCTCTCTATACATATATTTACTGGCATTATCTTGTAATAAACCCAAACAAATGCAAACAAACAAATTGAACAAAGGCAGAAAATTTATATTTGCAAGTGTCCACCTAGGGTCAGGACATTACATTTTCTAAAATATATTCTAAGAATCAAATATAAATTATTTAATAAGCTATTACGTTGCAATTTCTAAGTTAAATTCATATTTATAATTAATTATGCAACACTTATTGAGCTAGGGTTTATTATACTTATAGAAATTAAGGAAAATTTTCAAAAGGGACATTACAAGTAATTATTTTCTTATTAGCTTTTACAACTTCTTAACATATACTTTGTCAATAATTCTATTATTTCCTCAACTCATTTTGTACTTGTTGGAATGCACAAAACCAGATAATACCTATGCTCTAGAGAGTTTCAGGGACGGAGGCGATAGGGGACAACAAGATGTGTTCCGGTACGGGGGTAGTTTTGGGCCATTTTTTAGGGGATGGCTGATAAAAAAATAGGGAAATTTTAAAAATATAGAGAAATATCAAATGTTCATAGCATAACAATTAACATTGATAAAGTATTCGTCATAGACATTGTAGAAGCTTAATACATAGCATTAGACTTGACTTGAGATTTGAAGATTTGAATTTCACATTAGAATCGACAACAAATTATGTTTAACAAAATTCAAATGCTTTCATTATCAATGGACAGGTAGGAGACATTTCTTGGCCGTCCCCACGTCCTTGTACCTTTTCCAGAATGGGAATGGGGATACAGAGCCAAGGGACACGTCCTCGTGGAGCATAGGATAGTACACTAATCAGTATTTGGCCAAAACACAATACTGATGGATCTTATTAACCCCAGTCAGATTTCCTTTGCAGCCAATTACAACATTCGTTAGTTTCCCTGAGAAAGCATTTTACGGGGATTGGAACCTGTGCTCCCTTTTGTAGGGAGACTATAAGTTGTTAACACAGTTTTAGAGCAAGCCATATGTTTTATCTGCTTGTCCCTCTCCTCCTTGAGAAGGAACCAAGAATGCACAATAAAAAGCAGTCTTATGGAAGTGTTTGTAAGTAAATCAAGGGAGCAACAAGAGTTTCATCACATGTCCTGGGACTTATGTACAGATGAAAAATAGATGTTTAAAGTTGTTATCAGTGATGTCCATGAAAGATTATTATTTGATACAAAAAAATTTATAGCCTCGCAGATTGTTATTATCTAGGGTCCTTTCAAAACCTATGTGCTTGGTTGGAAAATGTGTTTATAATGTGTGGCTTTGTGATCCTACGGCAAAATGGACAATTATAACGTTATATTTGCACTTTATGACTTGAGGGTCCATTCATCATTAAAAAGGGGGCCATTTTAATTAATTTTGGATGCCAATTTCAAGGACGTATTTTAATATTCCAAAGTGCAAACTTTATATTATTTTAAAATGATTAAAAGGAAAATTGGAGGGAATCAACCTCTTGAGAAATATAAAGAGAAAGCCAAAAGAAATTGTTTCATTCATTGAGCATTTTATACTTTGAAATTTTATGATCTTTGGCATTTGGAGAAGAGAAACAAGGGTTTCTGCATTTTTCGAAGCTATCAGGCATTGGATAACATCCACTCTTCAGTGTCTGAGCTTTCTAAGGTTCTGCAACATTAGCTAAAGTTAACCAGTGAGAATTGGTTTCATCTAGAGGCCAATATTGAGCATATTGGAGAAATACATCAAGGGTTATATTATAATGCTATATTTGCACTTTATGACTTGATGGGCCATTCATCATTAAAAAGGGGGCCATTTTAATTAATTTTGGACGCCAATTTCAAGGACATATTTTATTATGCACAAAGGATGGCATCAATAGTGATGTTTTCAATCTTGAAAAGAAATTTGATTTCACATTGCAGGTAGCTAATTTTGAGCAGAGACCTTGTAGCTTGATTGATTTGGATTCACAGACCACTATTGGGGATGATAAGGGAGGGACATAGGTGATTTGGGACAGCATTGGACACTCTGATGACAAGTGTGAATCTAATTATGATTTTAACATGCCACATAACACCAGTTCATCACTTTTTCTTGATCGTGATTGGAGAAGACAACTCTTGGTATTTGCTAAAAATGAGGTGCATATTTTATCAAGTTTGGACAACAAACATATGCATATGGAAAACTTCATTCAAAGTGCATCAATAGGACAAAATGAGCTTAATATCTCATTTTTTTATTTGCAAACAAGGAAGAGCTCTATGAAAGAATTTAAAACAAATTACTTACACATGATGCATGATAGAAATATAGCCACCAATTTTGCATATGAGACTTTGTCCTTGACTAAGCAATTAAGAGGAGAGGTTAGTGAGCTCACCATTGAGCTTAATTCTACAAAGCTTGTTTTGGAAAGTGCCCAAGAAGCACTTCTTGAAGCAAATGAATAGCTCTATGAGGCCAAATAGTTTGAAGAGTGAGAGAATAGAGAAAGGGCCAAGGAGATAGAACAGGTAATAGAAGAGCTTGATTGTATTCAAGAGGAGTATGATCTTGCACATTGTCCTAAAAAATCAAAAAATAGGAGTTTAGATCAATGGGAGGATTAGTTTGATGTGGGAGTTGAGGATAATCATAAGTTTGTTGATTTGACTCATGATAATCCACTTTTCAAGTTGGATGATGAAGACTTAACCAATTTCAGTGATGAGAGTGGATTTGATAACAAGATTTGGGACCCAGGTGCAGTTTCTAGTCATGAGGTGTTGTCTCAAGACTAGAGTAGTGGGTCAACTTCCAGTATTAGTATTGTTGCCCACTTTTTGATTAGCTTGCACGACTGTGGATTCTGATCTGCAGATGAGTTGGATGGTTTCTTTAGTCCAACAGTCAAGTAGTTCATGGTTGAGCCTAGATGGTAGTGATGATTTTATCCTAGGAGATGATTCCGTTGCTACCTCTATACTCATCTCTCCTACATTATCAGTAAGATTTCAGTTTGATTAACGCTTCCCTTACATTTTTCAGTTGGTTATCGTGACATCTTTTGATGAGCAGACTAATTTTGAGTTTGGACAAGCTTCGGGGCAGCTAGCGGTCAGTGTTTTTTTGGACAAAATTGTTTCAGTTTTTGCTTCCACTCTAATGAGTGAAACTCACTAGTGTTACTTCATGGAGATGATATGCATTATTTTAGATGATTTCTTGATGATTGTTGTGATTTGGGTATGTTGGTGTGTTCTAAACCTTTCTTTTGACTCTTGGAGGTTAGGTGTTGATATTATGATTTTAATTTGTGATGACAAAGGCATTTCCTGGTTAGCAGAATTCAATGATGTGGTATTCATTGACTTGCTTATATATGGGGTATTGAGAGGTGTGATGTCAGGGTTTATTTTTTATGGTTGAGCAGAATTCAATAATGTGGTAGTGAGTTAGCTGAAGTGGTCTTCTTTGAGTTGCCTTGGTAGGATATATTCCATGGCATTGACTTCAATATTTTCAAGTATTTCAGTATGGGCTTTGATGATGTTTACTCTTTGGGGGTCCAAGATGGGGGAGTTTTGTTTGGGCACGATAGTTTGGCAATAATGATCAAAGTGGTGCAATGTCAACATGGTGGTTCCTTTCCAAGACTAACTTGGAAACCGATGATCACACTGTGTTGTAGTTCAATTACCATTTGGGATGAGACGACAAGTGTTAACTTTCTAGAGTTTACTCTTGTGGCATCAATCTAGTTCTCTTGAGGGGAATTCTTCTAAGGAGTTGATCGGGTTTATGCATTATTTGATTACTCTTCTTACAAGAGGTTTCTAGGTGGTCTCTTGTGTTGGCACCTCACAGGACAATGTTTTGAGCAAATGGTGCCACAGATCTCCTAGGCTAACTTGGGACCATGGGATCATTTTTAGATTCAATGTGGATCAAATTGTTGGTTGTAGGGTTGTACTGGCATTGCTTGAGGACAATCAATATTTGGGAACGGCAGACTGTAATGCCCCCATTTTTGTTGTCCTTCTTTAGGCTAGTTTGATTCTGACTCATTTACTATTTTTAGTAAGTAATATATTTAGTAACTGGTCCTGGCGGCAGTGCAGTGTAGGGTTTCCTATTTGGGCAGTGTGTGGAAGTTGTCTAGTGAGCTTTAATGTTTTATGTCAATTCGATATTTGGGGGTACTTATTATTTTTAGCAATTTTTATTTATATTAAGTCTATTTCAAGAAACTTGTCACGAGCCCATAGTGTTATTTATGTGGTGGTGTTGGAGAGCCTAAGGTTGGATTATTTAATATATTTTTTTTATTAGTCACTTAAGTATTTTTATAAAATAGCTTTATAACTTAAATGAGTGCGTAGGTAGTCATCGACAAGTACCTTGGTGCCTAATGAGTTAACATTGTTTTAGAAGGATGAATATAGCAAAATAGTTTCCTTATGAGCAAGGACATCCAAGGAGGAATATAATGTTTTAATTTATTAAAATTTATAAGGCTCATAAAGGGGGGTATTGGATTTTATGAGGGAAAAAGCATTTCAAGCCTAAAGTTTCCCTAATTCCCTCTCAGTCTCTACAAAACTTCAATTTGGCTCTCATTTGGTTATCTTCTTTTTAGCAACTTAACAAAATATTGTTGGAAAAATTCACTCTCTAGAGTACTTGGGCTGCATGTTGAATACAAAAACCCTCGCCATATTGAGTTGGTTTCAGTGGTGAGAGATCCACCCTAGTCAGATTGAGTGGTTCCATCTAGGGATCACACAGTGCTTCAAAAAAGTTCAAATTTTCAGTGTTTTGAAGAGTGAAAGTTGAAGATTTCTATGGTATTTTGATTTGGGTTTGTTGGTAGAGGTATGTTTTTTGGTTTGCATCATTTTGGTGTGTTTCCTATGGTTTGAAATGCAATATTAGAAGTTCTAGAAACTCACATTTTTTAGTGGATGAAGTACAAATCTGTTCATGGCCCCTTTGATAGCTGATTTATCATTTTGAGCATTTAAGCAATGGATTCTACAAACCTGGGTGCCACCTTTCCAAGCATTTTTCAGGGGTTATTGTGAAGATACGATTTTTGGAAGCAAATCACCCTCTTCAGGGGGTTGTACCATTCTATTGCATCCAGTAGGTGGGTTGTTGTACTATAACCCTCCTAATCAATCCATTTTCTGTATTGGTATTGCTGCTCTTAGGCATTGGAAAAGATAAGGTTTGGGAGTAATCTCTATGTGTGGCTATGGGAGCTCTTATGTAATGATTTGCTGAGCTGTTATTAAGCCATTTCCAGGTTTGAAACTCCTTATCACAAGTCTGAAAATACATTGTAATATTCTGTTTAAAATCTAAAGCTATTGTTCTTCACATATTTTCATCTTTATGAATGGTACTGTTTTATATTAGCTTTCCATGCTTGCAATATTCTTTATGTTGTGATTCAACATGAAAACACATTGAAGAATAAAAAACACGAACTCATCAACAAACAAGCAATCAACAAATAGTGGTTTCAAAAAAAAAAAAAGGGGTGCTCATTACAGTGGTATCGGAGCTCAAGCCATCCTACCATCCAGTAGGTGGGTTGTTGTTGTATATCCCTCCTAATCAGTCCATTTTCAGTATTGGTATTGCTGCTCTTAGGCATTAGAAAAGACAAGGTTTGGGGGTAATCTCTCTTTGTGGTCATGGGAGCTCTTATGTAATGATCTACTACTATTATTAAGCCATTTCCAAGTTTGAAACTCCTTATTACATGTCTGAAAATACATTGTAATATTCTATTTAAAATATGAAACTATAGTTTATCACATATTATCATCTTTCTTAATGGTATTGTTCTATATTAGCTTTCCACTCTTTCAATATTCTTTATGTTGTTATGTATCATGAGAACACATTGAGAAAAAAAAACATACACAAACTCATCAGCAAACAAGCAATTAACAAACAGTGGTTTCAAAAAAAAAATTCAGGGGTGCTCATTACAAAGCTCTGTCAATCCTTGTGGAGGATCCCAAGCATGGATACTCAACCAAGAATGATCTCCAACATACCTAGAAAAATACACATCATAACCCCAAGTTCCATTCATAACATCTTGCTCACCATGGAAATTTGTGACTTCTTTGGTAATCTCTTGTAACCCATCCATGAAAGCATCAACAACTAAGGGGCATGGAACAATTGTTGTCTTCAAACACAAGCCCCAAAAAGGATTAGTATAAGATAAAGCATCAATCAACCCAGAAGATGAATTTTCAAACATGTAGATGTCTTGTTTAGGCCCTTTCTTCAAAGCTTCATAAGTAACATGCCTAAAACATCCTTTGTTTACTACTGTAATGAAATTTCCAACAGCTACAAAAATTTTGAAGCTTCTTAATGTCAAAGATATTGAAGCCACCGTAATCCAATACTTCCCGTGCATAAAATTAATCTCCAACTACAAATGATGGGAATGCATCACAACTCAACAACTCAAATAGTTTATGAAATGCCCCACTTGTTGACTAACTCCAACACTAAAGACAATACTTCATGCAAGAATGATGCAACTCAAGGTGAGTTCCAAAAAGGAAATAACCCTCAACTGAAATCATCAAATGGCATATCCAAGTTACCTTCCATTTCCTCATGTAGTTAGGAATGATGATACCAAAGTGTCATTTCACTCCCAATGCAATCTTCATCTTTCTCCTCATTTGTACATTATCATATCCTAGGAGGGTAACCATTCACCTCATAAAGTGAACTTAGATCAACACCAAGCTAAAAACCACACTCCAACTCAAGTCTTGAAACTTCTCATGGATCCCATACCTTGTTGTTTTCACCAAGTGCAATGCTACAACCCAAAGTTGCTCCATCATCCAACTCAAAAAGTGGATTATCAATTGACATATCAACACCCATCTCAAATAATGGGTCATCAACAAATTGAAGATTAGCTTGATTCCCAAAATCAAAACACTCTTGCTGATCCAAACTTCCCTTTCTTGATTTCTTTAGGAAACCCTCTAAGTCAAACTCCTCTTGAAGATTATCAAGGTCATCAATTACTTGCTTGATTTCCTTAGCTCTTTGTTCATTCTCTTGGTGCCTGAAATTTTTTCTATCAACTAGTTGACCTTCCACCTCCATTAGTACCATTTGAATATTTTCTAACATGTCTTTTGTTGAATCGTGTTCAAGAGTAAGCTCATCAACCTTTCTCTCTTGTTCTTTGAATGCACTAATGGCCTTCTTTGCAAGTTTGAGGGCATAATCTCAATCTCTAATCAAGTGTAAGTACTCTGATTTCATTGTCTCCAAAGAGTCTTTGATAAGTTTTTTTTTAGGGAGAGTGACTCCATCCCTAACTTCTTCCTGCCTCTCTTCAATTCAAGCCTTCTAGTAGAGTTCTTCAATTAAATTGTATGCTATCAAATCTGGATAGAGCTTGCACTTCATCCTCAAGAGACACCAAGAATTGGGTTTTCCAATCATGAGCATGCAAGGATAGTGAATTGTTTAGGTTGCATGTCAAAATTAGAACTTTCATTTTTATTGTTGGCATTACAATTCGCACCTCTAAAATGCGTATTGGCAATAGATAGCTATGCACAGTGTGTAATGATTAATCTTCAAATTAGGAGGGGAAGCTCCCTCTTTTTCTAATATGCGTGAAAAAGTAAATGATCTAAATCCTATCTTTTTGACTCAGCTAGAAGAGGAACAAGGTTAAGAAACCAAACACATTGCAGCTAAGGATTTTCTCTGGTTTTGTAGATCTTTAACTACAACTAGGAAAATGCTAAACTATCCTATTTCCTCAAGAAACAGAGCATGAGGAATTAGGAGTAGGGAATTTGTATATGTTAATCTTTAAGTCAAAATTTCCGAGGAGACGACTCCTATCCGAGGCGTAGGATGAAAGAAAGGTTATTGGAAACAACATCAAATGACAATCTCCACTTCTAAATTCCCAAGGACGAGACGACTCCTATCTGAGGTGTAGATATGAAACAAAGATTATTAATCACAACAACACACGATAAACCTTACTTCTAAATTCCCACGGAGGAGATGACTCCTATCTAAGGCATAGATATGAAACAAAGCTTATTAATCATGCCAACACACGATAAAGTTTACTTCTAAATTCCCAAGGAGGAGACAACTCCTATCCGAGGTGTAGATATGAAAGAAAGTTTATTAATCTCAACATGAAATAATAATTGGGACAGAAAACCATACGAAGGACCTATCAATACAATTAATGATCAAACCAACAATTATATTTAACTAAGGTGAACAAGTACCATAATAATAACATTCAAGTAAGGCGGCTCAACTATTTATTATCACAATAAAATTTCTTGAACAAATACTTAATAGCAATACTACAGGTAAGGATGCTTAGCATGTATGCTATCACAAGTAAAAGTTAATTACAAATGAGCAAGGGTGCTTTATTTACAGAACTTCAAGGAGTATGGAACCCTAAAATCTCCTTGCATTTACAATCAGTCTTGCAAGCATGCAAAAGTTTATTGCTAAACCTAAATGAATGGAACTATACAATTAACTGAAAAACTACCATCAGTTAATTGAAACAAAACTAAACTAAATGGACATGTGCAACATGCAAGTCCTCTGAAAGTCAACTAATAACTAACATCAGTTAACTGGATCCTAACTGAAAGCCCAACCTCCTTCAAAAGATATCCTCAAGATAGACATGCCATGATAGTGGAACAATGTGTTTAACTTGGAAAGAAGCATCAAGTTAACTATAGTGTTCCACCACTCTGCTGATTTGTTTTCGCTATGTTTTGTAAGTCTTATTTTTTTTCGTTTTATGTTTGATTTTCTATTTTTTGAGTTTCTTGCCAGTAATGCCAAAGTACCAACAAGCATATAAATGAAAAATTCAAATAAACTAAACTATTGAAACAACCTTGAGCACATTTCCCAATTTAGTGGCCAAATATGATTCTTCATTACATAAGAGATTACATAATATAAATTACATCAGATTCGAAACAAGATACATATTAAATGATAGTTTTACTTATAGCCATACAACACTGTGAATAGTGATTTGCTACAGTACCAAACCCCAATGAAATGCACACTACTCTTGATAGACGAACTTCTCCCATCCAAATCTAGCATGGGAAGATTTCTAGGATAAGGGTACCCACTTTTGGAATGATAGCAGCCTCTTAAGGGAGGCATTTTCTTTCTTTCAGCTGATGAAACCCTGAAGAGAGGGGCGGTTGGTTGTAGCTTCACAAATCAGTCCAAAAATACTTCAAAAAGTGAACAGCACTCGCACAAACGAAAATGGAGTCTATGACAGCCAAAACCCACTCAAAATTATGCTTGAAGAACCTACAAACAACAACTTATGTCTCGAAATAAAGCAACAAAAACTGACCAACAACCTTAAGTTGGTGTTTCACACCCTCAAGTAGCTCGAAAATGAAGAACAAAGCCCCTCCAGGCTCACCCACTGCAAGAAATTAGGAAACCCTAGCCTCCCTCTTTATCCAAACCCTAACTTCCAAGTCAATGAAACAAAATAACCACATGCATGAAGAGGGTCGAACTTCTCCTCTTGATATTTATAATTTTACATTGAAAGCACTATTCATAAAAAGTGAGCATTATTCACTTAAGTTATAACTTTTTCAATTTAGGAACGAATGGTAACTGGAAAATATAAAGTGACCCCTTCTTTTTTTAAAAACACATGGTCCTTAGGCCAAGGATGGTGAAATAAAAAAGTGAGTATCATAAATTTAAGCACAAGTATCATGCCAAGCGCCAAAATTCACCCTGCCACCATACTCTGGAGAACAACAGTGCGATTTGATGACCAAGTGACCATCCAATAGACCCTCTATCCAGACCCATTAGCCTACAAGGGTCGATGTGATAGGGTAATCCAATGATGTACATGTGTCTAATTAGAAGGGGACATCACAGTCCGCCCTCCCTGAAATTGCTTGTTCCCAAGCAATCTCAACTCTGGATGTTGTAAAATGTCCTCACTCTCCCATGTAGCGCCCTCTACTAGAAAGTCCTTGCATTTAATTAGATATTCCCTGATGACCCATCCCACAACTATCTCTCTCTGACATCTAAGATGGCCTCAGGTACCAAAATCAATTCCCACTCATCATCCAAGGGTGGTAAAGTTGTGGAAGGAACAACACAAAGTCCTAATGCCTTCTTGAGGCATGATACATGAAATACATTATGTACCCTACTATATGCCGGTAATTCCAACTCATAAGCCACCTCGCCTACTTGTCTGATGATCCTGAAGGGTCCATAGTACCGCGGCTTTAGTTTCTCCGCACCACTCTTCCTAAAAGTAGATTGGCGATAGGGCTACAGCATCAAATACACCATATCCCCAACCTCAAAAGAATGCCCAACTCTCCTTTGGTTCGCATACTGCTTTTGTTGATTTTGTGCATTTTGAGTGTTCTCATGGAGAGCTCGCATAATATCTTGGTTCTCCTATAAAAGATCCCTAGCACTGGGTACTCTACTGTCACTCAACAATAAATCAAGAAATTTGGGCGCCTTATACCCATATAAGGCCATGATTGGGGACATTTGAGTCGACATGTGGTGAGTGGTATTATAACAGTACTCACAAAGATGAATCCACTTCACCAACCCCTTTTGTTTCCCTGCTATATAGTTTTAGAGGTATCCTTCCACCCACTTGTTCACAATCTCTGTCTGACCATCAGTCTACAGGTGGTAGCTAGTGCTCGGAGTAAGCTTAGTCCCACAAAGCCTGAATAGCTCCTGCCAGAAATGGCTCAAGAACTGACTATCCCTATCATTGACGATGCTTTGGGGTAGCCCATGCAACCTGAACACCTCATGGAAAAAAAACTCTACTACCTGTGTAGCTAAATATGTAGCTGCTATCAGAAAGAAATGACCGTAATTTGTGAGGAAATCAACAACTACATAGATACAGTCTTTACCCTGGGCTTTTGGCAAGCCCGTAATGAAATCTATTGACAAGTATTCCCACTTCCTATCAGGAATTGGAAGTGGCTGAAGCAACCTAGCCAAATAGGTGTGCTCTTGTTTATTCTGCTGACAAACAGGACACTCTCTGATATATCAAAGGGCATTTGACTTAAGTCCTTTCGAAGTGAAACGTTCTCGAACTTGCCTATAATTTTTGAAATACCCCAGATGTCTGGCCATGGGTGCATCATGAAAGGCCCTCAATACTATGTTCTTCATCTTTGATCCTGGGGTCAAGAAAATCCTCCCTTTGTAAGTGATAATCTGATCATTTACAACTGAATATCTGCCATCCTGTATTGAACCCTCAATGATGCTGGAAGCCCAAGAGTCTTTGGCATACTCTGCTATAATCATATGTCTCCAATTCTCTAAAATATCGATCATGGAGCTCAAATGTGGATGGCGAGACAAGGCATCAACAACCACATTCTAGGACCCTTTGACATAGGCAATGTCAAATTCATATGATTGCAATTTTCTCACCCACTTCTGCTGACGATTGTTGAGATCCTACTATCCTAGGAAATGCCTCAGACTGTTATGATTCGTCCTGACAACAAACATGCTTTCCACAAGATACTGCCTAAATTTGGCCAATGCATAATTCATAATGGCCAACATCTCCTTATCATAGATACTATAGCTCCTCTCTAGACCCCGTAGTTTCCTTCTCTCAAACGCTATTGGATGTTTGTCCTACATAAGGACTGCACCAATTCCCTCACCTGATGCATCACACTGTAGCTCAAATGGCCTAGTGAAATCTGGCAAGGAAAGAACTAGACAAGTAGTCATTAATTGTTTGAACTTCTCAAAACAATCTTGTGCCTCTGGAGTCCAAACAAATGCTCCTTTCTTCTTTAAATCAGTAAGGGGTGCGGCGTGCCATGAATATTTAGTGACGAATCTACGGTAGAACCCACACAAGCCCAACAATCATCTAAGTTGAGTAAGGCTCTCAGGTATCGGCCACTCGATGATAGCCCTGACCTTGTTAGGGTCCATATGCACTCCCTCTGCACTAATGATGTGGCCCAAGTATAACAACTCTGTCATGCCCAAATCATATTTGGATTCCTTGGCATACAAGGATTCTCTACCAAGGATATCTAATACAACATATAGATGGCCAATATGCTCACCCCATGTCTTGTTGTACACCAAAATGTCATCAAAGAAAACTAGCACGAACCTCCTCAGTTGTGACTGGAAGACCCTATTCATAGTGGATTGAAACATAGCAGGTGCATTGGTCAGCCCAAATGGAATAACCACAAACTCAAAGTGTCCACAATGGCAATAGAAGCTTGTTTTCTCAATGTCCTGTTCCCTCACATAGATCTAATGATACCCCAATCTCAAGTCTACTTTTGAAAAACAATGGGCACCATGTAGCTCATCTATCAGCTCATCAATCTAGGGAATAGGATATCTATTTTTTATTGTCCTTTTATTCAACAACATGTAATCAATGCACATCTACAGGGTACCATCCTTTTTCTTCACTAACACAACAGATGAGGTGAATGGAGACTTACTAGGCCTGATATGTCCCATAGGGAGCAGCTTAATAGTTTTTCTATTTCATCTTTGAGCCACTTAGGATGCCTATAAGGTGTGACAATCACAGGCTTAGTGCCCTCCTCCAACTCGATGATGTGATCAATACTGCGGTCTGGTGGTCTACCGGGTGGAATCTCATTGAACACCTTAGCGTGTTTGATCCTCAACTCCTGTATGTCTGGATGATAAACTTGGGTTTGTTGCTCCTCTTGTGATGTAATCATCATATACTCAGGTACCCACTCGATCATGTTGTGTCGCATGAGTCTCTCCATTCTACTAAGAGATATCATTTTGAAATTGCTATCTTGAATGGCTTTCAACACATGATTCCTCCCATCCACCTTGAATCTCATCTCCATATCATGAAGGTTAAGGGTAAACTCTCCAATGTCGTGAAGCCATTTCATCCCTAGAACCATATCAATGTGTCCCATATTCACCACATAGAAATCTGCCTTAAAGTCATAGTTATTTAATTGCATAGGAAGATCTGCAATCATCCTATCACACTTGAGATTGTAGCCATCCGCAACCTTCACTCTTACGCCCTCAAATTCTTTGGTTTGAATCCCATGCCTCTCAACCAGCCTAGCATCAGTAAAATTATGTGTGGCACTTGTATCCAACCAAGTTATGATATTTTGCCCAGTTAAAACCCCTCACATTCTAAAAGAGCCCTCTCGTTGTATGCTAGTGAGACATGCTTCTTGAGCTTAACTTCCTCCTCCATTTCAGCATCATTTTCAACCTCATTTTCAAATTTTTCCCCCTCGGATTCCTCATGCTCAGTGTGCTGGTCTAATTTTTCAGATCAGAGTCCTCATAGTATGCCCACATTACTCAATTAGCCTTTCCCTTAGGTCTCAAAGGATAGTCATGGTTTGCATCATAGGGTCCTTTACAATAGAAGCACAACTTCTTGCGCAAGTCATTGAAGGTTTCTTTGTCTAAAGGGCTGTTGATTTCCCTTTAGAATTTGATTTCTCATTCTTCTTAGAGAATGCTTTTTCTTCCATGTATGAAGATGATGCTTTAGATGAGAACTTACTTTGCGGAGCTACAAGTTCCATGCTCCTAGCTTTTTTTATAGCCTCTTGTAGGGTCGAGGGATCAAAAGCTTTGATCTAACCTCTCAATGGTTCTGATAAACCTTCAATGAATAATACAACTAATATTCTTTCTGATATATTGGAAACCATAAAAAATAACCGCTGAAAATCACCTACATATCCCTCCAAATTACCAACTTGCTTGAGTTGAGCTAGGTCTCTGAAATACTTTTCTGAGTCTTTCTTGTTGAAACATTCAACCAACCGATCCACAAACTCCCGGTAAGAGGTGATGCAATTATTCTGCAACGTGACCATCCCATGATACTACCAGTCATGAGCACTCCTTCCAAGTGTAAGATAGCATATTTAACTACATCTGTCTTTGCCATAGGTTGAAGGATCAAGAAAGTGTCCAACTTATGAACCCAAGACTGAGCTATAACTGTCCCACTGCCATCAAATGTAGGTAGCTTGATTTTGTTGGTGGCATGCATAAGGTCATTGTGTTGATCTTTGTTTTGTCCTCTTGGTCTCCAGTTCAGTCTTTCTCTATAATGCTCTCTTCTTTGACTCATAAACCTATCAAAGATTATGCATTCTCTCACGTGAGGTGTCAACAACTCCCACTCATCATTTTTTGCCATCATATCATCAGCAAACACTGGCTCACCAACTTCTTCAACGTTCACCTCTTCCCCTCCATTTCTCAAAAAGGTAAGTCATGTTGGCCTATCTGTAGTACGTGAAGGTGCTCTTTGAGCCCTAGGAGTACCAACCACACTTCTATTGTCCTATGGTTCACAATTTTTTCTTCCAAGAGGGTTCATCTACTATAACATTGTTGTAAGTGTTCGCAAAGCATCTACACCCTGTTGTTGCCCTGTTGTCATGTTTCTCATAAGCTCTCTCGCTACTCTTTCTTCATTGTTCTCATTCTTTTGTTTCTTGGTGGACCTTCTCCTTCCCTATCACCCATTTCCGCTACTAGTATACCTTCAAATGGGTTATCCTTTTTCCAATTGTCTACTTGCTCCACCCTTCTACGAGTGTAGTATCTATATTGACCTCTCATGTGAAATTTTGACCCTCCAGGATGGTAGGATCAAGGCTCTAATACCACTATAGTGTTCCACCACTCTGCTAATTTGTTTTCACTGTGTTTTGTAAGTCTGATTTTTTTCATTTTATGTTTGATTTTCTATTTTTTGAGTTTGTTGCCAATAATGCCAAAGTACCAACAAGCATATACATGAAAACTTCAAATAAACTAAACTACTGAAACAACCTTGAGTACATTGCTCAATTTAGTGGCCAAATATGACTTCTTTATTACATAAGAGATTACATAAGATAGATAAGTTACATCAGATTCGAAACAAGATACATCTTAAACCATAGTTTTACTTGCAACCATACAACACTATGAATAGTGATTTGCTACAATACCAAACTCTAATGAAATGCACACTACTCTTGATAGACGAACTTCTCCCATCCAAATCCAGCATGGGAAGGTTTCTAGGGCAAGGGCGCCCCCTTTTGGAGTGATAGCAGTCTCTTAAGGGAGGCATTTTCTTTCTTTCAGCTGATGAAACCCTCAAGGGAGGGGCGGTTGGCTATACACATCAGTCCAAAAATACTTCAAAAAGAAAACAACACTTGCACAAATGAAAATAGAGTCTATGGAAGCCAAAACCCACTCAAAATGATGCTTGAATAACCTGCAAACAACAAATTATGTCTCCAAATGAAGCAACAAAAAATGACCAGCAACCTTAAGGTGGTGTTTCACACCCTCAAGTAGCTTGAAAACAAAGAACAAAGCCCCTCCAGGCTCACCCACTGCAAGAAATCAAGAAACCCTAGCCTCCCTCTTTCTCCAAATCCTAACTTCCAAGTCAATGAAACAAAATAACCACATGCATGAAGAGGGTCAAACTTCTCCTCATAATATTTATAATTTTATGTTGAAAGCACTATTCATAAAAAATGAGCACTATTCACTTAAGTTATAACTTTTTCACTTTAGGAATGAATAGTAACTGAAAAATATAAAGTGACCCCTTCTTTTTTTAAAAACACATTGTCCTTAGGCCAAAGATGGTGAAATAAAAGGTTAGTATCATAAATTTAAGCACAAGTATCATGCCAAATGCCAAAATTCACCCTGCCACCATACTCTAGAGAACAAAACTACAATTTGATGACCAAGTGACCGTCCAATAGACCCTCTATCCAAAACCATTAGCCTACGAGGGTAAATGTGATAGGCTAATCCAATGATGTACATGTGTCTAATTATAAGGGGACATCACATTAACTGTTGTGTTTAATGTCTATCTTGAGAACTGTAAGATCTAAGTGTGAGTCTACTCCAAGCCGTCTAGAGCAATCATCTCCTCCATAAACTCCTTGACTACCTCTTCTTCTAACACTCTGATGCTATCAACAATGATAGACTTCCTATTCAACTCTTTCTCTCCATCCTTGATCGTTCTCTGGCACTCTTTGATTTCTCTGGCTAACTTGTCGAAGCTCGTTGACATCACCGAGAAGTGATTCAAGTTGGCCGCCACAAGATCGCCATCAAGACCATCATGCACTAAGTTCTGGAACTTAGTTTGCACATCCTTGAGATCATTGTAGGTACCATCCTTATGAAGATAATGGCAAGGGACTACTTGGTAACTTTTGCGGCTCCATAACTAGAGTGATGGCCTTTATTTCTTCTACAGCTTTACGCTTCTAATGCTTCTCTTGATTCTTCTCAATGGAATAGTGTTGCATGATGAAACCACAAAGTTTGACTACAAACAATCTGGTTATGAGAAATACACACAAACTCATTGCACACGCAGAATTCCAATAGTATCCAACCCTCTAAACTAGGCTTGGAAGGCTATCAGCTATACAAGCTATGAAACCATGTGGACTTTGGGTGACCGCCTATAAAATTGTTTGAATCAACCCTCCAAATGTGCTTGATGCAAATCGGTGTCAACTTTTCTTATGAAATTGTGAATCAAGACCGATTTGGTCTTGAATTCAGTCTGAGTGAATTGCATTCTAAAAAACTTGCATGTTGGCTGTAAACATGGCTATATTCTGACAACTTTTTTTGGAAAGCTAAAATAGCTCCTAATGAGGCTAAAAGTACCCAGTTGCGAGAAAAAATTTTGGAAATTTTTCAGAAACATGGGTTTTGTAGAGAATTAGAGTCTAAGCCAACCCAAATCATCAAAAACTTGAAAAATGAGTTTTAGCAAGGCATGCAAAAGCTTTTTAGTTGAGAATTGCGTGGGTTTTAGGGTTTTTGGGGAAATTTTCTCGAGAAAAACTGGCACATGGGTTTTGTAGGCGTTGATGAGCTGAACAGACCCAGATGATTCAATTTTGGAAAAATTGAGTTTTTGGCCCACATGCAAAGGAATCTTCAAAAAAAAGCATAGTGCTTTAGAAATGGAAGTAGTGGAGCAATTTTCTCAAAAAAATCTAAGACATGTTTTTTGCTGTTGATGCTGAAATACGTGAACCCAAATGATCAAATTCTAAAAATTTTGTTGTTTACTTTGACATGCGAGAAAAAACCTAAGACAAGAATAGAATAATTTTAGAGATAGAAAATAGAAGTTATTATTCTGCCTCTGAAAACCATGCCTATGCTTGAATTCGATTTGATGAAGTCTGCATGCACTTGAAAAATGAAGTCTAAAAAATATATCTTTTGAACAATCTGGACCTGGCACTGCGAAGAACACTAAAAAATATTGCCTGTGGTGCCTTCAGATCTTTGCTTGCTTGAGAAAATATATGTTTTCTTCCACCTATGATGTGAATAATAGGCACCCATATGACTTAAATAAATAAATTCAAGCCATAAGGCATCATAAATGCATGCAATTCCTAAATTTAGGTGCCACCTAATTGGACCCCCAACTCAGTTAACTGGATGAAAAATAAACCCTAAATAGGGCACCACCTCCATCCACTTTAGTTAACTGTGCATGCAAAAATAAGTCACCATTTGCAAACAAATATTAAGTCCAATTGAAGTCAACTTGAGAAGTGCAACTGAAGATTAAATATTATTTAAGTTCAGTTAACAAATTCCACTTTTTTGGGGCTGCTCATGCACTTGAGTTCAAAATTCAAACTTTGACTTTAGGCATCATCTTTCCAGACTTAGAAATTTTAAAAATTTGCAAACATCACCGAAGCCCATGTTAGATCACTGATTTTGATTGATTGATGTATCCAGAAGACAGGCTAACAGTTTCATTGAAGAGCAGGATCAAAACTAACAAGAAACTCCTTGAGGCTGCAAACCCTAATTCTGACATTTGAGGCTTCAAAATTTAGGGCGCCCTGGTCTCCAGAGGTGCTTTCTAGTCCAGACAGTCAAATTTCAATGCATTTTCATCATTTTGAAGGTGATTCTGACCTCCCTTCATCTCACGTCCTCCAGCATTTGGAAAAACTTCAGAACCAACGGACAGGCTCACTGTGGAGCTAGCTCCATTCTAATCATGAGCTCTTGGATAGCACTTTCCCCAAAAACATCATCTGCTAGTCAAAATCAAGGGCCCACCCCTAGAGGCCAGGGGCGCTTTTCTTCCTAGAGAGCCATTTTTCAAACTGGTTGAATCCACACTTAATCCTCAGCTGCAGGTCTCTAACCCAGCTGAGGTATGCAATGGAAAGCTAGAAGCATCACGAACAAGATGAATATCTAAGGTGACCAAAAAGACTACATTTGAGGCTTCAAAACCTTGGGCGCCCCTGGCTTCCAATGGTGCTTTTGTTGTTTTTTGACATTTTTAACCATGATAAAAACCTACTGTTTAACTCCTGATTCCGACAGTTCAGCAACTCAGATTAACACACAGACAGATTCGTTGCGAAGCATAATCAAGTCTAAGATAAACATCCTAGGTATCATTTGATCAGAAAACTTCATCTGACACCCCAAAAATTTGGGTGCCCCTAGCCTCCAGAGGTGCTTTTCTTGCCAATGTTAGTCATTTCTTCAACTCCCTCATTTCTCGTTCAATCTTCGTTTTCAGGTTCTAGACAGATCTTTCAGGCTGGCTGGTAGGCTCATCATGAAGCTAACAGTATTCCAGAGAAGTCTTCTTGGAAGTAACAAATCTCATAAAGTTGATCTGGGCCTCTAAAATCTAGGGCGTCCCTGGCCTTGAAGGGCTCTTTTGCTCCAAAGTTAGAAAAATTTCGATGATTTTCACCTTGGCGAAAAATCCCCTCCTAGATGAAGCAACATTTTGAACTTATCTCACCATGGTATCTTCATTGAAGCGTTTTAAGCTTAGATTTTGAGACATGCCCTTAATTTTTTCTCTTGATTTTCAATAACAATTACAATGCACATGCACCCGTTAAGGTTAGCTCCAAACCAAAATGATGCGGAAAAGAACTCTAACCAAGAATGCGCCCTAAAACCACTTAAGGAAGAGGGGTGGGCATATGGTCAGAGGATCCCTAGGATCTAATAACTCAAAAACTATAAGATGATTACAATTGGAAGTACAAAATAAACTCAACACCAAGAATGTGCGTACAAGATCCCTTTGAAGGCGAGGTGATAACATATGGCAGAATAAGTATTACAAAACTAAAAGAACTTAGGCGGTGAACCAGCCATAAATATTTCCGTTCAACCACTTAAACAGTGGGGGAATACTACAAACAATCCAACTAATTCATTTGCTATGGCGGGCATCCACTTGAGTGTGGGAATTCTCCACTTAACAATGGGTGGTAAATGAAATTACAAATCAGATTACTCGACACTGACGGTAAACCATCTAGGGGTTATAATATTTGCATCAATTAGTCACAAGTAAATGCAGTAATAAAATGGTTGGATTAGTACTACTAATTCACAACCTTACAATTAAAGAAAAACTGCAAATTACGAGTGTTACAATGAGAGAATGATTGCAAACATATAAAGGATGATTCTTTCAACTTCTAAACCTCTTGAAGACTGAAATTGAAGCCAAAAACTGAACTTATAGCAATTTGATTTTAAAAACCAGCAAACTAAAATTGTTCAACCAACAACTATAAACTAATATTTAATGTTTATAACTTCTTCAATATACCTTCAAATTGAATGAAATAAATTTTTAAAGCTCTTGTGAAGGTTGGCGCCCAAATTGCTACATTGAAATTGCATCAAAACTCAGCCATTTATTTTTGCATGAAGTCCAATACCTCCTGAAATGGTACGGCCTCCTTGCTGGTGCGATTTTGGAAAGATAAAAATAAATACTTTGAAATAAATTATGATCTTCTATGGGAAGGGGTGCCCATGTGCTAGGAATCCATATCTTCAATACCCAAAAGCACATTAAAATCGTACAAAGAGCTGTTAATGAAAATCACCTTCAGCCATGAATGAACTAGCAAGCTCAAAAACTAAAAAATACTTCAAATTCTCCAACAATTAAGCTCAATGTGCACTTTTAAATGAAGCGCACTCTCAATCCACCATCTAGGGAACCATAGTTTCAGGCCCAAAGAATAGAGACAAATTGCTAAGCTTCCCCTTTGCCAGATTCTGGATTCAAACCAGTAGCATTTCGTTATAATTTTCCAAAGATTATTAGATCTTCAAACAACAACAATATATAAGTTTCAATTGGCAAATGAAACACTTCAAATTCCAAGAAGTCGAATCACTTCAACTTCCAAGAGGGACGCCACCTTTAAGCATTTACTTTTTTAAATAGTAAAACATTATTCAACTTTCCTTTTAGGCGTCCATTTCCAAATTGCAACAATAAATCATTTATTTAAATCATTAAATGCTCAACATGACCCCTTAATGACCCCTCTTTAAAACAACATGAAGTTATTAAGCCTAGGCGTGGGGTACAACTGAAAAACATGAAATTGACTAAGTATAAAAACTCAGTCCGTGGAGATAACCAAAACCAATGCCAATACTGAAACTGATGGATAGCAAGATGACTTGAGCTGAACTGCTGATGATGCCACTACCAAAATTAGACTTACTAAAAATAGCCAACTGCTATAAATAGTAAGTTCACATCAAAACACAAAAAGCCAAACTGCACACTGAACTGCAAAGGATTGAACTACTACTAGACAGATACTGCCAAAAGATAGGCTTGCTAAAAATAGCAAACTGCAATAAATAGTAAGTTTGCACAACATCCTCTGAACGCCAACTGAGCAGTATCTGAAAGAGAAAACCCTAATTTTGCACAACTGAGTAGCCTATAGATTCTTAGAAATAGGCTAAATCCAGATGAAGAGTGTATGGCCAAAATGGGGAAATTACAGATTTCAACACCTGGTATCTAGCCATTTGCCATTAACGACCTCAGAGGTCCTAACTTTTCTCCAAAAAAAGTGAAAACTACCCACTAGACTTGAATTGAATTTAAACTGAATCTGACTTCACCATTGTGATCATGAAATGAAATAATCCTATCAAAACAATTTTTAGTCAATTCTAACAAGTTTCAATTTTTAGGGTTTTTGACCTAAAAATAGGGGTCCGAAAACCCTAATTTTCAAAATTTCCAAATTTTACCAGTATCTTCCAAACATCAAACTAATTAAAATCCCATACTTGATTTTCCAAAAAATCAACTTCTGGTGACATTTTTACAAGGTTTAGACTGTTTTAAGCAAAACACCTTAATGAAGCAATTTTTTTGGTTTGGGTACAACATTAGGCTCTGTCTGGTGACCATGTTGGATACTTACGGCATAGGAGAACCGAGATTCTCTGAGTTTTTGTAGACCAGTGTGATATCAGTTGGGCATTGGAGTTGGGACTTTTCCTAATCACCTATGAAGTTGGAAACTTTCCTAAAATCACCTAAAACACGATGAAACTTTACGGAATGGGGAAACACATTACAACATAATGTTAAAAGAATAAATTAAAAATAAATGACTCCACCCCCGAAGGAATGAAGTGCTTTGGATATTGTTCGTTGTATGGCAGCAGGAAGAACCTTCCATCGATGTTGTTTCTACCTGAAAGGCTTTACTTCTCTTCTAATGGGCATTGGAGGACGCAATCCTTGTGGGATGAAGATTCTCAAGTATTCATATATCCAAGAAAATGTACTCTGAAAAAAGTCAGAACATGATGCAAATGAGAAAGGCGATACCCCTGATGCATTAGTTCTATTGTCATCCATCCTTGGGATGTTGATTTCTTCAAACTAGTCGATCGAGTTCCAAAATCAATTTTTGTAATGTTGTAGGTGATCTTTTCTAACCTAAAAATATCCTTAGATTAGCTTGTCGATCAGATCTATATCACCTTTAACACATAGGAGTTTAATTCCCATGTCTTCGACATTATTGAGGCCTAACATAAGCACCTATTTTGTAGCTTCAGTGAATTTCAATTGCACAAATGGGGGCAACTGTCCTTTAGGGGAGATGATCAATTCCCCTGCTTCTGAAATTGTATTTAAACAACCTCCATCAATCTATATTGTCCATGATTTTGTATCCTCTTTCAGCTTCCTTTTAGAACAAGCAATGTTCTAGTCTTCAATTTCTATCTTTGACAAATTCAAATAATTACTAGGACCCATTTCAGGCTTTGCTTCCACTGGAAGTCCATAGTCTTGAGACTCGCCCAAAAGCGCCCAGATGTAGTGAGTCGTGCTCCGCACAACCCTGGCCACATCCTGGGAGAGTTGGCATGGACGCGGCCATGTCTAGGCTGGACTCGCCAGATGTGCCAGACGCGCAGTGTGCAGGAGAGTCCCGACCCCTGGACGCGGCCGGCACAGCCAAGGCCAAAAAGGCCAAAATAAAACATAAACATAAATTTTTTTGATATTTTTTTTTGAGTTATATTATCTCCTTAGCCCTAAAAGCAACCTCATTTCACTCATTTGGAAAAATAGGAGGAGAAGAGAGAGTTGTGAAGAAAAATACGAGTAGAAGAGAGGGCAACCAGCAAGTTGTTGAAGACAAATCCAAGGTCATATATCATTTGGGGAGCTTCATACCAGCAAGGAGATGCATTAAGAGCTCATTCCCACTGATTGGGAGGAGTTTGCATTGCATTCCAAGCCAAATCTAAGAGGTAAGTTTGATTTTAATTGATTTTTTTTGTGTTTTTTTATCAAATAATTCATTGTAATTTGTAAAATCATTATTTTTTTGAGTTTGCATTTTTTTTTAACAAACCCTACTTGCAACTTAAATAATTTGAGAAACCCTACTTTTGCAGCCACATTCATTTGTAAATCAAACCATATTATTATTTTCACAATGTCTCAAACCCCAGTTAGAAAAGACCCTGCTTGGAAACATGTTGAAATCTTTCCCGAAATGAAAAGAGGAGACGCAAAATGTAACTACTGCAAAACAATATATCATGGAGGCATAAATAGATTAAAATACCATCTTGCATGCATACCCACCCATGATGCAGTGGGTTGCCCTAGAGCACCTCCTGAGGTTGTTCGTGAAGTGCAAGTGCAATTAGAAACTTTTGAAATGCAAAAAGAAATGAAAAAGAAACAAAAGCAAGATTTGGTGAGTGTTGGAGTTGGACAGGGACTTGGTGCTTTTGGAGATGCTTCTTCCATGCCTCCATACCGTCCTAGTGCTATTATTTCGATTTCTGCATTAGCTATGCCTATGCATACTCCTCATGCTGGTGGCGCTGCTATTGCTAGTGGTAGTGGCAGTATTAGCATTGGCCCTAAAGTTCGTAAATCTAAGGTGGACTCATATTTTGTACCATGCACTACTCATGGTTCCCAACCATCACTTGAGAGCATGAGTTGGAAAAAGGATGCACATGATGCAGCAAAAAAGACAATTGTAGACTTTTGGTACTACTGCACCATTCCCTTCCATGTAGTTAGGTAATTCTTTTTTGTTTAATTGTTTTAAAATTTATATTTAAATTTTAGAATCTAGATGTATATCTCATTATCGAATTCAAATTTAAAGTTAAAAACTTAAAACTTTTCATTTTACAATACTCATGTAACTTACTAATTTATTTATGACATGTTTTAGGTCACCTTTCTGGAAAAACATGGTTGATGTCATAACCATATGTGGGGTGGGGTTCAAAGCCCCTAGTGAAGATGAATTAAAGGGCCCACTTTTGACTCAAACGGTGGCAGTTGTGAAAGCACAATTAAAGGAGCAACGCAAGCAGTGGAGGATGATTGGTTGCACCATCATGACTAATGGTTGGACCGATGGGAGAAATAGGACACTGCTTAATTTCCTAGTTTCCTCCAGAGGTAATTGTACTTCCCTCAATGCATTGAAATTTCAATTTGATTTAGTGATTAATAATTTAATATGGCTGATTTATGTTTTTAATTTATTGAATAATTGGTTTTGCTTTTTTTTTTAGGTGACACCGTCTTCATGAAGTCCATTGATGCTTTTTCCCAATTCAAAAATGCCACATACTTGTGTGAGGCTATAGAGGAGGTGATAGCTGATGTGGGGGAAGAGAATGTAGTGCAAGTGGTGATAGATAATGCAACAAATTATGTTGCTGCTGGTAGATTATTGATGGAGAGGCACCCTACTATATTTTGGACTCCATGTGCCACTCATTGCATTGACTTCAAGTTGGAGGATCTTGGCAAGCTCCCATGGATCAAAACATGTGTGGAAGCAGCAAAAAATATATGCAAATTTGTATACAATCACACATGGGTGCTTAACCTTATGAGGCAATATAAGGAGTTGAGGGAGTTGTCTCATCCTGGTATCACTAGGTTTGCAACAAATTTTATCATGATGCAATCCTTGATTCGTTCAAGGGCAGCTTTAAGGCGCATGTTTACTAGTGAGGAGTGGTCTTCCTAATCCTTTTCTACAAACACTGTAGGGATTGTTGTGGCTGATTGCATTTTTTATGAGCAAGGGTTTTAGACACCAATGGATGAGATTGTGAAAGTAAAATTTAATTCTTTATTATGTTTTAATTTTTAATCATATCTTACTTTTATTTGTTTTTTTTGTTCTCACTTATTTGTGAAACATGTTTGCACTTTGCAGTTTATTGAGCCCTTGCTAGTTCTCCTACGAGTTGTAGATGGGGAGACGCTCGCAATGGGCTACATATATGATGGCATGGATAGGGCCAAAGAGGCCATTAGATTAGTCTATGGTGGAGTTGAGGAGAAGTATCGTCCCATTTGGGAGATCATTGATAGGAGATGGCAAAACCAACTTCATAGGCCCCTCCATGCAGCCGCATATTTCCTAAATCCAGCCTTCCAATTCCGTCGTGATCTCTGTGCAAATAGAAAAATTCTTAGTGGGCTCTACACAACGATAGATGGTGTAGGAGATAGATGCCTTCACTAAGGCACAAGGATACTTCTTTGCACGTCAAATGGTGCAGGAGATAGATGTGTTCACTAAGGCACAAGGAGATAGATGCCCATTGTTACTACACAGATGGTGCAGGAGATAGATGCCTTCAATAAGGCACAAGGAGACTTCTTTGCACGTCAAATGTGCAAAGATAATAGGACAACATTACTGCCAGGTAAAAATATATTTAAGGGCATAAATTTCATCTTTTTATATTATAATTTATTATTAAATGTTGAACTTGAACTTGAAACTTGAAATGAGCTTTATTTTGTTTCTTTTTCTCATCTCAGATAGCTGGTGGCATATGTTTGGTTCTGATACACCGATCCTGCAAAATATTGCCATTCGTATATTGAGCCAGCCATGCAGTTCATCTGGTTGTGAGTGCAATTGGAGTATGTTTGAGCACATACACTACAAGAAGTGCAATAGATTGATAGTGGAGAGGATGAATGACTTGGTATATGTTCATTACAACCTCCGACTCAGATACAAGAAGTTTTTTGACCACAACAAAACCTCGATCAGTCTAGAGGAGGTTGATCCACAGTCTAAGTGGATCACTGAGGCTACAAATGCAGTCTTTAGTGACAAGGACCTTGATTGGGTGTACCAGGCAGAGAGAGAGGCCAAGGTTCTAGCCATGGCTGAGGAGGAGGAGGAGGCTAGAGCACGAGGAGACATAGGTGTTGTCAGTGAGAGTGGCATGGAGAGTCAGACATAGGCAAAGACTATGGCTGCAGCGACAACATCATCCAGGACCCTTAGACGCCTTCGTAGGAAGGATACTGGCTCCACTGTGCCATAGGGCATAGAGTCATAGACTTATAGCTATTGTTTTACTTTTGATATTTCATATTTTTATGGAACATTTGATGTCATAGATTTCATATTCCATGAGTTTTGTATACATTTGACTAATTTTATATATCTAAGTATGCTATTTCCTTCATCAACGCAACTATAATTTGTGTACCTTATACTTATATAATCATTGTATAGTTATGTATGTGATCAAATTTGCTTTTATTTGTGTTGTATTCAATAAAGGGTGCTTGAAACAAGTTTTAAATCCTTAAAATCTCTAAATTTCTAGGGTTTTTTCAACTTTTTTTCATTTTGTCACGTCTGCATTGAGTTCGAGTCCCAAGTTGCTGAGTCACCCTCACCGAGTTCGAGCTGCGTCCAAGTCTTGTTACTATGGCTAGAACAGATGACTTGAACACAACCTGCTTCTTTACAACCTTGAGAATCTGATCTAGTTGTTCTAGACGGTCCTAAAGATATTCCAATTGAGAGATTTGTACCTTGGTCTTCATCACGAAAGCTATGATGTCAAAATTTGTTGCAAACGAATCTTGAGCAACTAGCATAGTGTTCACATGTGAAGTTTTGGAATTAGAAGTGGAAGGAACTTATTTTCCTCTTTTGTTTGATTTTCGTCTTTCTGCTTCTTCTTTCTATGCCTTCAAGTGTTGAGCACGTGTGAACACAGGCATTAAAACATTTTCATGATTCATCGCAAGAGTGTACTGATGGTATTCTTCTTCTTGTTCTTGATTAACGGGTTCCTTATCAATGTATCCCGCAGCGGAGTCGCCATCAAAGTTGTCTGTCTGTGGTGATACAACATTTGAACTTGGTGTTGGTACAAAACTAGAATTGGGAGCAACTTCAGTCTATCCCATGATTTGGTTCATTCTCAGGTTCTCTAGACATGTGGATCAAGTATGTCCATTAGTGTCATGGAAAGGAAAAAATACTGCACTATGTGCAGCCTCAATCGCTAGTCTTGATGGAGATGTTGGCAACCGTGACTAAAGATTGTCTCTCTTTGGCTAGTACAATTGCTAAACTAGAGATCTAATGGAATTTTTTTCCATCAAGCTGAAAGTGATCATATTATCCTCCAACTTGATGGCGTGTTCTTGCGCACTCTTCAACTCTGTCTCCTTTGTCATCTTCAGGAAGAAGGCTATTTCTAATGGAAGAGCATTTATGAAACAACTCGTCAGAATCTTTGGTGATGAATCGAGTGAAGAAATTCTTATAACAAGACGATTAAATCTTGCTACAAAATCCCTCATGTATTCGTTGTGCTCCATCTTTGAATTTGTAAGTTGGGCAAACAATAGGGACTATCTTCAACTAGCTTGAATCTCACCAAAAACTTCTTGTCCATAGTTGTCCAGCTTGTGATACTACCTGGCGCTAGGTAATTAAACCAGTTGGCAGCATTTCCCACAAGAGTCTCAACAAAGAGATGCATTGCGATGTCTTCACGTGCTACGTGCAAGACAGCGCAAGCCATTGTGAACACAAAAAAGTGTTCCTCCGAGTGTTGAGTTCCATCACCATGAAACCAGGGAAAGAACTTCCTTGACCCTTTAGGTAACTCATGATTTGCCTAAAAAGCCAAAGGTCCAATGTTATTACCCCAAGATAATGGGGGTGGATGTCACAGATTTCTATCAACATTGCCAACAATATTGTTGTTATCATCCATTGCTTCTATGTGGATCATGCAATAGGATGCTAGAGTGTCATTCTCGTGAAATAAAAGTGTTAGATTTCTTTGAAGTTTTCTTGCCTTGTACCCCATGGTGGGCACCAGAAAATTGTTGGTGTTACAATTCGCACCTCTGGAGTGCGTATTGGCAACAGACAACTATGCACAATGCGTAATGACTGCTCTTCAAATTAGGAGGGGAATCTCCCTCTTTTGCTGATATGCATGAAAAAGTAAATGATCTAAATCCTATCTTTTTGACTCAGCTGGAAGAGGCACAAGGTTAAGAAACCAAACACATTGCAGCTAAGGATTTTCTCTAGTGTTACAAAGGAGCTCATTACAAATTGTTACACTATGAAAATAATGATAACTTGTAGCACAACAGCCTAAAATGATACCTCAACATGAATATAAGTATTTCCAACAAAACACAACAATGATACCTCAATATAAAGACCCTCAAAGGACTGTAGAAGGTTTGAAATGCTGCTGCTACAGGTCTAATATGAATTTGCAAGTATGATAGTGATGTTGCAGCAATTTGAAAACTCCACCCAGCAAGCTATCAATGGTCACAACTTAAACCAAACACCATTGAACTCCTAAAGGATTCCTGCAAGGTAGTAACAAGGCCTAGGCACCTCCAAAACAACAAGAAAAGCAAGGGAAAGTAGCAGATTTGAACACAACTCTCAATGTACACATAAACCAAGATGGTATGGCTGGTAGAAAGGGGTGACCGGCTCCTAAAAATTATGTTCTTTTCTAAAAATTTTGGAAACTTGCAAGAAGGGGGGAGCCTCAAGCTGCTAGAAAGGAACAGCCAATTCCCACAAAAAGTTCTCCAAACCTCCAAACAGTGTGAGCACAAAGGTGGTACAGTTGGGCTAGGAATGTACAGACTAGCACCAACCAAAAGTCTAATATATCATCCAAAATGCTCCCACAACGAGCTGCAAATAATCACACACCAAAATGCATATCTAGAAAACATCTTAACAATCCAAAATTGAGAATGAAAGGAAAACCATCACCAAATGAGCCCAATGGTAACCCCTACAATGGACTCACATCCACGTCCAGCTAGGGAGTATATTTCAACCCCGAAACAAGAAGCAACTTTGAAGGTTTTTGTCTCCAAAGCCCTTGAAGGATTCAATCCTCACTCTGATAGCACTTCATTATCATAAGATTGCATAATGAAAATGAGAGAAAGAGGGGGTTTAAATAGAAATTAGAGCCCTAGAAATTTCAATTGCTTTTCCCTCCAATTAGGAAGCCCAACTTGAGAAAAAAATATTTATTTATTTATTTTTATTTTTTCCCTCTCATCTAGGCATCCAACTTGAGCAAGCACATGAACACCTTTCAAAAACAAATGAAGTTACCAATGCTAGGTGTGGGGGTGCAAAGGGGCCTTTTTTTAACTTTATAACTTTGTAAATTAAGTTGCAATATTTGTCTTTTTCGAACTCCAAGGATGGTGGATGCACTAAACTGCTAAAAATGATAGAACTCAACAACTAATACTACCAAAACTGGAAACCCAACAATGAACAAACTATCAAGACCACTACCAAAAATAGTACTCACTAAAAATAGCATACTGCTAAAAATAGTGCGTCCAATCACCAAATTAGCCCAAACTGAGATGTAGTTATGACTTACTAAAAATAGGAATTTTTAAAAATAACAGTTATTGCCCACCAAGGATCTTAGAAAACCCAAAAAAAACCCAAAAAACAATCTAGCAACCCTTTGCAAATGCACCCTAAAAGCGCTGGCAAAAAACCTCTAAGAAACTTGGAAGCCCCTGAAATGCCTCTGAATAGCCTACAAGACTCCAGAAATAGGCTAATGATCAGTGAAAATCTTAGAGCTTAAAAGGGGACATTACAATTCACTAATGTTTTGGGTCGAAAAACAAGGTAAGATGGGAATGCATTACCCCCCAAACCCACGTCCATGTTGCCCCCATCCCTAAGACAACAAGATGGCAAGGAGCATTCCCTAGTTGTCCTTTGTCACCAAGGAAACCAAAGATTCATCTTTGGACTAGCATCCAAAAGATGGTGAGGTGTCGTCTACTAGTCTAGACAAGTTTTGATTAAAAAATAGCTTCAATTTTATTTTTTAAATTTCAATTTCAAAAACAATCCATACCCCTTATGCAACCAAACTCCTAAGTATTGACAAAATCCAGGCACATTGAGATGTTGAGCCTAAAGTTGCCAAACCAATTGATGAGGAATAGGTGTAGGAAGGATTGGTTGGTGAGTCGCAACATGGTATACAAAGTGACTGTAAGTCAGAGAGCTATGTTGATATTGATAGCTCAAAAGAGGCAAAGTTGTATTTAGTTCTATATCCTTTTTTATCTATAATCTTACAGCTATGCCTATTGTCATGCATTTTGGTATTGACTCATTTATAATTTTCTAGCCTTTAGGTCTTTTGTTGCAATGAAAATATTGAACAATAAAATCAGAAATTTGTTTTTCTCTTGCGGCTATAATTAAATCAATGAACATGTTATGTTCAATATTAAATTCGATTCAATGTCATGTATAGCTAAACTTGTTGAGTTTCCATATATATAGGGGGCGGGAATTGGGGGGATCAAGGGTGGGCAAGCCATCCACCAAAAATGGCCCCAAGAACTGCTATCCCCAAAATACATCCACTACCATCCCCATCCCCATCCTTGAAATTTCATGGAACATTTCAATAAATCATATCTATAAGCCAACGCATGCCCTAAAGAAGTGAGATTGGCTGGCTTGCCACCCAGTGCATTTACTTTCAAGTTGTTGCATTCTAGTTAGTTGTGTGGTCTTGAACACCATATGCTCTCAACTTGCCCATCTCAAGAACTGGGTAATTAGAAAGTGTAAGGACATTGCATTGTATCTCAATTTCAATTGGAAAAGAATTCAAAAAATTTAAGGGTGTTTATTACATATGCACATTTGAGATGGTAATAAGAATGATTGTATATAGATGAGAACTATATTCTCTCTCTAAAAGGAATTTCATTTGGAGGTGGTGAACTATTATGCTAACTGGATTTTGCTGTTGTAAAATAAACTATACACTCTTAGTAATTTATTTACTACAAGAAACAAAAGCCCTAACTTGTAACCATGTATTTTTCTTCTTACAAAGCTAGTACCCCAATGTAGATAATAACCCAATGTAGATAATAACCTGAGACAAGGTACAAAGCATATTAAAGGAAGCAGAGTAGAAACAAAATGAAATCATTGGGACCCGGTGGAAACCTAACTCTGGAATCCAAAATACAAATATAACTCATAAATTTTTGTATGTACTTCCACATATTGTTTGTGAGCTTGATGTATCTTTTAGCCTCTTAGATGGCTCTTGCAAACTGTCTTTGAGTTATGGGTCTTTCTGGAAATTAAAGCTTGCTTACAAAGAGCAGTTCCTATGCAAAGTTGCTGTTACAAATATGTGAAAAAAAAATAGATGTCTTTGTTCTGTATTAGGGAAGCTGTGGGAGCAGAAAAGAAGAAAATACTTACTATGGGAAAACAGATTTCACTCTCTCAATGTCAAGAGAGCCCTGTGTGGAATGAGGAACACCTAGCTTTATTTTCAACTTCATCTGATCAAAATTGACAACTGGAACAGCACCTGTAATTCAGAAGCAATTGCAATGCTCAAAAAAAATTATTGAACAGCTTGGAATGTTTTTATCATTTTGTGTACTACACAATACACCTAAAAGGATGGTGTTCAAGCAAATTGATTGCTTTATATAAGTCTGCAAAATGAAGATGCTAAGAAGGATTTAAATAGTTCAATGAAATAAAGATGTAGCCATGAATGCAATGCTAACTGTTGAAGATTAAACTTTTATTTGGGCTTTGTCATTATCCTAGAGTTAGCATTTAGGAAGATTAAGTTGTAAATTCCCTTTAAAAAGGAATATAAAATGTGTCGTGCATTATTTTGTCTGCAAACTATTTGTCTCATTAGGGAAGATTTTCTTTAGTGAGGAATATCAAAGTTACATATGAAATATAAATCCTTTGCCACTTTGCACACGCTTCCCTTGACTACATGGGAGCTAGGGGCACCAGGCGCACACTTTGAAGACTGGTTAAGGCTTCTTTTAGTTTATCGGCTCCTATCTATCTTGTTTCTCATATTTTCTCTGTGTTTTGTTACAAATGTTTTACCAACTTCTACTAGCACCTGTGATTTTCAAATGGTTTCCCCACTTGACTTTTTGGTCTCTCGACATTTTCATTGTGTGGTTTTAAGGTAGCTATTAACTTGTTCTTTATTACATAATTCTTACTTGCAATTCAATAATTTGATAGTTAACCTTGGAATTCTCTATCTAGTAACTTGTGAGTCATTTAACATTATTTGTTACCATGAAATTGCAGCTTTTACAACTAGGATCATTGCTGTATATTCTCAGAAATGCAAGAATGGGCCATGCCCCATATTGGCAAGGTGCCTCTCTTGTCACCCTCTAATTGGAGCATGATGCTTGAAATTCTCGAGAGAACAACCATTTGTAATTTTATTTAGATAGATTACATTTTTTAATGCAAACAACTGTTCGACAATACTATCTCAATCATCAAGATCACATTCTCTGTAATGATCACCCCTAAAAAAAATTATTTTTGGCACATATGAAACTAATGACAACAACTGAGATCAAGAGTTACTTTGCTATTAATCAATCTGGGAACACATAACATATTCTTTCAGTGCTGTTCATAAAGATTAATTGAAACTATCATATTCCAATTGGCCACAAGTACAAGGTAATAGCATAAATATATGTCCTGCATATGAAGTACCTCAACCTTGACGTAGGACGATGATTATTACAGGTCTTATCACAGATTTCAGAATTGCTGCTGTTGCTACAGGTCATGGCAGACCTCAGTCTTCTCTAAATGCATCACCAAATGTCTAGTTATGAAGTGGCTATAGCAAACTACCAATGAAGCCCTGCAAATATAAAACTGGGTGCCACCAAACTGACAGTGAGTTGCTACAGGTCTGCTATTGTATACTTAGATAATTACTATTCTTCCATAGACAAACAGTTACTCCATCATCATTTGGGGTTGCTAGAATGGAGCGAAATGTTCTCAGGCATAATCTGGAAGTTTTGAGCATATACTGGGCTCTTCTTGACAAGGGACGGGTCTGCTGTAGGTAACAGTCATGACAGTCCACAGAGAACTGGAAATCTACTCATTCAATAATCCAGCATCTCCAAACTGTAATGGCTCCCTCTTAGCTTTAATCAAGACAAGACTGCTTTAAAAAACCCAATGAAAAATCAATCTACAGGTCTGAAATAATATAAACTTGTTCATACAGAATGGCACCAGAACAGGAACGATCCTCTAGATGAATTCACAGTAATTTCATATGAAGTGTATTCCACTTAAAAATCCTAGGAAACAGGTCTATGAGGCTAGGTGTCACGCTTTTCTGTAGATACCCCTCAAAACCCTAGCAACCAGCCCAATTAAACTCCACACCAAGCTCTCAGTCACGCCTGGAAAGGTACAGACCTTCACAAATACAATTTATCTATGATTCTGTCCTTACACTGCAATGGACTCTCCTTATCATGGCGCCAATACTAGAACTGAATTTACCAAGTATCATGATGGATTGTTTTATTTATTTATTTTTAAAACAATACTCACAAGCTGCATGTAATGTTCCCATTTTAGGGTTCTCCTACTTTGCAATTGGAGATGTCTTCCTCGGTTTGTGTCTGCCTGATCAGAGGGGTAGTTTCAGGTTATCAGTGAGCTCAAAGGGTGTAGAGGAGTTCTACAATGCTTTAGGATGTATTTTTCAGCTCCCGGTTTGGACTCCAAGATTCTTGGAGGGAGTTTCTATTTATAGCAAGTCGCCCGGTCAGCTCCATTCATCGATATTCTTCATCAAGGATCACTCCAATGCAATTAGTTTTTGATTATGATGCTTTCCAATAGTTTCCACAAAATGAGTATATTAATGGCTTTATTTTAATTAAATTACTAAGGTTGCCAAATAATTAAAATATTTAAAAAGGCCCTTAGTGTTATAACTCATCAGAACCGGGATGAAATTATTTAATTCATGGATGTATTAAACTGGGGCCTTGCGAGTCAAATTATTATTATTTTAATGAAAAGGTCATTTTTAGAGCTAAAAGGGAGTTTAAATTAAAAAAGTGCATTTTTTAAATAGAAGCTTCTAGAGTGTTTGGCGGGAAAAGTATAAAAGGAGGTTATGAGAGCTCATTTGGTTATGTGATGTTTATTCTATTTCTCTTTTTGAAACCCTTGTAGTTTAGGAGATTGAACCTGGTTCATCTCAACCCCAACCTTTAGGAGAAAGGAAACCCTCTTGAAGAAGATTAGTTTCGATAGAGAAACAATTCCACCCTAGTTGGTTTTGTGGGAAGATCACTTAGGTCTTCTAGATGCACTGTCATGTCCCTATCTTAACAGGGACCTAAATTTCAATTAGCGGAAAATAGTCTTTATAAACACTTTGAGAATTTAAATAATATTAAATAATAAATTAAATTATTGAAAATAATATTTGTATACACTTAAAAATGGTCATATCACATTGTCTGGTAATTAATTAAATATTTTTAATATTTAATTAAAATCTTTTGATTCTATCTACGTATAAATAAATTTAAATAATTTATTTATATTGTTCATGATTTCATTTCGATTAGATATTTAATCACCTTTTCATATTCATTTCTTAATTAATTAAATAAATGTTACAATTTATTTATATTAATTATCATATAATCTTAGTTTGAATATTTTATTCAAATAAAGATTAAAATATTATAATTCTTCTAAATATCATTTATAATTAAATATTCCAAAATATTTGATTATTTCCTCTAAATCCAATATTCATTTTTAAATCATTTCAAAATTCCTCTAATTCAATTCAAAAATCTATTCATAATTAAATATTTCCAAAAATATTTAATTAAATTCTTCTAAATATTTCAAAAATCTTCTAAAGCCACATCATGATTAAATATTACCAAAATATTTAATTAATTCTTCTATAGTTTTCAAAAATCAAAAATCAAATATCAAAAAGCAATAAATTAAATTAAATAAATTTTATTTATTTAATTTGGGATTTATCTTCAACTCCCGGGAAACAAACTGCCAAAACAGAAAATTAAATTTCTCTGTTTCTGTGCAGGCTTGTTCCCGTGGGTTGAAGACAAGCTTCCATTCTTCTCTCCAACCTCTCAACCTCCCCCATTTTCTTCTCAACCTCTCAATCTCTCACCATTCAAACCTACCAGACAATTCATAGCGTAGATTCTTGCCAGCAAGGATGAAGCCTGCAAAAATCTATAAATACAGCTGCCGGGAGCTCCAAAAGATATAGAATTTAGAAGCAAGTAAATTATAGGCAAAATTGCATAGCATTAGCATTCATAGAGCATTCTCATAGCATAGAATCATAGCAATAGCAGTAGAATCATGATACATCTCACTCACAGCCCCTGTGCATAATCACAACCCCTGTCCATATCCGTATCAATAATTTCACTTTCATCAACATATAAAATAGTTTTCCTTTGCATACTCGTTCTGCAGTAGCCATTTGGAGAAGCTTACACAATCTGAGAGCCAAAAGCTTCAAAAGAATCTCTGTGGATAGAGGAAAATGGGACAGCACTAAAGGATTTTGTTTTAATTTAGTTTAATTTCTTTAGTTTAAGGTTTCATTTAGTGTTTTATGTTTTGTTTTACATTTCAATTAAACATTATACACATTTTTGGCGCCCACCGTGGGGCTCTTGCCCCTTTTTAATGTTTTGTTTGCAGTTTTTTTGACAGGTTACAGGAAAAACAGCGGAATAGCGCAGACGACACGTTTTCGAAAGAACACTTCCAGTTTAGCGCCCGTGACTAATCTTTCAGCGCCCTTGAAGTCTGTTTCAGTGCTCGTGACTAATCTTTCAGCGCCCTTGAAGTCTGTTTCAGCGCCCATGACTAATCTTTCAGCGCCCTTGAAGTCTGTTTCAGCGCCCGTGACTAATCTTTTAGCGCCCGTGAAATCTGTTTTAGCGCCTGTGAAGTCTGTTTTAGCGCCCGTAACGTTTATTTAAGCGCTCCTAATTTGTTTTGCAGCGCAAATTTTTAGAGGACTGTAATCTGTAATCTGTAACTGTAATTTAATTTAACTGATTCCGACGCAGCCGCGGACAGTTAATAATTTTAAGCATAAAATTTACCGATCCTAGGGTAGTCATTTAAGGATAAAACAAAGCAATCCTAGGGTAGTCATCTAAAGGATAAAATTAACCAATCCTAGGACAGATACTTTATCTTTCAATTTGGGTTTAAAATTAAATTTTCTTGTTATGTGAAGCAACATCTTCACTTAGTTAGAAAATTTTTATTTTGGTGCTTAATAATTGAACCCTTATTTGCTTTGTTCTCGCTGATAGGCCTATGCTCTCCCCTTAACTGGGTGATCAAAATGCCAAACTCATCAATTTTCTTTTATGCAATTTACTGCTTTATTAAAACCTTGTAGAGAGCCTGCTCTTGTGGGAAAAAGTACTCACCCAAGAGGAACGACTCAAGTGGGTTCAAGCCAAAGCCAGGCTATTCCACCCCACTATAAAATTTAAAGCAAAATTGGGGAAACCCTCTTTTGACGGTAGTGTGCATGATAACCATCCCCAAAGCCTTTGTTCTAAAGGTAGGGAGGTCTCTCGAGGGAGTCTATCATTTGCCGCACCGAACGGAAATCCTTACTACGAACCTAGTGTAGTAACTAACCGAGTCAGTATCCAAACATCATCTCAATCACAGTGCAGGGGAGGGAAGAATCTACCCCCAAGATACTCACCATATAACTGCCAAGGATTGTTTGCTCAGGGGATCCGGTATCCACTTTCGTCACTCTGAGTATGCACCTGGAAAAGACAAAAACACGGGCGCCCTTTCGGGGGTGACACGGCTGTGTGAGTCGACGCAGTTTTAAGATGTGGGTTGTTGATTGCTATAATGACCTACTTGAGAACTAAGAGTGAGTCTGTTTGAAGTGCTTGTCATGTGTAAAACCTGTTAAAACAATTTTTGAAAAACATTTTGGTTACACACTTGATGTTTAGAATAAGACTTAAAACAAACGTTTTTAACTTGTTTGATGTGTTTTCATTACATTAATTTAGATAAAGATCATCCAAAGCACTCATTATCATATTGATCAATCTCATGTTATGAGATTGGAAATCTACAAAGTTTGTAAAGAAATCCGTTTCCAAAAGGATTAAGAAGCCAAAGAAACCTCTCAACCACAAGAAATTATTGAAGAAACAAAAATTCTTATATCAAAGTCGAAAAGTTTTACTTAAATATAGAACTTTTCTTCATAGGTATCATGATTGTGTTAGAGGTCTTTCAGATGATTATGCCATAGAGCCCTTGTATTCACAAGCTTATTTTCAAAGAAGAGCCCTTTCTCAAAGGCATAACCATAGTCAACGCATCCGTTTTAGTTATATTCCCCAACCAGCAATCGAATACTCTACTCGTCCAAATCAAATATTACAATAGAGAACTTAGAATATATTAGGCATCTATCACAAAATCCATTTTTTTTACAAAGCCATGATCAAAACTTCATAAAGTGCAACAACCATCCTTTTCTAGATCTTTTGCTTATATTCCCACCAACAGGATTTTCATCCTTTCACTTAGGGAACAACACAAGCTACAAGATTAGAAAATTTTGTATAAGTCATAGAATTTTCATTCTATCTTGACCTTCATACATACCACATCAATTGCACTATTTAACTCTTTTGATCAAAAGCGAGTAAAATTTTGATACAAATCTATGCCTGTCTTCACAAGATCTCAAAAACAAATGGAAAAAGACGAGGGAGAAACTACAACTAGTAAAATGGGTGATCGAAATGAAAAAGAAGAGGAAACATTTAATCTTGATGAGATAACGGAAGAAAAGCTTCAAGAAGCAGAACAAGATCCTCAATTCCATACTCTTATGGAGAGAATCCTAGAACGTAACAAAGAAAAATACTTCCTTACATTAGCTAATCAAGGAGCTAAGTTGCCTCACACCTTTGACATAGAGGGGATTAAACAAAATCCTGAAAATCCTCCTAATGACTTTAGTGCTCTTAACCAACAGATAAAAGAATTACAAGGGAAAATAAAGGAAATGCAAGGAGGTACAACAAAGAAATATGTTTTGGAAGACATATCTCCTTATCCATTTGATAGGAGTCTTCAAATGATTCCATTTCCAAAACATTGCGAAATTCCTAAGTATGATAGGTATAATGGAAAAACTGATCCCATAGACCATGTTAGGGATTTCCGAAACATGAGTCTTGAATTCGCCTATGACGATACTTACTTGATGCGATTATTTCCACGAAGTCTAGGTGTACAATCCATGGAGTGGCTTTCAAAAATCACTCCACCTATCAAAACTTTTGAGGAGTTGATAAATCAGTTTATCTCACAATACTCCTACAATATTCAACATCAAATAACAATGCTTGATCTTTGTAAAGTAAAACAAAAAGTAGGAGAACCCTTTACTATATTTTTACAAAGATGGAGAAGGTTATTTGCACGATATTCTCGTCCTATTCCTGAAAAGGAAAAGATGGATATTTTTATCAATAGTCTTGATCCAGAATTAAGCTATAGGCTTAACCTTCATTGTCCTCATAACTTTGAAAAACTGATTGAAAATGCAATCACTATTGAAGGGGCTTTGGTTAAAAGGGGAGTGATAAAACTTGATAATCCAAGTACATCAAATCAAAATAACGATAAAACAAGGTTTTGGAATAGAAACAAAAATGTTGTTAATGATGGTATAGTGGATGCAAATAATTTACGAACAAGGCCATCCGTTTTCAATCTATCAAGTGTTCCAAGAAACAATTCACAAGGAAATACAATACAACAAGGAAACAACAATCAACAAGGACAAATTTCCAAGCAAGAGAACATGACCAATCAAAATACCAATCAAAATCATGGTAATTTCAATAATAATCTTGGCAATACCCAAATATCAAATCCGTTTAGACCTTCATTCTTTTCAAATCGACGGACTTTTACTGCTTTGGGTCAATCTCTTGAATCTGCTCTCAAGGAACTTCTTGATAATAAGGTTATCACTTTACCACCACAAAGAGATTATGAGCCACGAGTTAAACCACCATCATGGAATGACTCGTATTATTGCAATTATCATCGATGTAAAGGCCATAGGACAAACAATTGTCAAGCTTTGAAAAATCTAGTACAAGATTTAATTGACAATGGTACTATTACAATTGAGGGACATCATACCAATGATGATCATCAAGCATTCAAAGATCCTTTGCCAAACTACCAAAAGGGGGAAACATCGGATACCAAAGCCAAAAGCATACATAATGTTGAAGACAATATAATCCGCTATATTTACACAGATGATAATCGGATTAATGTTATCAAAATTAAAGGAAAACAAGAATATCAACAGGTTAATGTAACAACAAGAGGTCAAGCAAAGGTTGTTTTAAAAGGAAGTTCATCTAAAACAACTATTTCTTCTCCAACTCAATATAATCTGGTTGATCAATTGAGAAAAACATCAGCTCAAATTTCTATTCTTGAACTTCTTAAAATATCCCCTATACACAAAAATATTTTAGAAGAAGCGCTTGTGAACACAACTGTTGATACTGATCTAGATGCAAACAGATTTCAAGCCATGGTGGGACATTTGTCTTCCCCCACTTGTCTTTCATTTTCCGATAAAGATGATGCTTCTATGACACATCCACATAATTCCTCGTTATATCTTGAAGTCATGATCCATAAACATCGAATTAGACGTGTCTTAATAGATGGAGGAGCCGGTTTGAATATTTGTACCTTAAAATTAATAAATGCCTTAGGAATTTCAGAAAATGAAATTGATTCACGAAGGAAGATAACCATTAAGGCATATGATGATGAAGAAAGAGCTTCTAAGGGATTAATATTGCTACCTATCAGAGTGGGACCTGTTGTGAAGAATACTTTTTGTCAGGTTCTAGATCGAGATTTGTCTTATAACATACTTTTGGGTCATCCGTGGATTCATGATATGCAGGCCGTACCATCAACATATCACCAATGTCTCAAGTTTCCATATGATGGACAAGAAATAACCATACAAGCTAATTACAATAGTACCCAAACTTGTTCTAATCTTAGGGTGAGTCAAGATGTCTTTGTGCCACACAATAGAGAAGCTCTTGTTGTTTCTTCTTCTAATCTACAAGTCCAATTGCAAGAATTGACAAACAATCTTGATACTAAACTGAAGTTTAAAGCCAAAGGGGTAGGTGAATATTCACTATCTCTTTCTACTTTACCTCCTTCTCCAAGATCACATGGATTACCAACTTTATCAAATCAAAAGCTTGCAACTGCTTCTACATCTCAAACTTCCGTGCCAATCACAAAGTTTGATGGAAAATTCATTAGAGCTAATACCACTGAAGAAGAAGCTGAAGATAGGGACATCTTAAATTGGCTATACAAAGATGAAGATGAATCTCTCTTGCACATTAAGTTACCTAAAGAACAATATGGTAAAGGGTACGTTATCATGCAAAAGATGGGTTATGAAGGAAATGGTCCTATAGGGAAACGAAGAGAAGGAATTGTGGAACCAATTCAGCCTATTTCAAAGCATTCAAGTGATAAAACAGGACTTGGATATGGTAAAGATAAAGAAGAACTTACTTCACAGTAGACATCATTAGTTCACAAAGGAGAATCCGTGTCAGATAAATCTCATGAATCAGTTTTCCAATTGCAAAATAGTTCAGATACTGATTCTAATGAATATGAATGGGACACCATTTATAATGATGAATTCTGGAAGGATAAACAAGTTGATATTATACACAAATATGCACCTGTTCTTATACAAGGAGAAGGGTCAAGGCCTTCACTCGATTATATTTTACAAAGCGATCATGACTCAATTGAGGAAGAATCAGATTCTAACGAGATGGATAATCAACAGGAGAATACCATCATAGACCTTGTCTACCATGAGGATGACAACCACATCATGACTTTGACAATTCAAGACCTTACCCAACATAATGATCCTATGCCTTTAGTTTATCGAGAACTTATAGATTGGGATATTGACGCACCTATCCACATTCCTACATTCAGTAATGATGAAGATGTTATAACTTTCCTTTGTTCCTCAAATGAAGAAAACAATTGTTTCATTCAAGAATCTTATACTCATGATTTTGACAAGGAGAGTGTCAAGTCTCTTAGCTGCAAAATAAATGAAATAAAACATGGATCTATTGATGAAAACCGAAAAAAGGCAGTGATAGATCAAAACAAGAGAAAAATAAAGAGCGAATCTGACAGTGAAAACCTTTCTGAGGCACTGAAGGATGAGAAACTTGACACTCTTCCCAAGTATTATCATGAAAGATCTTCTATTTTGATTGAACCAACGGAATCAATCAACACAAGTACAGCAGAGCAGCCAAAAGTTTTGCAAATTGTAGCATCATTAACAGTTGAAGAAGTCCAGAAATTCATGCAATTCTTGAAGGATAATCAAATTAACTTTGCTTGGTCATATGCTGATATGCCAGGGTTAGATCCTAATCTGATAATGCATCATTTATCTATTAACTCTGGGATAAAACCTGTAAAGCAAAAGCTCAGAAAAATGCATCCACATGTTGCATTATTGGTCAAGGAAGAATTAAAGAAGCTTTTAGATGTTGGATTCATTCGAACTATTGACTATGCAGAATGGATTTCAAACATTGTACCTATTTCAAAGCCAGATGGAAGGATCAGACTTTGTACAGATTTTAGGGATTTAAATAAAGCATGCCCTAAAGATGATTTTCCTTTACCTAACATAGATTTGATTGTTGACTTAACTGCTGGACATGCAA
>VDFB02000002.1:231390601-231468449 GCA_007258455.2 Sequoia sempervirens
CATGGTGGGACATTTGTCTTCCCCCACTTGTCTTTCATTTTCCGATAAAGATGATGCTTCTATGACACATCCACATAATTCCTCGTTATATCTTGAAGTCATGATCCATAAACATCGAATTAGATGTGTCTTAATAGATGGAGGAGCCGGTTTGAATATTTGTACCTTAAAATTGATAAATGCCTTAGGAATTTCAGAAAATGAAATTGATTCACGAAGGAAGATAACCATTAAGGCATATGATGATGAAGAAAGAGCTTCTAAGGGATTAATATTGCTACCTATCAAAGTGGGACCTGTTGTGAAGAATACTTTTTGTCAGGTTCTAGATCGAGATTTGTCTTATAACATACTTTTTGGTCGTCCATGGATTCATGATATGCAGGCCGTACCATCAACATATCATCAATGTATCAAGTTTCCATATGATGGACAAGAAATAACCATACAAGCTGATTACAATAGTACCCAAACTTGTTCCAATCTTAGGGTGAGTCAAGATGTTTTTGTGCCACACAATAGAGAAGCTCTTGTTGTTTCTTCTTCTAATCTACAAGTCCAATTGCAAGAATTGACAAACAATCTTGATACTAAACTGAAGTTTAAAGACAAAGGGGTAGGTGAATATTCACTATCTCTTTCTACTTTACCTCCTTCTCCAAGATCACATGGATTACCAACTTTATCAAATCAAAAGATTGCAACTGCTTCTACATCTCAAAATTCCGTGCCAATCACAAAGTTTGATGGAAAATTCATTAGAGCTAATACCACTAAAGAAGAAGCTGAAGATAGGGACATCTTAAATTGGCTATACAAAGATGAAGATGAATCTCTCTTGCACATTAAGTTACCTAAAGAACAATATGGTAAAGGGTACGCTATCATGCAAAAGATGGGTTATGAAGGCAATGGTCCTATAGGGAAACGAAGAGAAGGAATTGTGGAACCAATTCAGCCTATTTCAAAGCATTCAAGTGATAAAATAGGACTTGGATATGGTAAAGATAAAGAAGAACTTACTTCACAGCAGACATCATTAGTTCATAAAGGAGAATCTGTGTCGGATAAATCTCATGAATCAGTTTTCCAATTGCAAAATAGTTCAGATATTGATTCTAATGAATATGAATGGGACACCATTTATAATGATGAATTCTGGAGGGATAAACAAATTGATACTATACATAAATATGCACCTGTTCTTATACAAGGAGAAGGTTCAAGGCCTCCACTCGATTATGTTTTACAAAGCGATCATGACTCAAGTGAGGAAGAATCAGATTCTAACGAAATTGATAATCAACAGGAGAATACCATCACAGACCTTGTTTACCATGAGGATGACAACCACATCATGACTTTGAAAATTCAAGACCTTACCCAACCTAATGATCCTATGCCTTTAGTTTATCCAGAACTTATAGATTGGGACATTGATGCACCTATCCATATTCCTACATTCAGTAATGATGAAGATGTTATAACTTTCCTTTGTTCCTCAAATGAAGAAAAGAATTGTTTCATTCAAGAATCTTATACTCATAATTTTGACAAGGAGAGTGTCAAGTCTCTTAGATGCAAAATAAATGAAATAAAAGATGGATCTATTTGGTAACCGAAAAAGGCGTTGATAAGATAAAACCAGAAAAATAAAAAGAGAAAGCGAATCCTGATGAGTGAAAACCTTTGAGGCATTTGAGGATGAAACTTGTGCTCTTTAAATTATGGCTAGAAGGAATCTTCTATTTTGATTGAACCAACGGAATCAATCAACATAAGTACACCAGAGCAGCCAAAAGTTGTGCAAATTGCAGCATCATTAACAGTTGAAGAAGTCCAGAAATTCATGCAATTTTTGAAGGATAATCAAATTAACTTTGCTTGGTCATATGCTGATATGCCAGGGTTAGATCCTAATCGATAATGCATCATTTATCTATCAAACACAGGATCACTTTGTAAAAGAAACAAAAAGCGCAGGAAAGATGCATACATGATGCGTATTGTGGGAAGAATTAAAGAAGCTTTTTAGATGTCCCCGGATTCATTAGAGACTATGACTATCTTGAGAATGGATTTCAAACATTGTACGTTTCAAAAGCAGTTGAAGGATTAGGTTTGAAATACTTGGTTGAGGGTTTAAAATAAAGAGCATGCCCTAAAGATGATTTTCCCCTTTGCTGCAAGATTTGATTGTAGGGCGGAGCTTGGCGCTGGTCATGCAATGTATTCATTAATGGATAGTTCTCGGGGATACAACCGGATAAAAATTGCACCAGAAGATCAAGATAAAACAACGTTCACATGTCCTTGGGGTACCTATTGGTGGAATGTAATGCCATTTGGGTTAAAGAAAGCTGGAGCTACTTATCAAAGAGCAATGACAACTATTTTTCATGATATGATGCATACATTCATGGAAGATTATGTTGACGATTTACTTGCTAAATCTCATACACGAGATGAACACCTAGAAATATTGTCAAATTTTTTTGTCAGAATGGAAAAATTCAATGTTCGACTGAATCCAAAGAAATGTGTCTTCGGTGTTACATCTGGAAAACTCCTAGGGTACATTGTTTCAAAAAAGGGTATAGAAGTTGATCCAGAAAAGGTACAAGCTATAATGGACATGCCTCCACCATGAAATATCAGTCAATTAAGATCCTTGCAAGGAAGATTACAGTCCATCAGAAGGTTTATAGCTCAACTGGCAGACAAAAGCTTTCCATTCACACATCTATTGCATAAAAATGTTCCATTTAAATGGGATGACAAATGTGAAGCAGCATTCAATCAGATTAAGCAATATCTTACACATCCACCAGTTCTAATTCCGCCTATTCCAGGAGAGCCACTTATACTCTATATTTCAGCAACAGAAGTATCTTTGGGTGCATTGCTAGCACAAGAAGACTCTACAGGTAAAGAAAGGGCTATATATTATATCAGCAGAACCTTAACAAGACATGAGTTAAATTACAGTTTCATTGAAAAAGCTTGTCTTGCAGTAGTGTTTGCTTCTCAAAAGTGGTGACATTATATGTTGACTCATACAGTTAAGCTGATAACAAAGATAGATCCATTGAAATACCTATTAAGTAGAGCCACTTTAACAGGAAGACTTGCAAAATGGGTAATGATCTTAAGTGAGTTTGATATTCACTATATAGATCGAAAAGCGATTAAAGGACAGGTCATTGCAGATCAGTTAGCTGAAGCTCCTTTACAAGAAGACAATCCAATGCATATTGAGTTTCCTGATGTAGATGTCTTTACAGCAATAATTCAGAGACCATGGGCATTATACTTTGATGGATCTTATACACAATATGGCTCGGGGGCAGGGATTCTTTTTGTTACACTTGAAGGACATACCATCTCACGATCATATCGGTTGATGTTTCCTTGCACAAATAACATAGTAGAATATGAGGCATTACTCATAGGAGTAAAGATAGCTTTGGAATGGCAGATTACAGAGCTGGAAGTTTATGGTGATTCACAACTTATCATTAATCAAATTAATGATGATTATCAAACCAAAGATGATAAGTTGCTACCATACAAAAACATGGTGGATGATTATAAGAAATATTTTGTGTCAATTAAGTTTTCACAAATATCAAGAATTGACAATAAAGTTGCAGATGCAATGGCTACCATTGCTTCTTTATTACAAATATCAGAAGATCAAACCAAGTATGAATTCTTGGTGGAACAATTGTTTTCTCCTGCATATGATAATCCTGAAACCCAAGTTATATGTCATTTGACTGGTTCTGATTCACCCTTATATGGCAAAACTTATACCTATTTGAAAGATAACATCTTGCCTTCAGATTTATCCCGAAACCAAAAACGGAATTTCATTCGTCAATCATCCCGTTATACTTTAATTGCCAATATCCTTTATAGACGTGGTCTTGATGGTACACTCCTTAGATGTCTTGAACGTGATGAATCTGAAAAAGCCTTACAAGAGATTCACGGTGGTATTTGTGGAACTCACTCAAGTGGTTTGACCTTAGCGAAGAAACTTGTCAGAATGGGATACTATTGGCCTACCATGGAGCAAGATTCTTTTACTTTTGTTAAGAAGTGTTCTAAATGCCAGATCCATGGGAATCTTATTCATGCACCTGCACAAGAATTGCAGCCTTTTATTTCACATGGCCTTTTTCTCAGTGGGGATTAGATCTTGTTGGAAAAATACATCCTTCATCATCAAATGGTCATAAGTTTATCATCACAGCTACTGAGTATTTTACAAAATGGATTGAAGCTGTTCCTCTAACAATAGTGACTGGTAAACAGATATCTTCATTTATCCTGAATTACATTATTTGTAGATATGGAATTCCTAATTCTATTGTTACTGATAATGGAAGACCTTTTAAGAATCAGGATGTTGATGAACTTTGTGAAAGATTTCATATCCAACATAGGTACTCTACACCTTATTATCCACAGGGTAATGGTCAAGCAGAAGCTTCTAACAAAACCATTTTGAAGATATTGAAGAAGACAGTAAATGATGCTGGACGTGATTGGCATGTTCAACTCAACCCAGCTTTGTGGGCATATAGAACTAGTATTCGCACACCAACAGGAGCTACACCATATACTTTAGTCTATGGAGTAGAAGCGATCTTACCATTGGAAGTTGAAATACCTTCGCTTAGGGTTTCACTTAAGGGATTGATAAGTGATGAAGACTACCGAGTTTCTCGCCTTCAAGAACTCGAACTGTTAGATGAAAGACGCCAACATGCAGCTGATCACTTGAAAGTTTATCAACAAGTCATGTCTCGTAGTTATAACCACAGAGTTAAACCACGGGCATTTCAAGTGGGTGACTTAGTTTTGAGGGAAAATCCACGTAATCAGCAAGATAGAGAAAAGAAAGGCAAATTTGAACCTAATTGGCTTGGTCCATTTGTTATTGTAGCAGCATATGGTTCTGGAGCATATCAGTTATCCACATCAGAGGGGGACCTGTTTGAAGAGCCAACCAATAGTATTCACCTTAAGAAGTTTTATGTCTAAAAATCCTGAAAAAATCAAAAAAATCATAAAAAAATCATAAAAAAATCAAAAAAATCATAAAAAGTCCTGAAAAAAATCAAAAAAATCATAAAAAGTCCTGAAATAAATCAAAACAATCATAAAAATTCTTGAAAAAATCAAAAAAATTAGAAAAATCTTGAAAAAGTGCAATAAAAACAAGTGGTGAAAACTTGGCAAACAAGCGCTACTTGTGATCGAAATGGGCTCCTCCATTTATTAGTCTATGTCTTATTTTCACTTTTGGCATCATTCATCCACGTCTATCATCTGTAAATATTTTTCATTATCCATACCATGTAGTGGGAATCTTTAGGTTTCATCATGGCTTGATGAAATTTGTACATATCTTTTATCTTTAGGTTGTGTTTACATTGGGGGCAAAACGCAGAAACATACAAGAGAGGGGCAACGAGCTTTCAAAATATCACAAGCAGACAAATAACAGCTTGACAAAACAAAACGAACATTGTCAAATCAACTCAATCACAAACATGTTTATGCCAATAACATGATCCAAACAACTATCGAAGTGAGAATATCAATGATGATAACCAAATTGGATGATCTTAATCTAAATAAATGTTTGAAATGCCTTAAACAGGATTTGAATGGTTGTTTGATTTTCTATCATATCTCTGGAGTAATTCGATGATGTACTGAACTAGAAAAACAAGGAAGGAGTATGATTTTTCTTTGTCTTCTGTTTGTGAGGAAACTCATTAGTACTATGCAAATTGGTCGCGAGACATGCTCTACTATGGATCATGGATGACATTTCGAAATTTGCACGGGAAAATGGTTAACTCTTGTCTGTTTATGCAAGCAATACTCAGGTCATCTTGGTTCAATTATACCTAGATGCTTGTATTAACTTGCTATATTAAAAATCATGAAAGCAATACTCAGGTCATCACTGGTGCTAACATACCCTTTGATGCTTGTATTAGCTTTCAACATTTCAAAGCTCTATGATGATACAAAAAGCATGTATAAGCTTTCCAAATGGCAATATTGTATGAATGTCCTGCATGGTTAGTATAGGTTGCATTCATGTTAGAATTTGCATCTTGCATTTATAGATTCTTAAAAGCTGGCAAAAAAAAAATCAAAGATTTATATCTCCTCAAATATGACTGAGTATATTTTGACATTAACAAAACATCATACATTCATTCATTTATCATAAACATCATTTCATAAATTATTGCATTAGAAAAACATTTATCATAAACATCATACATTCATTCATCTCATAAAATCATGTATATAAATATCATAAATCATGAAGCCATCATATAGTACACATCATATATATATATCATGTAAAATCATCTCTGTATTTCATATATCTCAAAATGAATGTCAAAATGTACAAGGATGTCAAAATACAAATGATATAATATCATCAAAAATGTGATCATCTAACGGTGTATACAAAATGTCTCAACAGAATGTCATGAAAGAGATCATATACAATGCACTAGGCAGAGCTATCCTGTGATGGAGCTGGCCTAGGACCTGTACCACCTGCCCCTGATGGACCTGTATCACCTGCCCCTGATGGACCTGCTCCGCCTGACCCCGGTGGCCCTCTAGGAGGTAATGGCTGTGTCACACCCCTGCTAGTAGTACGAGAGCGACCATGAGTAGATCGTGACTGAGTGTAGCTCTCTCTCTGCTCAGCTGGGACTGCATCATGATATCTGGTGTGATAAAACTCTGCCTCTCGAGTAGCCCTTGTAACCTCTCTCATCATATCACCTGGCAAAGTGCTACCTGCCACTCTCTGTAGGCTATCTGCTAAGGCAATGGCCTGCTCACCCCGCTGTCTAGCTGCATCTCTCTCGGCAGTGATCGAAGTCACCTGACCCTGCAACTGTGAAATCAAGGCCTGTGCCTGTGATAGCTGAGCCTACAAGCTCTGTACTGTGCTCTGCAAAGAGGATATCTGACTCGCTACTGTCGGATCCACTGACGGAGATGGGTCAGTATGCCTCATCCGTGGTCCACCTCTGCCTGCACTACCTCCTCTGCCACCTCTCCTGCCACCCCTCCTGCCGTCTCTCCTGCCACCCCTACCATCACCACCATCATCTCCATCTGAGTCATCATCTCCACTACCCTCCTCGTCCTCACTGTCCTCTGAATCGTCATCGACTCGGCGAGGTGTTCGCGTCGTCCAGGCAGCGGGGCGACGACCCTCATCGAGGTCAAACATGCAGCTGGGGAGGGATCTTGTAGAGACATCTGCGCAGCCACTCACGGTGTAAGCCCTGCGTGTCCGGAACATCGCTGGTAGTCCCCACATGCATTGCACCTAAAGGCTTCGCGGCAACGGGGTGGTGACTGGCAGGGGCGCGGCGTGCCGGCGGCAGGCGGCGGGTCCGACCAAGCGTGGCAATGCTGCGTCCAGCAAGGAAATCTCTCGAGGTCCATGTGGTCCGTCCAATCAAAAATCTGGAAGTGCATACAAAAGGCATCTCCCTCGCATCCTCTAGCCATGGCTCACAATCCAAATATGGCCTCCAGCATACTATGTCCAAACTATCTAAAAGCCGCTGCCAATACACTAGTTTGCCCAGTCTAGACTGAGCAATAATATGTGAATATCTCCATCTGTATGCTCGACCAGCTGGTCGCTCTCCTCAAGTCAATGGACGTAACACTGCAAAATGTTCCCATGCCCATATCTGTAATAATGAACATCCGACAGCAAAACTCCGGCCTCTACCATATACGATATGATGTAGCTCATCATATAAGTGGGCTAGCATACAGGTACCCCATGCATATCGTGTGCCCTGCATCACCATGCTCTCTAAGACACGACCCCATCCGATCGCGAACCCCTTCGACCTATGGTCGGGGCACAACACACCTCCAATGAATCCTGCAAGTACAGCTGGTAGTGGTGGATAGGCATCTGTAATCTCACCCCATGGGATGAAGTACCCAGCAATCTGATCATCTCTGAATATCCATCTCAAAGCAAGAGTACCTCCAGCCTCTCGTCTGTCAAAAACAACAATCTCTCCCATCACTGGGATCCGTAGGATGCGATATACGTCCTCGGGAGTCACTGTAATCTCGTCGGTCGGTAAATGAAAGGTGTTGGTGTCGCTATGCCACCGCTCTACAAGTGCTGTCAATAGAGCCCTATTGAGGCGAACCTCGGGCATATCAAGTAATGAAGTCAAACCACAAGCATCGATCACATCTCTATCAGACTGTAATAAATGTGGAATCAATGACCATGTGCTCGGGAAAGTCTCTCGTACCTGCAAGACACCTAGTCTCTCCTGTTCACATACATCATCAAAACAACATCAATATCAAATCATCTTAACGTATCAATGAATCAATCAAATTATTTGTTTTTCATCATCATGGAATGCAAATAATCAACATCAAGTTTCTTTCTAACAACTTTAGGAGAAAACTTATCTATCCTATTTGTTTTTAACAACTTTAAAAACAAATTTATCAGCTACTATTTGTTCTCCAACAATTTGGGAAACAAATTTATCATGTGGAACAAAAAGCGCTACATAACTAATTGTGGGCGCTACAAAATTCTTTATCAGCGCTAAAGAAACTTTTGCGCTACAGAATCAATCAAGAGCACTACAAAACTTATCATATGCGCTATAAAATATTTTGCGCTACAAGACATATCAAAAGCGCTGTAATATATTTCAAGTGCGCTAAGAAATCAATCGCGCTACAATACATATCATATGCGCTATGAAATAGTTCACGGGCGCTACAACATTGTATGCGCTATGGAAAATTTCAAATGTGCTACGATACGCCTTAAGGGCGCTACAATATTAAACGCGCTACGAAAATTATTGCATGCGCTACGATACACTTTAAGAGTGCTAAAACTCAATGTTTTTAAATTAAAACATTAAAAACGTGCGCAAAAACAAAATTTTCGAAAGACAGGAATTTACGAGACACATACCGGAGGTCCGTAGTGCGCTGGCCGCTGATGACGTCGGATACGCTCGAAACGGTGAAGGTGAACTGGAAGTGCCATGATTATCCACTCAGAGCTCAATATTTGCAAATTTTACTAGGTTAAAATTGAAAATGACATGGAAAATGACATTTTTAACCTATATAATGGAAAAATTGGGGCATTTTATCATATTTTCACATACCAGGGGCAATTTCTTTATCAAATTTTCATTTCATATCTTATCAGGGCAATTTCTTCATATCATAAGTTTCGAACGACAAATCGATATCTTAAAAATCATCAAAATTCAAAAATTCAAATATCGATTCATCGTTCGCGGGGGCATACACATACATCTATTAAATGTTTCAAATCAATATTTGGGGCAAAATTTCAAAATTCTTTGAAGTAATGCGTAAAACACATCACTTCAAAGAGGGGCAAAATGTATACACTTAAAAATGGTCATATCACATTGTCTGGTAATTAATTAAATATTTTTAATATTTAATTAAAATCTTTTGATTCTATCTACGTATAAATAAATTTAAATAATTTATTTATATTGTTCATGATTTCATTTCGATTAGAATATTTAATCACCTTTTCATATTCATTTCTTAATTAATTAAATAAATGTTACAATTTATTTATATTAATTATCATATAATCTTAGTTTGAATATTTTATTCAAATAAAGATTAAAATATTATAATTCTTCTAAATATCATTTATAATTAAATATTCCAAAATATTTGATTATTTCTTCTAAATCCAATATTCATTTTTAAATCATTTCAAAATTCCTCTAATTCAATTCAAAAATCTATTCATAATTAAATATTTCCAAAAATATTTAATTAAATTCTTCTAAATATTTCAAAAATCTTCTAAAGCCACATCATGATTAAATATTACAAAATATTTAATTAATTCTTCTATAGTTTTCAAAAATCAAAAATCAAATATCAAAAAGCAATAAATTAAATTAAATAAATTTTATTTATTTAATTTGGGATTTATCTTCAACTCCCGGGAAACAAACTGCCAAAACAGAAAATTAAATTTCTCTGTTCTGTGCAGGCTTGTTCCCGTGGGTTGAAGACAAGCTTCCATTCTTCTCTCCAACCTCTCAACCTCCCCCATTTTCTTCTCAACCTCTCAATCTCTCACCATTCAAACCTACCAGACAATTCATAGCCATAGATTCTTGCCAGCAAGGATGAAGCCTGCAAAAAAATCTATAAATACAGCTGCCGGGAGCTCCAAAAGATATAGAATTTAGAAGCAAGTAAATTATAGGCAAAATTGCATAGCATTAGCATTCATAGAGCATTCTCATAGCATAGAATCATAGCAATACTAGTAGAATCATGATACATCTCACTCACAGCCCCTGTGCATAATCACAGCCCCTGTCCATATCCGTATCAATAATTTCACTTTCATCAACATATAGAATAGTTTTCCTTTGCATACTCGTTCTGCAGTAGCCATTTGGAGAAGCTTACACAATCTGAGAGCCAAAAGCTTCAAAAGAATCTCTGTGGATAGAGGAAAATGGGACAGCACTGAAGGATTTTGTTTTAATTTAGTTTAATTTCTTTAGTTTAAGGTTTCATTTAGTGTTTTATGTTTTGTTTTACATTTCAATTAAACATTATACACAATATTTAAATTTATGTTAGGCTGACCATTTGGAAGGTGAGTATTAAATCTTTGGACATTGCTTAGCATCACGAAAGAAGGCATAGACAACTGATCTTGTAGAGACATAGCCCTCTATAGGTCGACGGGTCTAGTAAGATGGAAACCTTATCAAAGCTTTGTGCCTTCATCCCACTCCATTTCACATCGCTCTAAGACTCCAGTTCAATTATCTCAAGGAACTCTCGATCAAGGCAACACCCAGAGAGCCGTCCATCATAACAAACACTGCTAATCAGATTGTTTCCCAAACCGTTGAGACTAAAGGTATCACCTAGAAGTGGGCATCACTAATCCAAACAACATCGAGCTCATTACAAGACACGAGTGGAGGAATTGATTTGGTGAATTAGTGGCCTAGTTACCACTCTGGCCACATTCTTGGTTGCCATCATTCATCGCACACAAGCACATTTCCGTGATTGGTGGGTCAAGACATCCATTGTTTGAGTTGGGTGTCTTTTGAAATCATACTTGTTCTAGGAGAGCACCAGTTGGAGCCAATTAAAGCATTCATGACTAGGAGATCGTCTTTCCTACTAGTAGTGTGGGTGTTATTCCTTGTGCATCTGTTGGAAATGTTCTCTGCAATCATTATCGATGGTAGCCTGCCTTGTAGCAGATAATTGGTTTTGAGGATAGTTCTCTGCAAAGGATTATGTATAAGTTATTATTTTGGCTTAAGAGAATAATCATCATTTTATGTCTATATATTTCCAATGTTATGCATAATACACTATTAATCGAGCCAATTGAATTACTTTAGTTCTATGTTGATTTCCTTGTTCTATGTTTGATATATGGATAACAACAGTTAATTTTCGGAGATTTGGTTTGTTAGTTATTGCTACTCTACTCACTATTGTATGCAAAATTATCTCTATTCTATGTGCTACTAGTATATCTCTGCTATTGTGTATTACCATTGATGAGCATTTCCAATACATGTGAACAACAAATCTCTATTATTGATTACCTTCAATGATAGGCACCTTATAGTGGTATCAGAGCCACAATCTTGCCAACCTGTGGACGATCTTATAGATATACAATTGAGTCAAAGGGATTTGAGGGCTTTAGAGAGAGAGGAAGAAGTTGAAAGCACCCTCTCAGAACAATGACAATGGAATAGGAAGCAGAGGTAAGAAGATGGCAGATTAGAATGATGAGATAAAACCCTTCCTATAGAAACAAGATCAATTGAACCAAATGCTGTTGTAGATGATGCAGGCCCTCACTATTGCTATCACCAACAGCAAATAAAAACCTAATAATGTAGATGAGGGTAATTCTAAATGATCTAGATGGGGAAATCATAACAGAACTTCAAATGGATCAACTCTCAGACCCTCCCAACCCATTTTTTTTTTCATAGGATAGAGGCACCTCAAGAAGGAAAAAATCAGCCTGATTTTAGGAGTATTCTGCAAGATTACATGAAGTTGGATGCCGAAATTCGAGCAAAGAATCCCTTTGATCAGTTCAGTAATGCTACAAAGGGATTTAGAAGTGATGGAAGACAACATTCATAGCGAGCCAATAAAGATCTCTAGTACAAAGCAAACTTTCACTCCCTACATTTGATGGTTCAGGGAAAGTTACTGCACATGCATGGGTGCAATTTAGCTAGATACATACTTCTCTCTCAACCCTATGGCCGAAGATGAAGCTGTCAAGTTTTCCATTTTGCATCTGGAAGGTATAGCTCACGAATGGTGGCACCATGGTATTGTGACACAAGGGTTTGACCTTCTTACTACATATGTTGTTTTCACACAAAAGCTTATAGAGAGGTTTGATAGAAGGGATCCAAATGTGTACTTCCAAGAGCTAATAAGGGTAAAGCAGTTTGGGATAGTGGATGATTATGTTGCAAAATTCCAAAGCCTATTTGTTATGGCTCCAGATGTATTAGATAAGAGACTCATGTTCCTCTTCATCAAGGGGCTAACTAAATCTTTCCGTAGTTTGATAAGGGCTTTAGAACCAACCTCATTGGAAGAGGCTATTCGAAGAGCCTTAAACCTTGAGGACTCCACCATGAAGAATAAGCTTTGACCAAGAATGCACCAATAGGATAGCCAAAGAAGCCATCTCACGAGATTATTCCTCAACCAATGAATCCACCACCAAGGTCTCAAGAGATGGACGTGTCTAAGAACGAGCTCCGAAGGAAGGGGTTATGCTTCCGTTGCAAGGAACCTTGGGTACGAGTTCACAGGTGTATGGGAAAATGACATATCCACTATATTGAGGTAACCTCTAATGATGATGTTGAAGAGGGGGGTGGTGAATTCACAATCTTTATTGATGAGGTGCTCGTAGAGACATTGGCAAAAGGACATACAGGAGGCACTCTTGCAACACTTTCAGGAGCAAATAGGTATCATTCTCTCCACATTAGAGGGGACTTACAAGGACAAAGGGTAACAGTATTAATCAAAGTTGGAACACTCGAACTCGATAGTCCAAAATAGGACTTGGACTCAGGACTCGGCATTGACTCGAGATAAAACTCAGCTAGGACTTGGAAAAAATAACATAGCTTTTTAAAAAACAAAAAGAAATTAATGCATTTGGAGAACATAAGAGCCTAATTTGATTTGAATTTGTCATAATTCAAAGATTACACGCCATATGATCATTAAACACTCAATAATTGAAATTTCATCATTCATAGTTCATACTCATATTTTCAAACTTTCAAAATGTATACCATCATCATAAGTTTATAAATGTTTACATATAATCATATGTCAAAATGAAGAAAAAATTAACAACCAAATATAATCTATATCTTTCTCTTTCCCCTCCTACTGGAAGTCAATTTTGTAGGCTTGGAACTAGTAGGTGCTACATGTTGATGCGTGTTTTATGACACACCGAACACTCTATAATAAAGTGTCCAAAGATGCTCTATCCCCTCTTGAAAAACTACCTCATATGCTAAGACTGGAAGAAAGATCATACGACAATTCCAATGTTTCAGTTAGGTGTGGATAAGCTCTATGGTCATTGTTATTTGCCAGGAATACAAAGGGATTTACTTTGGCAAGTTACTTAGAAAAGAAAAGGTGTGAATGCAGTATCATTTTGGAATTTTTTTGACTTTAGATAAAAAAAAGTGAAAAAAGAGTAAGGGTTTAGTAGTCCTATGCTATTCCTACGAAATCAAGAGACGACAAGGATTGAGTGAAACTAAATAAACAATACTTTGTTTTGCCACACTAAACGACAACTACACAAAGTAAGTGCAATCTTCTAGGATTTGTGCTTAAGAATTCTTTACTACAAACAATACCATCAATAGAAAATTATTCGAAGTAAACATTGAAGTATCCACATCGAAAGATCAATCTAACTTTACGCATTGAATGAAAAGCATCCACTCAAAGAAAGTATGAGCTAAGTTTCACTAATCTTTACTATCAATCTATCATTCTCTTAACATGCATTTAAATAGAATTCTAATTCAAATCTACTTTACAAGGAAGAGAAATATGCAACCATGCAACCATTTGACAATGAAAGGATTCAAAGCATCTCATGCATTATGAACTTTATTATCAAAATAGTTTTTTCAGCAACAATTTCATTAAACTCTCTCTCTTATTCTCTGCAATCTCTTCTAATATCCTCTAATGATTCTAATCTCTAATCCTTGATGAATTCCCTAAATTTCTAATGAATCCAATGAGAGAGAGAGGGTGGGCGGGGGGTAGGGGGAGTGGGCGGTTATATAGAGTTTCAAGATTACAATGAATGGCCAAGATCAAAATGAGATTAACGGCCCAAATTCAAAATAACTAAACCCTAATTAGGGTTTCCTAAACAACAATCAGTTAACTGTAGAGAACTTCATGCACTGGGAGTTGCATCCTTATCCATTTCCAAAGCATTATGTTTAGTGAACCTGGATGCGATCATGTTGACTTCCTCCATGGTGATGTCTGACAGCGTGTCAACCTTGTACTCCAGCAAGTCTAAACTTTCTGCACATTCTACAAAGGTGATCACCCATCCCAATTCCAGCAGCAATAAGGTGTCTCAGACAGTCAGGAAGCTTTATGCCTTAGTTTTTCTTTTAGGATTGGCTCGGCAAAGAAAATCTCTTGAACTTTATCCTTCAAATTTTCCAACTACAAGTGTTTTCTCTGGACAATGTCTCTATCAAGCACATCCATAACCATTTGGAAAATTTTATTCTGAACTCCTTTTACTTGCTCCTCAGCTTTGGCACCATATTCCTTTACTCTTTCCAAAACTTCTCCTCGTGAGACCAATGCATAATACCAATTGTTGAAATCGTATGCAGCCCCAACTTTAATGATCTTCTCATCAATCAATCTCTACTTTGGAATGCCCTTTATTTCTCGAAGACATGGGATAATTTTACTTTGAATGTCTTGGAGGCCATCCCATACTTCCGCTAATTTTTCCACTCATGAGAGCAGAGAGGAAGTTTTGCCATAAACATATACTAACTTTTATGTGAATGCCATTGCCTCTTCTTTATTGCTTGCCATCCATTCCTTGGTTTCTCTTGCGATAATCAATTCCTGTTCAAAATTTCTAACCGGTTCCTAAGATGAGTTTGGAAGTGGAGGGATTGATTGATCACCATGATTAAGTGGCGTGGTTAAATGTTGGATATATTCTTTCAGACGCTCAATCTCCCTTTTATATTCCCTTTTCTTTGCCACTTCTTTATCCAGCCTAGACTTGATGGTGGCGACAAAATTATCCAGGTCCTCAATCTCTTGTCCTTTTGTTGTCAGACCAATATCAATAATTGTAATGGCATATTCATTTGGGGCAATCTCATCTCTTGATTTCTCTACTGTAGGTACTGCAATATGCATTGTTTGGGAACCAACTTCATCTCTTTGTATGGTAGAAAATTTCTTGGCTAGCTTTCTTGTGGCAATCTTCTCTAGCCTCGCTAAGAAGTATGTAGTATCATCTTCTTCTAGCATCTCTGCTGGCACCTTTATCTTTAGTCTCTCTTTTAGCCAATCTGGGATTGTTGACTGTTCAATTCCATCTTCCTGATTGCCTTGGATGTCTTGCACGTCTTGAATTTCCCGCATATCTTGAATCTCCTGCACGGATGGGACTTTTTGAATTCCTTTGAGGGTGGAAAGCATTCCCTCTTCAAATTCTCCATCCATGATATCCATGTCATTGTCTGACTCCAGAATCTTCATGCTTGTAGGAGAGGGATGATCATCATCTTCCAATTGCATTGTCTCCATATCTCTTTCCAAAAACTGGTGAAGGAATTCTGACTTTCTCCCATGACTCTTCTTCCATGATCAATATTTATCTACATTTCTGGATGTAGCTTGGATTTCTATTTCTTTTGAGCGGGTCCTTCATATGTTGTTTTCTTCTTTTTCTGCTAATTAGATTCATCAATTTCTTTTCTCCTTTTAAGGTTGGCAGCATTCGTTGGTTCGCCTCCATGAGATGCACCAGCATTTGAAGAACAAGACTCTGCATCACCCATTAAGTCATATGTGAATGGAACATTCCTTTGTCATAAAATTTTCCTCATGAATGTTGTCAGATCACCAAGCTCAGGCTCAGACCACCTCACAGGAGGAAGTGGTTTCCTTTCATCAAAGCTTAGTTGCATGTATACTCCATCATCATCAAGTTGGTCAAGTACTCAGAAGAGTTATGTTGTTCTGATCATATCTAATGACATTTGCCAAAAATTATTCTAATTCAATTCTATGTTTAAAATTATTCTAATTCAATTCTATGTTTATATTTCCCTTTGTCCATAGTTCCAATGTGACGAAGTGGATCGAAGTCAGCTCTAGGCTTGTAGGATATGAACGAGTATCTTTGTATCTCCAATTAAGCACTCTCTACTGCTTGCGCCAATGGACATGATTCTTCCATATTGTCGATGAAGAAAAGGAAAGTAATGGAGACCTTTTGCTTGGTCCTTTGAATATTCTAATATGTCTCCAATTGCCTCATAACTTCCAGCAAAACCATTTTGTTGGACAGGATAGATTGGCAGTCTGTATGGGCGACCTATGAATCCTTGAATTATGATGTATGTAAATCTGAGAAACTAGATGAACCAGGATCCATATCTACCGATCAAACTTTTGGCCTCACAAGTGAGCCTTTGATGCATTCCGCCTTGGAGAATTTGAGTGATATACATAAGAAAGGCATCATGCGCCCATCTAAAGTGTGACTTCTCCTTCAACTACAACTACGTATAGCAATCGTAAGACTTGTACTCTCTTTCACCATTGCCAACTACACCTTTTCAAATCAGGCCAACATATCTATAGGTTCTAGCAAGTAGATATATGACATAAGAACTCATATGGAAGGTTTTGGTTCTCTCCAGGTTGACCAACTGCTCATGGATACTGTCACTGATCATCCCTGACTAGTTAAACATCTTCACCCCGGAAGTTATTTCATCAATGAAACAATACATCGAGGTTTCAAAGGGTGCACCCTGAGGATTACCCACCATTTTGTTCAGTAGTAAGACAATATCTCTGTATTCTTCTTTAAAATCAGTTCTGGACAATTTCTTGGGCATCTTTTTGGTAGTAGGTCTAGGCTTCACCAGCCATGACTTGTTCATGTTTGATGCACAGAGATCTTGTTGATCTTCATAAAGTTTTCGTGCATCATCCTTGGTTCGATAAGATGTCCGGTGGTAAACTGGAATTCCAAATTTCTCTTGTATGGCTAGCTTAGTCAAATATGCTAGTACTCTTCCATCAAGTGCCTCTATCTGTATTTCTTGTGCATTATAATGTAATGCACACTCTACCATGAGCTATGGACATTCTTTTGTTGGCAAAAATCCAACTGCCTGGACAATACCATTTTGTATCATCCGGTGTGCGATTGGTGTAGGCAAGAATTTATCGCTTCCATAGATTCTCTTTTTAAAATCATCCAAGTCTACATTGCCAAGGTCAGTATCCACGATGTTTTCTCATTTGGATTTGATCTTGGACTGTGGCTATGAACCCTTACTGGAAAACTTCATTTTTATTCTCTTGAAAATAAATCTGCAAGAAGATACAAAAGAGAATATCAAAATTTAGAAATTAAAATTAAATTACTTGAAAAATATTCTAGCCAAGTGATGAATTCAATTTCATGAAATATTATACTGGAAATGAAAGAATTTATCTAATAAATGAGTGAAGTTTTTTGCCAGAATGAGGTGAAGAATGAAAATCTACCTGGTATTCTGAAAAAAATAAAATGGACAAGATCACAGTGCTGAATGGTGTAAATTCACTTTTCTTCCTTGGGTGGGTGCATGAAGTTGGGTACTAATTTTCTGGCCACTTTTGAAAAAAAATTTACAAAATGTGCTCGTGTTATTTCGCGTTAAAAAAAGAAAAGAAAAAAGTGAAATTATTTGCCTTGGAATACCAACCCAAAGGCTTGGAGGACATTCCCAACAAGGCCAGAGACGTGTTTTTGCAAATTCTACAATTTTTCACATAATCGGGTTTGTGCTTACCATCAAGATTGCATCTAGTTCAATATAGACAAAATTGAAAATATGGGTAATGTTAGGTTCTCTCTTAGCTATTCAACGATGTAATTTTTTTCACTTTTTGACAATGTTAAGCCTTCCATCCATAATTTCTTTTGTTTGTATGTCTTTTTTTTGCCAAAAAGCAGTGTTTGGTGTTTTTTTTGTTATAAATTAACCGTTCATCAAAATTTAAAATCAATTACATTTTTAGAAACTAGATTCTATTCTACAATTTTTTTTTAAAAAAGAAAAAATCAATTATTTTCAAAAAAAATTAGGGAGAGCACTACTAAAAATTTTGCTTTTGAAGAAGTGCCCACTTAGAAAATTAGTAAAAAATCAAATATTCATTAAAAATTATCAGAAAAATTGTGCATCAACTAGATGCTGTTAGATAATTTTTACTGTAGCGATTTTAAAAATATTACAAAAAGTTCACCGTGCTCAGGTCATACAAGAGTTGCTATGTTATGTTTTTTGGACAAAAATAACACCAATTTGTGTACATCCCTCTTTTTAACCCCTTAATCTCAACCATTTTCAAAATAAATTAGTAGTTTAGAAAGTAGACTCAGAGCACTTTGATCCTTGTTTTTGTTCCATCTCAAAATTTTGAGTGTAACTATCCTCAATTTCACGTCCAATGTCAGCATTTCTAATAATAGAATGTTATCAATCCCATTTTCTAATACAAAGGTTGCTTTGCAGCGTAGTTCCTGTCAAGTGGTAGCAGAATAGTTTTGTCAATACCTATAAAGTTTCAATTTGGAAGCATGTGGATTATGGATGAAAAATTTACTACAAAATTTATGCCAACAAAACTTTGACAAGTGACGTGAAAATGCTCTCTTATCAGTATAGAATTAGGATGTGCAAACATTCACGTAGATAGTTCCCATACAAATTGTGAGCAAAATGTTGATGATAAATCAAAATCAACAATATTCAGGGTATGTGTAGGATCATGATGGGCCAAAAAGTGGCAATATGCTGGGTATGCAGCTGATGACTTTCTTTTATTCCAAAATTGATGAAATGAAAAGGGTTTTTAAAGGATATTCTCAGCTTTCCACCAATATAAATTATGTTTTACTTTGAATTTAATAAGTAATTATTATTCATTTTCTATTCAAGTTACGACTAAAATCCTGATTGATTGACTGATTGAAAAACATCTATAACTTTCAAATGGTATCATATTTTTTGAATCTAAAATATGTGTCACATTATATGCTTCGCATACTATAGGATTGAAAAAAAGAAAAATTGAATTTCATGAATTTTTGACCAAGTTAAGGTGGTCAGACTTATGAGTTTTTTTATATTTTTTAAAAGTTGTAATAAAAAATTAATAATTAATTATTTACATGGAAAAAATTACAAAAAAATATGCATCACATCAGGACACACTATTCCTCTACTTATATTTAAAATATTATAGAAAATATTTTATTGTGGTTAGGGGTCAGACATACACCTACTTCTTATTTTTTCCTGAAATTTAAGTACTATGCATTGAAATTTCAAAATTTCACCAAATAGATTTTTATTTGTTTAAAAAAACTTAGTAGTTTAGAAACTACATTCAATTTTCTACAGATTCTATTCTTACATATTTTTAAAATAATATAGATAACTTGTTCAAATTTTAACGTCAAGTTGCCTATAATTTTAAATTTTTTTTTGCCACTTAAGGGTCTGTTTTTTCCATAATGATCTTGCACATACCCTTCAGTATCTTTGTTCATATTGATGAAAAATCAGCTTGTTAACATGAAACATTGCATCAAGTAAACACTCAAGTCTTTCCATGTCAAGTATTATTGGAAATTTCAATTAGCATCTACATTTGCATAATGTTAAACATGAGATAATAATAATATTAGTGAGAGTTTAGTTTGAATGTGTTACAAAATTTTCTTTTATAAAGCATTTCAAACATAACTTCCCAAACTATCATTTATGGGAATATAACTCATTATTAAACAATAAAATTAAACAAGTCACTAAGGTAAATCTTAATATTCCCAAAAAAAACATGCTGATTGAAACAAATAAACACATATTCCTTAGAAGCTTTTTCATTGAAAAATAAATCTTTTACTAAGTATAACTCCAACAAGTTGCCTCATAACCCTAAAAAAGGTATAGCTCTAGAGTTGAATTCCCAAGTTCTTGGATTACCACCTTCTTGAACTCTTGAATCACAAATGCCTCAAATTATGGGACAACAATTCATTGCTCCATCAAGTTGCCTCATGACCCTTAGAAGGGTATAATTCCCTAGATATACAAACTCCAAAATTATATCGACACCAATTCATATTGAGTTCACCAAATCCCTAGTTGTCTTCACAAAATAAAATCCATCAATATATGCATTTTTCAATTCTATCAACAAAAAATAGGGAAAGCAAAAATAATACATGGTTCTCATATAGGGTACCATCTCTGAGTGAGAATGTAACTCAAGATGATGAAAATCCTCTTGCTTCCAACCTCCAATATAGTCTTGTTACAATTTACTTTCTTGATCTTGCATGTGACTTTTTGAAATCACCACGAAAAATAATATAGATGACCTCAATAACTACCACAACCATATATATGTATCAATATGCATAAACCAAGGTGTCAATATTGGCAACTAATGTACCCATTTATAATATATTAAAAAATATCCATATATCTCCAAGAAAACAAGATTATATAAATATTTAAAACTTACATTACCTTTATTTCTCTCCTTATAAAAAAGCTCAACCCCCTTTTTTAATTCAGATGCTAAAGTCCTTAAAAACACTAATTAAAATTTGATTCCTTCATTAAAAATTCCATGCAGAAAAATATTTCACCTATAAAGTAAATCAAAACCTCATAAATTATCCTTTTAGTTGTTTAAAAAAATTAAGAAAAAAGTAGTGGTGCTATTTAAGATGCCCCCTTCAACACACCATTTTCTCAAATACAATATTATTGGCATGAGAAGAAATGAGAAAGTTTCTTTCTAAGTAATCTTCTTGTTATAGTCTTTGGTATCATGTTTAAGTCTTCATAAAGCTATTTTCTTCCTCAAGTTAAAATTTCTACATTGGATCTGCAGTCAGAGAAGAAATCAAAAAATAAAAAGGGATGTAGTAGAAATTCCTCTGACACCAGATAAAGAGGAATTGAAAAATCAAAATGTACCTGATACTGAGGAAAGCTCAAGTAGCTCTAAAAGTTCTGAAGAAGATGAAGAACCACCTCAGCCTCAACCTATGAGGAGTTCAACTCATGAAAGAAATCAACCTGATAGGTATGGGTTTTCTTTGTTAGAGTCTACTTGTGCCTATGCTTTAATTTTTAGAACTGATGAACCTAGGACTGTGAAAGAGGCATTTAAAATGTCTAATTAAAACTCTTGGTTGGAAGTCACGAATGAAGAAATGGCATCATTAGAAAAGAATGATTGCTAGAGTTTGGTGTCATTGCCTAAAGACATAAAAGTAGTGGGCTGCAAATGGGTATTTAAAAAGAAAATTGGTTTGGATGGCAGTGTAGAAAAATATAAAGTGAGGCTGGTTGCAAAAGGTTATTCCCAAGTAGAGGGAATTGATTATGAAAATCTTTTCTCCTATAGCTAAGCTGACATCTATTAGATTTCTTTTGTCACTTGCAGCAGCGTATGACTTAGAGATTGAATAGATGGATGTGAAGACATCGTTTCTTCATGGTGATCATGAAGAAGAAATTTATATGTCCCAGCCGGAGCACTTTGTGGAGAAGGGTAAAGAAAAAATGGTTTGCAAGTTGAAAAAGTTTTTGTATGGGTTAAAACAGTCTCCTAGAATGTGGTACCAGAAGTTTGACACTTTTGTTTTGTCATTGGGATTTGTAAGATCAAAATATGATCATTGTGTGTATTATACAATCAATGATATCCCCATAAGAGAGAAAAGTAGAGACTATGTAGCCCCACATAATGTGTAATGTTCTATAGTAATGTTGGATCTTCATGAAGAAAGGAGAATGATGAAAAAATAAGAACTTCAAACAACATTCCTCCACTTGGGAATAAATGAAACCAAATACTACAAACCTTCCTATTTTAGATAGGAATTAATAGAAAGAAATATCAATATGTATGATGATGGGGTCTCAAAAATATACTCATGTGTTGTTATTTACATAGAGAATGATGTCACAATAAAATTAGCGACATGTGCATAATTAATAAGGGTGAGAAACTATAATCAAGTGGTAACTAATAATGAATTAGATCCAAAGACGATGATGATGGGGAAAAAAACATGATGGAGCTATCATAAAAAAGGAGAGATAACCCCTCAATTCTATCCTCTAAATTTATAATTGAGACCAAAAAAATTATAAAATACTTGTCAATAACACATCCCACAAAGTCGAATATAAAAAAATATGTATATCATATTGCAAGGAATCACTAGCAGCTTTCAAAGGATAAAACTTAAATTATGACGAATCAAGAAAAGATTTAGATGTTATCTCAGTAGGAGTAGAAGGAACAACTAGAGAGGTCTATATTTCATCTAGATTCTCAAGATCTACAAAATATTTAATTGCATCTAATCTATCATCATCAAGTGGGAGATTGTTGGGAAATGTGCCTCAATTCTTACTGGTATGTAACTCCTGAAGGAAAAATTTGGTGTGATATTACTAATGTCTGGCTGAATAGCTGTTCTGAATACTTGTGAAATGTTCATGTCGCTAAGATAATGCTTTTGTCTTACTGACTAGTGTTGTCATTGTGACTTGTGGTGTTTGTTGTAACCCTCTGCCGAGTAGAGACCTCTGGCCGACAGGTTGGTGTCTAGCCGATGTCAAGGAGACTCATGGCGACTGGGTCATCAGAGTAACATAAAGGCCTTGGTGAGAACTCCCAATGACTGTTGAAGTCTCACCGATAGTATATGGTCCTTGGGGTGATATGTTGTGTTCGCTATGACCTCTCAGCAAAAGTGGTAGACTATTCAGTGGAAGTCTTACCTTTCGGTATGTCATCTCACCGACTCATGAGGTCTTGCCGATGGGTGTATGACTTTGGAGTAACATAAGAGGTCTCAGTTAAACACTTGGTGATAGTTAGATGTCTTAGCGATAGCAATGGCAGATGCGTTCAAACTAGAGGTCGATGGGAGGTCTCACCGATCATGCTGATGGGGTAACTCTTGCTGATAGATGGATGTCGATAGGAATTCAATGGATGTTAGTGGATTCGATATGTCTCGTAGCGTTCACTATATCATCTTGCTAACTGTTGGAACCTATGTCGATATCGACAGTGAAGCCTGTGAGCATTGGGGAGACATTGCTTGTGTCTCATCGACATCCGAATACATATTGAATGCCCTTGACCAAGTGATGACTATCCTATGTGGTGTCTCATGGACCAATCAGAGGAAGCAAAATTCAAATAGTTGGCGGTTGGTTTTTTGTAGTAGTTGCAATGTTGGAACTAAACTATCTGCAAGGAAAAATCTACACTAGAATGGAAACTTTCTACGATGGGTAATTGTAGATAAGGATAAACAAAAGATAAAATTAGAATGTGGGAAGATTCGAAGTAATCATTCTAAGGTGGAGTGTCATCAAATTTTTGTACCAATCAATCCTTTGATATGATCTATTTTATTTCCCTAAATTAATTTCTTCCAAGGTGTACTTGGCTCAAGGATGAGTCCATATGGATGAGGAAAAGTAATAAACCACTTGAATATATACTATATAAGGATGTGTTGCATAACTTGTGATATTACAATGATATTTTCCTCAATTAAAAAAAATGGAGATAAAAAATATCAATACACACTAAGCAACCAAAATGAAGTCTCCTAATAAAAAAAATGCTTTTCAAGTGTTAATATTTTTAAGTAATCAAGTAGAATATAAATATGTGAAATCACCACAAAAAATAATATAGATGACCTCAATAACTACCACAACCATATATATGTATCAATATGCATAAACCAAGGTGTCAATTTTGGCAACTAATGTACCCATTTATAATATGTTAAAAAATATCCATATATCTCCACGAAAACAAGATTATATAAATATTTAAAACTTACATTACCTTTATTTCTCTCCTTATAAAAAAGCTCAACCCCCTTTTTTTATTCAGATGCTGAAGTCCTTAAAAACACTCATTAAAATTTGATTCCTTCATTAAAAATTCCATGTAGAAAAATATTTCACCTATAAAGTAAATCAAAACTTCATAAATTATCCTTTTAGTTGTTTAAAAAAATTAAGAAAAAAGTAGTGGTGCTATTTAAGATGCCCCCTTCAACACACCATTTTCTCAAATACAATATTATTGGCATGAGAAGAAATGAGAAAGGTTCTTTCTAAATAATCTTCTTGTTATAGTCTTTGGTATCATGTTTAATTCTTTATAAAGCTATTTTCTTCCTCAAGTTAAAATATCATAGAGTCCTTTGAATTTTCCATATAGATTTTAATTAAAATGGAAATAGATATCTTGTTGGAAGTGTATCGACATGAATTTGCATCCCCCTTGCAAGTTCCCATTTTACAACATTCACCTTAGAAAAATCAAACCCGACAATGTAATTCCACATCCTCCATCCATACTCCATCCAATTGGCGCCTATCTATAGTATCAATTGGGGAATTTATGTCAGTGATGCGCATGCAACATGCAAACATCTGCACAATACACTACTATCTTGATAAGATTCCTACCTCTAGAATCTACAGAGGCATTACATTTTCCATTGGGATTGAACCATAACATATATGTGCCCTTCACAACCTTTGAACAACTCTTTCCCTCGTAGATTCACTTAGAATTGACTATCTCTCATTCTCATTCATTCCTCTACACATTCTTGGATGGCTTCTTCACAATTCACACATTCTCTCATTGTTCTTGTCTACTTGTTGTTGTTGCACTATCAAAGCTTTCATTCCAACACCACAACATTCTTCACATCTACTATAGAAGTTGCATCTTGGTGTCTTGTGAGACTTCCTTTGACATCATTGTAGCCACGTCAACTTTTCCATAGTTGTATACTTGCATTCCTCTCTCATTGGCCTTGAGTGCCTTTGGTCAAGTGGTATTATTTTCTCACTATTGTATTGTTGTTGGATTTGTGTAGCATAGTGTTTCTTGTATTATTTGGTATCCTTTCCTTTCCAACATAGTTTCTTTATCACTTTTCTATACTATTACTATACTAGTTGTTCGTGGAGGTGGAAACACCAAAATGAGGGTTTGACTATGGCAAGCCTCGGAATAGCCCCAACATTTTCCCCTTCTCTTCTATATGTAGGTACTTGTTCGTGTGGAGCTTGTAGGAGAACTAGACCTTTCGTGAGTTGAATTCTTACCCTTCTTGTTCTTGTCATTTCTTATAGTATCTCTCATAGTATTTCAATTATTCTATCTTTTCTTATTTAGTCATCACTTCAAACTTTAGTAGCTAAGTTGTTAGTAGGTTTCTAGTACTATAACTGTCCTTTTTCACTGTTTGTCCTTATAGACAAAAACGTACCTGTGAGACACCAACGCATCACATTGTCACTCTTGTTGTGCATTTCTTTCCTTTGGTAGAGAGTTGATAGAATCACAGTCTAGGTTCTTGAAACCCACTCACTTATTGTGAATTTCTTTCCTTTGGTAGAGAGTTGATAGAGTCAGTCTAGGTTCTTGAAACCCACTCACTTAGTCCAAACATAACTTTTAGATCAATAGATTGATAGAAGCACTGGGAGTGCTCTTCATTATCTACCCTTAGCATCAAGCATTGTCCTAAACACTTGTCCAACTTTAGGTAGATTAAGGTAACCTTCTAATCTTAGCTCTTTGTGACCTAGAGCCTTAGGGTGGTCAGTCCCCCTCTACATTTTGGTGAACCCAACATGAACAACATCTATCCATTCCTTTGTGTTGAGACTCTCTCCCTCACACTCAATGAATGTTATAGATTTGGGTGTTGTGGGATTTTATGAGAATTACAACCTAATCTACGACCTCCAAGTATGTTTTTAGAAGAATTTTGTGACACTTACAAATGGATATGATGAAGGTCACTTCTGGGTTTACCACAAGGTTTACTATCAATCATTTTCTCAAGAGGATATTTTGGTAGCTAAGATGGGGTTCGCCAACAAGAGCACTCATGTTCCCACTCCTCTAGCATCCCCTACAACATCGTCTGTGGATGAGGATGATGTTGTACACATTCTTGCAATACACCTTATGGCATTAGATACAAGATTGCTAGATCTCAAAAATCAATTGGAGAAATTACCAAATATGGAAAGAGCCACTAGGCTTGTTATTGAGGTGAGATACATATGTTAGGAAAATATTGGATAGGAATAGAATTCTTACACTACCTCATTGATCTAACTAAAGCATACATCCCCTCATATAATACTAGATCGGGTACTACCTGAGGGATGGTGCTTAATTCCTATGAGAGACATATAGGTATCTCGATGCCTACAACATCCATATGCATGGCTAAAACATACCCTACAACCAAAATTTCCTCTTCTCCTCAAACATTCCACACAATCAATGTGAATAAAACACCCCTTAGTTTTAGCTTCACTCCTAGTGCCCCTAGTGGTGGGGGCTCTAGTGGATTTACTGGTGGTGGTTTTGGTAGCAGTGGTGGCACTGGCAGTGGTGTTGATGGCGGTCATAATGGTGGCTTTGGTGGTGGTCACGGTAGTGGTTCCAGTGGCGGCTCTAGTGGGGGCCATGGCGGTGGACATGGTGGAAGCTCCGGTGGGGGCTTGCAAGGCAGTTTCGAAGGTGTGTACGGTGGCAGCCCTAGTGTTGGCTCTACTAGTCCTACATCATCTAATGACCTTGTTTTTCAAATACTTTTCTTCAAAACATGGGTAAAATTAAAAACTAGTTAGCAAGCCTATCCTAGGCTTCTACTCAACCCATCTTCTAGCCTTTCTTTCGACACAACCCCTATCTATAGTAATCTTAAACACTCCTTTCCCTTAGGGAATGTAAATTCCTAATTTTGAGAGGTATGGTGGTAAAAGGGATCCTCAAACACATGTATCTACTTTTAACATGATGGCTACAAATTTCTTCCACCATGATGCTATGATGGAAAAACTCTCCCCTCTTTCTCTTAAGGATGCAACACTTGAATGGTATTGTTCCTTGACTGATAATTCTATATTTTCATTTGATCAACTTGTCAATCAGTTTCTTGTGAAATTATAGGCTAACATCGATCCAAAGATGACTTTCTTTGATCTTGTTTGATGTAAGCAGGGAAAGCACGAGAAGATCATTGATTTCATTGCATGATACTAAGCCCTCTTTTCAAAAATATCATACCTGCTTCCTAAATTATATGTATAGAAGGTATTCATAGGAAACTTGTAGTGAACTTAGTAGGAGAAATTCACCTTGATGAAATATCATTATTTTGTGCATTTTTGTGCTGCATTGTGGGAGTAGCAACAGATGGTTGTTTAGTTCAGGGGATCCTACTTGCCCTATCTTTTCGAATGAAGATCTATAGTATTGATTTCAGGGAAAGAATTTTTTTTGACAAATGTAATCACCGTGAGTAATGATCGGGGCCTAAAATGCAATAGAAATTTTACTAAACTATTTGAATCTTATTCTTCTATTTTGCAGAAAATAATGAAGGATAAGATTATAACATTAGAAGATCCTTGAATTTTGAGGGAGCCTTATCCTAACTAGTAAGATGTAAGCACATTCTTCCTGTACCATGTCTATGGGAATGATAATGAACATTGCATGTGTCTACATCATGACATACAAGATCTTATCGATGATAGTACTATCCATCTCGATGGTAGGAAACAAAATATGAACAAGTTAGTGGTGAAAGAAAATAGTGAGTTGCAGATTTATATGGACTGATTTCCATCTCTCTATGAACTTAATTATTGACCCTTCTGATGCTTCTCCTAAGGCCTCAACATATGTAAATGTTGTCTCAATCACTCCTAGTCCTCTCCCCTCATCTTGTGAATGGCTTGCTAGATGAATTTCACCTCATAGGACTTACCCATGAATAACAAAGCCTCTCCCCTATATATTCTTACTCACCCTCAATGGAAACTATAGACACCTGAATTTGACCACCCCCATATGGTCAAATTCACTCACTCACTTAAGGATTTTTCCCTAACGCTAATTAGGGATTGTCAAATTAAATCTTGTCCATTGATTTTAGGTCTTTGTCAGAAGTCAATCTCATCCATCCATTCAAAATGGCATTTTCTATAAAATGTTATTTTGCTCTCATTTGTAGATTACACACATAGATTACAATACTCTGGCATATTAATACTTAGATTAATTTGACATTTTAGAGTCATTTTTATCATAGTCATTTAGGCATAGGCTTTAGACATTTTATGTAAATCCTTCAAAGCTTGGTGTAGGACATAGGCATATATTTGAAGACTGCTCGCATGATGAATCTAAGGGAAAAGCATTATCCAGCAAGTAAGAAGGTGTTACAAGGTCTCTGAGTGTATGACATAGGCAAGGCCATCTGTCGATGAGCCCCCGAGGCCGCACTAGGTCAGTCCATTAGGGTTCACACACACATTAGAATATCTTTGAGACAAAGCAAATCACTCCCAAATGGGTAAACTCCTAAGAACAAACAATGACAATCAGTTATTTCAATATGACAATCTCATCAACAGGTCAATCATATCATCATGACAATATCAGCATATAGTCAAACACAAGTCAAACTTGGTCAAAGCAAGTCAAATCATCATAATTTGTCAAACTGTCAACTTTAGGTTAATCTTCAGATGTGTCCTTCTGAAAGATAGCCTCGGTCATTCATGCCTTAGGATGTGTCCTTCCTAGGCATCGTCACTATCATTTGACATTTCACAGGATCCTCTAGGCATCTAAAGATCATTCCTCTTCACATCAGTTTTCTTTAGATGTGTCCTTCTAAAGAACCAACCTTGTTATCTATGCCTTAGGATGGGTCCTTCCTAGGCATTTTCATCATCTCCAAGGACCCCTTTTGACTGTTAGGGATCAAATCCTCTCGACATCAACATTATTCAGGTTGTGTTCTACCTGAATTTGGCAATTTTGGACATTTGTCATCTGGGCATCAATGCTTTGACACTCTGGCATCTCATCATTATCAAACCTGACATCTTCACATTAGAACAATGGATATCTAGACACACTTGGAAAACACTTGACATTGTCTTTTGGCTTTTTATCATGTTATTAGTTTTTCAGCGAGATCCTAATAACAAATTTAGAGAAGCAACGATGTATCATGATGATTGGCATGCATGACTACTAGTTTCTCAGCGAGGTCCTGATTCTGGGATTTAGAAAAATAATGATGTATCATGATAAGGGCTCTATTTTTATATTTTGGCAATCATGTTGCTAGTTTCTCAAGGATATCCTGGAAACAAGATTTAGAGAAGCAACGACGTTTCATGATTTGTCCTTGTCTTTTTCTGCTTGAGGTTGATTATGACAAAAAAAATTGGGGCAATCACGCTCTTAGTATGAGTCATGATCATCCTCGTCTATGACTGTTTGTCTTACGTGATGGTACGACATTGCACACCTTGATCTATGTCATATCATGGTGTTTGTTGGCCATTACAATAGTCTACCCAATGATGATTAAGAGCAATAAATTTTAAAGTCCTATAGTAAAGCTTTGAAGGATTTGGTCTAGGAATTAACATGCATTTTCTTCGGTCTAGTCATCTCCTCTTCTTCGGTCTGGTCATCTTCTCTCATCAGTCTCATCGTCTTCTCTCGTCCATCTCACGATGATATCCTGTGACATCCAAAAACATAAGTGCATACATGATCATATAAACATTACATTAGGTCCATACATACATCATCCATAGCATTAACTCATATACATAATCACAAACATTGCATTAACATTGTCATCAACATTGCATCTTTTACTAAATAATTTATGCACATCATTATCATTATCATCTCACATAAGTAAGCATTGCATCATCATGGCATCAAAATCATAAATAAGCATCATAGGACATACATGCTACATCATAAATCAACATCATACATCATACATATCATAATACATTAAATCAAAGAGCATCACATAACACATGTAGGCCGCATCAAAACTGAATCATCATATAGTATCATCTCAAAAAATGTACAATGTCACAAGATAAAGTCATGGGATATCCCAAAAATGGAGCTCACAAGCTCAATAATCTATACATAGTGTGTCATAATAACAAAATGCCCCTAGGGTAGACTCTCATCATCCCCTTGTGGTGAAGAATGTGGTGGCTATAACTCTGAAACTGGGACTGAACCGATAGGGAGACCTATTGCAACCTCTACCTATGCCACTAGTGGAACTGTGAATGAAGGCGTCATCTCTATGGCAACAGATACCTGTGAGGTCACTACGGCCTAACTCTGGGAAGTAGATGGATTGATCACGGGTGGCTATCCCTGTACTGACCTCTGCACTGAACCAATCGATCCATGATTGTGACCCGAATGGTGACTCGGGGTGTGCCAGAGTGAGTGATGTGACCTATGCACTGATGTATGCCCTGTCAAGGTAGATCCTCTGACACTGGTGTGACTCTTGCTGCCATTGGCACTGCCTGATCTATGGCCACTGCTTGTCCTCGTCTATGACCGTGATAGGGTAGGATCTCGTCGCTCAGGTGGCACTACCTGCTCATATAATGTCCGATACTACCCCAATCTCATGCTCACTCTGGCCAACTCGTGAGCCATGTCCCCTACAGGCCCTGTGCATAATGCTACGAACTGTGTGCACCACTGAGTTGAGTCCTACTGACGGATCACTGCCTAATTCCGCTCTACCTGAGCCACCTCTAGCTCTGCCTGTAGTGCCTTGACCTGTGCCATGATCTCATCTAATCTTCACTGTAAATCAGTCACCCTCTGATCTGTCGTGGCATCCTGAGGCAACGCTGAACTAGAGGGTATCTCCTCCTCTCCCTCCACCATCCGCCATCTAAGGAGTCTCTAGGCCTCATCCATGGCATTGTCCTCATCATCATCATCCTCTGCCAAATCCTCTGCCACCTCCTCCTCTTGTCCCCCCACCTCCACCTCCTCCTCCTGTCCCCCACATCCACCTCCTCCTCCTGTCCCCCCACATCCACCTCCTCCTCTTATCCCCCCACTTTCGCTTCCTTTGCACTTTGTAATCACTTTGGGTTTTTGTCTTTTATATTGATTTGATTGATCTAATCTAAACCTAAGAGAAATCCTTAGTTACAACAATAATAGGATCGATGTTATAAATACCAAACAACATCCTCTAATGTGAATTCTTGGTAGAACAACTTCTCGTACAAAATTCCAAAATCCATGAATTTGAATTTGTGTGTGCCATTGTTGGTCTTGGATCCTCGTGGCATCATGGGGTGATTCCACAAACCTAGTTTATAATTTCTGGGAGATTCCAATTTTTATTAAAATCACATATTCTTAGAAAATATAATGTTTTAAGCCTTAAAAAGTTCCATTTAAAGCATTCCAATTGAAGAGACTTTTATCAAACTACCTTAGATTAAACCCCCTTGGATAGAACCTCGCTAGTTTTAAACCATACCTATAATGGAGTCTCCTTAACACCTATCAAAATGTTGATAAAAAACCACTTCAGAGTTACCTTTTGGGGGATCAAATGAATTCAATTAAAATTTATTTTTTGTATGTATTCCTTATTATAAGCTTCCCAAAAAGTATAATTTTAAATAAATTTAATTTAATTATTATATTTATTTTCTATTTCTTGTGAATGTAGGTTTTTTGTTGAAAATCAAGTTCTATGTTCTGCACATGTGGAAAAATAGAATATTACTAAAAAAAATTTAAAAATATGAGTGCACTATATATTGAAGTCCTTCATCCAACAACAAAAAAATTGAATTTCAATACATACAAAAAAACTTATGTGTTATATGGTCCGCCTATGTCTGAATTATAATTGGTTTGACATTGAAACTTGATTAAGGAAAAAATATTCAATAAAACACTATGAAACCAATTGGAAGCACTATATATCATAGATACAAATATAAATTCAAAAAAAAAAGGATTTTATCCTTCATGGAAAAAAAATTGTGTTATACAGTTAGTGTCACTCCTTAAAGATGGTGTTTGTTGAAAAAAAATAGTTTTTGAAGCTGATGGAAAATGAAGTGCAATCTAATTCCAATTTTTTTTAAAAAAATATATTTAGAATCTACAAACAAAATCCCACAAATCACTAGTTTGCATCATCTTCAAATTCCTCATGGTTTAACCAGTATAGGTGCCTGAAATTGAAGATTTAGTTAGAAAAAAATAGCTCATTGTCCAGTTTGGCCAATAATTGTAAATCAGTATTGTGGGATCACCCCATGACATATTTATAGGTTGGGCAGATGCGACTAGCCATCAAGACAAGCCTAATGACTTGTTTCCTAAGTGATTCCATGGACTCCATTACCACTCTACTTTCAACCTAAGGAAGGTACATGCATTATTAGGGCTCATTTGGGTGATTAGAGATCTCTTAAAGTGAGTCATTCATCTTCATGTTGCATTCATGCATCTCATTCTAACACATTAGAATAGGGTTGCATTGCATTTCAAATTTCCTAATCTTAGACAAACTTCTGGTTAGGGTTTAAATTCCTATTTACATTCATGATTCATTGTTTCTATCAAGGTTTAATTACCAAACTAAGGGTTTGACTAGGAAAACCGCCCATGAGAAAATCAACTGTATATTTTTTTTTGCAGACATTTTTACAAATTCAAATGCAAAAATTAGTTTGGAAGGAAAGAGCAGAGATTGGATCATAGATCTGAACTTTGAATTCCTAAAAAAGTGAAATGAGATTGATTTCTAGAAGTGGCGTATGAGTCCCACAATAAGAATTTTTCTAGATTTTTATAGATTTGGGATTCTATAGTGCCAGAAACCAGTTCTTGCCTAGAAACCTTGATTTGGGATTGATATGCCCAGACTAGCATATGAGTCCTAGTGCCAAAATTTTATTTTTTTCAGCATTTTAGAGTTTCATTCAGTCTTCTTTTAGTTTCTAGGTGCACACTTTTCATCTTCTAGATTTTTGTTCTATTTTATATGCATTCTTAATTCATTTAGTGAAAGATTGCATTACACTAGGTTTAAGCATTAGGTCTTGGACTTCATTTTTTTTCCAAGCCCTAGCTTGGTGGTGAACCCCTCATTAGTTTACAATAAGACCCTAGGACAACCCTATTGGAAGATCTCTTTCTCCTTTGCATACTTGAGATTGAGATCTTTAGGGTTTCCCTTCAATGAAATGGTGGTGAAGTGTGTTTGCTCTGTGTCCTAAACCATAAGAAGAAAATCCCTTTTTCGGTGTTTCATTTTGGTGAACCTACATTTAGAACATCACAATTCTAATTTTTAGTGCATTATCATCCTATATCTTGCTTGCTTCAACATTGCATTATATTTTGCATTATTTAATTGGAATTTTAGGGTTTCTAAATCTTGCATTAGTGAAAGTGCATATAGGTTGCATTTTTGCATCTCAAATCATTGAAAAGCATATGAAAATTGCATTTTCATTTAGTCTATAGGTCAGACAAACCAAAAAGCATAAAAAACACTTAAATTTTGTGAAAATTGTCAAAAAATCCCTCACTGGGACTCATACACCCCTCTTGGTGATTTAGTCCTAATGCATATTTTGAATTGCATTTTACATAATTAAATTCCCTATTTCTGAGATTCTATTTTCCATTGATAACTTTCTATTTCAATTTGCATAGTTTATGTTACATTCAAATAATTAGAATTAGCATAGTTTAATTCATTGAAATTGTGGATAGAATTATATTCTTTCACTTTGCATTTTCAGCATTAGTTCATTCAAATAGATTAAATTAAATTTTTCATTCATTAGAAAAATAAACCAAAAAATTATCTACAAATAGATGAACCACTTGGAGAAAATATAGTTATTTAACTATTTCAAATCTCTTTTTCCAAGATAACCTCACCTTCAAGTCTTTTAGTTGTGATGAATTTGACAAGTTAGATGAATCCCTTAAGGAGTTCATCTCACAAGGTTCATCCACTAAGGCTTGTTATGACAAACAAAAACCAAGATATGTTAATGTGATTCAACCTCAACTTATCCTTTACCCACCTTCACACAAACCTCAAAATCAAAACAAACATGTTTATACCCTTGAACCACCTAAGAATAATATAGTGCAGAAATCAAGTCATAATACTATTGCTCATACATATAACACTAGAAACAATCTGCAACTAAAACAACCAACTACAACAACTTTACCTTTGCCTAATCCCATCTTTCCTAGTGCTCCTCATTTTCCTTTGCATAGTGGGAAGGAGTATAACCTTGTTGAACAACTTAAGAATACTCTTGCAAAAAATATCCCTATGGGACTTGATCTAAAACTCACCTAATTATCACACTATGCTTCAAAAAACATTACAACAAGTTTTGATCCCCTCTAATACAAATGCAAGTGATGTGGTAGCTCTAATTCAAGGAATGAATATAGTTAATGTAGACATTAATTTTCACCAACATGAGCTACCTCCCTTGGAGATGAGAAAGAAAAATGATGCCTTCGTGATAATAGCCATTTTCAATAGAACGGGAATAAAAAGAACCCTTGTTGATAATGGCTCTACCCTTAATGTGTGTAGTCTGAATCTACTAGATAGACTTGGTGTAGATAAATAAAAAATTGAACCTAATTCCTTATTGATTCAAGGATTTAACAATGCAGGAAAGCAACCACTTGGTGTTATTACTTTACCTATTATAGTTGGAAAGGCTACCTTACAAAATCCTATTCATGTTATGCCTCATGATCTTTCATACAATCTTCTTTTAGGAAGACCTTGGATTCATGAGATGTATGTGGTTCCTTTGACTCTTCATCCTATCATGAAGTATTTCTATAACAATAAGGTATATCAAGTTGAAATAGACCTCAAGCCTGAAAGTTGCTTACAAGTGGAAAAAGCAATGGAAAGTCCTATAAAAACATTAATTCCAACATCAAACATATAACCTATGAAAGAAGAAAGAAAAGAGATGGAAATGGTTTAAAAATTATTGGATGATGATTGTGGTTTGTTAGAGTTCACACCCTCATTTATGGGAGCATACATAATCACAAGTAAAGAAGATTAAAATAAAAAGCAACCAACGGTCATTTCAACACTAAATTCAAGAGAAAACAAACAAGCATCCACCTCATCTACTCTAGAAGAAGGCACAAGTTATATGAAAAAAATTTGATAAGATAGATTATCAATAATCACCAAACTCGAAAGAAATGGAAATACTTTATGGGAAAGGCTATGAGCTCATGAAACTACTTGGTTATAGTGGAAAAGGATGTGGAAAGAAAGAACAAGGTATTCATGTTCTAATTGAACCTATTACACAAGAAACAAAAATTGGTTTGGGATATTACCCTTCTAGGATCATGCAAGCAACAAAAACACCCTCGCCAAACATCAACACCATCATGTGTAATCCTAAAATAACTCTCACCTTGAAGCATCATGACTTGATGTACACAAATTTTGAAGCATCATTGGATTTTTTTGAAGATGATGAAGCCTTGAAAGAAATGCTAGGATTTTATGACAAACGATTTACTCCTAAAAAAAAATGGCTTACACGTGCTATGATTAGTACTAAGCAAAAAGTCGAAGAAGAGGAAAGTAATGAGATGGAAATGAACAAAGAAGAATACAACCTTGAGTTCCTAAAACAAAAATAAATTCCTTTGGGAGATACCATGGATATACTAATGGATATTAACAATGGAGAAAAGGTGTTTAAGATAGGAAAGTTCCTTGTTGATGAAGAACAAGAGGACCATGCAACTTTACTTCATGACTTTCCTAAAATTTTTGCTTGGACTTATTCAGATATGATGGGAATCAACCCTAAGATTTTTACACACAACATAGTCCTCACTAAAAATACTAAACCCGTTAGACAAAATATTTGAAATATTAACCCTAAGATAGCATAGTTGGTTAAAGTTGGGTTGAGAAGCTACTTGAAGCTAGTTTTATATGACCTATATATTATTCTCCTTGGATCTTAAACATTGTCATAGTGGAAAAAATTGAAAATCATATTAGGATGTGTATGGACTTCCATGATTTGAATAAAGCATCTTTAAAAGATGACTTTCCCCTTCCTAATATCAATATGATAGTAGAATCAATTGTGGGACATGCTTTTTTTTCATTCATGGATGGATTTTTTGGATATAATAAAATCTTTATTAACCCTCAAGATCAATAGAAAATAAAATTTACAATAGCTTGGGGAACATTTTGTTGGTTCATGATGCCTTTTGGATTGAAGAATGCAGGCACAACAAATAAATGAGCTATCACATTGATATTCCACGATTACATACATAAGATTTTGGAAGATTGTGTTGATGATATTTTAGCCAAATATTTGACTTGTCAGGACAATGTGATTGAATTTGAAGAAGTGTATCTTTGGTGTAGATAGTGGAAAACTTTTGGGTTTTATCATATCTCATAGAGGCATTGAGGTGAACATAAAAAAAAAATTGATGCTATATTCAACATGCCACCTCCTAGAAAAATTTCTCAATTATGCAATTTATAAGGAAGAACTCAGGTTATCTGACATTTTGTAGCATCCTTAGTGGATCAATCATTACCATTCACATGTCCTTAAGAAAGATGTTCAATTTAATTGGAATGAGGATTGTACATAGTATTTTGAAAGTTTGAAAGATTATCTTGTCACTCCACCTATCTTACAACCTACTATGTAGAACAAACCATTTATCCTTTATATGTCAGCATCAGCCCATGCTCTCACAACATTGCTAGCTAAACAAGATGAAAATGGTAAAGAACATCCTATTTATTACATTAGTAAAACTTTGATTGAATATGAGAAATGATACACAATAATAGAGAAACAAAGTTTGATGCTTGTATTCACTACAAGTAAATTAAAACATTACTTACTAAATGTTGAAATACATGTGATGCCAATATTCAATCCTTTAAGAAATCTTTTTAATAAAAGAGATTTATCAGGACACATAGGTAAGTGGGTGATGTATTTTACCAAGTTTGACCTTAAAAAAATTTCACAAAAAGCAATTAAAGGTCAAGCCTTGACCAACCAACTAGTTGATGATCCTTCTCCTTTGGTATTACCCCATAACAATTCATTCCTTGATGATAATGTGTTGACAATTGAAAATAATACATGGGAATTATATTTTGATGGATCTAAGTGTAGAACTAGTTCTAGTGCAGGGGTTATAATAATAACACACATGGGAGAGCCTATTCCCTTTTCTTATCACTTAAACTTCCTATGTACAAACAACATTGTCAAGTATGAAGCATTACTCATTGAGTTGCGTGTTGCTTTAATTATGGGAGCTCGATACATTACGATATTTGGTGGTTCACAACTAATTACTAAACAAATGAATGATACATATCAAGTGAATCATGAAAAAATGTCAAAATATAAGGATCTCACAATGATTTTGTTAGAGAAGTTTGAATCGTTTAGCATTGATAACATCCCATGAAAGGATAATCGACATGCATATGCAATGGAAAGTGTAGCTTCTCTAATATCTCCTCAAGATCCTTTGAAATACTTCACATTTATTGTGCATATAGTCATGAAACCATTAATTGAAGATAAAGTAGAAGTATTATCAACAACCATGGAAGACTCGAGTGAATGGTATGATCTGATATTTAGTTGTTTGAAAGATGGTACCTATCATGAGCCAACAACTAAGAAAATTTGAGCCCGCCTTTGAAAAATTGCATCTAAGTATATAATTCTCACCAATATGTTGTATCGATCATTTGATGGTCTCTTACTTAGATGCCTTAAACAATCTGAAATCCCCATAGTTCATGAACAAGCTCATGTAGGTGCTTATGGTGGTCACTTTGGAGGAAGAACATTAATCCAAAAACTAACCCACATAGGATACTATTGACAACATATGGAACAAGATTACTTTACATATGTTAAATGATGTCATAAATGTTAAGAACATAGAAATTTTATTTGAATGCTTCTTCCTTTGAACTTCGAGCTCAAGTTCCTATTTGGCCCTTTAAGGTTTGGGGTCTAAGATATCATTGGAAAAATATTACCACCTTCCTCCGTCAGACATACATTCATAATTATTGTGATAGACTACTTCATGAAGTGGGTAGAAGCAATCCCCCTTCGTTCAACAATAGCCAAGATGATATGTCATTTCATATTGGAACACATTATTGCTAACTTCAGACTTCCTTCCGCATTAGTTTATGACAATGAGACACCATTTAAGAATAATGAAATGAAGAAGTTCTTAGAGATTTTTAACATACAACATCGCTTTTCAACACCCTACTATGCACTATCTAATGGTCAAGTTGAATCAACTAATAGAACCCTCGAATAAATCTTAAAGAAAATAGTTACAAACATAATAATGATTGGCACGTATAGTTAACATACATATTATGGTCCTATCTCACAAATGTTAGTTTACCCACTAGAACTACACCTTATGACCTCATCCATGGCATTGAGGAAATAATGCCTTTAGAGTTAGAGATTCCTACATTAAGGATTGGTCTTTAGGGACATCGATCATAATACCTATAAAGAACAACGATCTTGAAATGCCTAATGAACAATGAATTAACACTCTTGAGCACCTTCATGCTTACTCTAGGAGAAATCAGTGCACTTATAATGACAATGTTATTCCTCTGTCATTCAATAAAGGTGATTTGGTGTTATGTGAGAACCAACATAACGTCAATGCTAACGTAACTAAAAAGGAAAGTTCATCCCTAATTGGTTAGGCCCTTATATAATCAATAAAAAATATGGATTCGGAGCATATACATTAATAGACATAGATGGCACGCCTCTTAAAGAGCCTATTAATCCCATGTATTTGTGTTGGTACCATGTCTAAACTCCTTGAATATTTTGAATGATAAAATTAGTGGTGTTAGAGTTAGTAGATGACATTTTATGTGCTCTTACATTGCTTCATTCTTGACAAACAATTATTTTTTCTTGAATACTAAAGTGATTACTTAATTTAACTTTTTAAGTGATTAATTTATATTTCATGCTATTCAAGTTCATCTCATGTGGTATGCTAGATTAGATCCTTACATGCATTTAGTGTTCTAAAATTAGATCATAGGTGCATTTAATTTAGCATAACATACTTAATCACAATGTCACATCTAAGAGAAACTAGAATAAGTTTTATTTAGATCACATAAAGCATGTTAAATCATGGAGACATTTATTAAACAGTTTTACAAAGATTATTTGATAAATCAAACTGCCATTTAACATTAAACACATAAATCTAAATAATCAAGCATCAAATGATCATATATATAAATATATATATCACAAAGTTTCAAGTACATGTCATCAATATATACAATGTTGCTATGGTCTATGACTACTAGATCCCTTAGGATCTAGTGATTGCCTCTATCTAGAGACAATCTTTCAAAAGATGGTGGTATGTTACCATGATCATGAGCTAAAAAATACATCCAAAGCATATTGTAGACCATGTGCTCATCCAATATCCTCCAGGTGATCCTCCATTAGGTGATCTCTCTCTTCCTATAGTCTAGTTACCTCTATGTGGAGTCTCTTGAACTCCACTGGACCTCAAGATGATTAGATCTCCTCATAGGTAGCCCCAACTCAATCTACAAGCCTAATGGAACCCTCATGCACTCCCTCATTCTGGCATATGACCAGAAAAACTTTGGATCCCACTCCATGATGGGTGGGGGCACGTAGTCTATGGCCTCATCTTTGAAAACTAGGCACACTATCTCTGACACAACCTATTGATAGAAGTCTTGTAGATCTCTCACAACGCCTACAAGATAGAAATTATAAATCTAATCAGTACACATCATGATATGTATATGAAATCAAAAGCATAATAATTAAAGCATACACATAATCCCAAATAAATATCATCACCTAGATCTTCAATTCATTATGTAAAGACAACCTCGTCTTGTGTAGGAGGCATGGAGGATGTGCTAGCCTCTCCATGATTATAGGTCTTGGTGCATGTTTTAGTTGCTAATTGTGATATAGTCACATGAGTTGGAGTTGGCTCTCTCTGCTCATGGCCAACCAAATCCTCTTCAGATGTATTATCACCCTCACTCACCAACCACTCCTCCTCCTCATCCTCCTCTTGTCCATGATAATTTGTATTTGCAGCCTTGTCATAGTCCTCATCAATCACATCTATGAATAGGTTTGAAGCCCTGAGCCCTATTCTTTTAGCTCTACCCTCCTCCTCATCTCTCTTATCTGGGAGTGGTCCTGCATAGCCTAACTAATCATCCATTAATAATACAGGAGTTGGTCATTCTATTACCCACCACTCCTCATACACATCTATGGCACCAACATCATTAGCATCAGAGACCGGGGGCATATCATGATCCTCGTAATCAAAATCCATAGAGACAACATCATCAATGGTGAGCCATCTCATATCCTTAAGTCTTCGAGCACTCTACATTGATCACCTAAAGAATGGTCATGCTACTGGCGATACCTTTATCTACCCAAATTGACGCATGACACGATCATAGTAGATGGGTCATACTATGCAATCATGTCCGCCTATCAGAAATCTATCCATCTACAGTCTCCTCAACTGATGAGTCATATTTGGCCACTAGGGTATAAGCTGGTATGGTCTCCATAAGATCTCCTCCTCATCCAGTTGATCAAATATGACCCCATAAAAGTTTAAATCTCCATACTTCCATAACTGCCTCAGAGGATAACTGAATGTGTGAGGGTATCCTAGGGTTGATACATATGGAAACCATGTTGGTCTAGTGCATGTGATATGATCTAGGCACAACACCTATAGTAGTGTACAGTGCACCATATTTTGAACCTCGTGGTAAGAAAACCACTCTAGATCATAATACAAGTGTGCAAGAATAATGTGCTCCTAGGCATATATGATCCTCTGCCCTGCCATCTATCAAATCATGTGAACTAGTCCTCCATATAGATGTGATCCTCAACCATCGGGGACGAGTACTAGTGCCACTATAAAAATCATAATCTGTACCAAAATTGGTGCTCACAAATAAAGTGGGTATTTGCAGGATCATGATGGGCCAAAAAGTGGTGATATGTAAGTGATATGATAGCCCATGTGGCTGATGACCCTTTTTTTACCCAAAATTGATGAAACGAAAAGGGTTTTTAAAGGAGATTCTCAAATTTCCACCAATATAAATTATGCTTTACTTTGAATTTAATAAGTAATTATTATTCATTTTCTATTTTAATTACGATTAAAGTCCTGATTGATAGACTGATTGAAAAACATCTATAGCTTTCAAATGGTATCACATTTTTTGAATCTGAAACATGCGTCACATTCTATGCTTCACATACTATAGGATTAAAAAAATAAAATTGAATTTCATGAAGTTTTGACCAAGTTAAGGTGGTCAAACATACGAGTTTTTTATATTTTTTAAAAGTTGTAATGAAAAATTCATAATTAATTATTTACTTGGAAAAAATTTACAAAAATTATGCATCACATTGGGACATGAGTCCTCTACTTATATCTAAAATCTTATAAAAAAATATTATCATTTTATTGTGGTTAGGGTTGTCCAGGACACCTACGATTTTTCCCGAAATTTAAGTACTACTACATTGAAATTTCAAATTTTCACCAAATAGATTTAAAAAAATAAAAAAACCTAGTAGTCTAGAAACTACATTCAGTTTGCTGCATATTTTATTCTTACATATTTTTGAAATAATATAGATAATTTATTCAAATTTTTATGTCAAGTTGACTAAGTCTAATTTTTCTGAATTTTTTGCCACTTAAGGGCCTATTTTTTCCATGATGATCCTGTACATACCCAAGTAGCCATGACAAATCAATGTACAACTCCATAATGTCATCTAGAATCAGACCTCCATGATAGAATTGTATGCCATATTTCATCTCATGAAATGATTGATCCGCTAGAAACCAAACTCTCTCACCTCCCAACACTCGAAGGATGTGATGGACATCCTCTAAGGTGATTGTCCTCTCTCACCTATTGGAAGATGAAACCTAAAAGTGTCTACACCCCACCTCTCAGACAACACCATCAACATAGCATCATGGTAGCTCATGGGGGGCATGATCTATACCCAATACAATAATGTGCTTTGTAATACCTGTATATCCTCCTCCGATAGTGTTAGTGCTAGCTCTCATAAGTGAAAAAACTATCTATCACTAAGACATTATCGTTATCGTGGCAGGATCTAACAAAAGACAAAAAATATGTTCTATAAGAAATCTTAAATCTTAAATCTATACATCAATAATCAAAAAGTGTGGTAAAGTTGTTCTAGTGCACTTTCTAAAGGTCTTGACCACATTATTTCCTTTTGGGACACTGCGAGAAATGGGACACTTTGCGAAAAAGTGGGTCACTTCATGACAAAAGGGGACACTTTGCAACAAAAATGGACACTTTCCAAAAAAAGGGACACTTCACAAAAAAAGGAACGCTTTGTGAACTTTTCTTCCAAGGTCCTAAACCAACCTAAAATTATGGAAAAATATTAAATAAATGTGTAAGGACAAAGCTAAGGTAGAAAAATCAACTCGCCTAATGTTGTAGCTCACCTCAGCTACCTCCTCCCATAAGACATCTAGTCTCGGAGGCTCGTACTCTCATTGGTTCAGCATCTTCAATCACTCTAAAACAAAGCCAAGCTACAAGAAGGTAAAAGATAAAATTAGTTCAAATTACTTCACTTTTTTCTCTTATATAGATTAAAATTAGGGTTTTGTAACTATATTAGGGTTAAAAGTTATTTTCATTCAAACTAGCACAACAAGGGCTAGAAAACTCTGATTTTGATGTCATTTGTTTTGTTGGAATTGTGATTCCAGTGTCATCCTTGATAGGTTTTCATTGGGTCATATCCCTTTAGATGATAAATACATTAACATATCGATCGGGTAGTGTTCAAAGGCTATTTGCAATAGAAGACATCTTGACTATCTCTCTTGGATTTTCTAAATGGTCGAATAATTGAAAGTAAACTCTAAACTAAAGGCCGCTAAACTAGAAAGAATAAAATGATTTATCAAGGAAGCTTGAAACAACTTAAACTAGAAAGCATGAAATTATGAACCTAAAAAGCATAAAAACTAAACTAGAAAGCATGAAAATGATTAAGCTAAGAAGCGTGTAAACTGTTGAAGAGGAAAATCTTGTAAAGAAACTATGAAACATCTAATTAATCAAAAGAAACAATCTTAACAATTAATTAAAAACCACTTAACAGTTTGAAATTAACAGAAAAGGTAGGTGCTCTGGAAATTTAGACAACAAAAATTTAAAGACTACAGACTTAACTACAACCTACAGGATTAATATTAACAAAATCACACACATGAAAATAAACTTTTCTATCAATTATTATCTACTAAATGAATGTAGAAGAATTAAAATGATCCCTCGAGTGGCCAGCTCGCAGGTGCCTCTACTTCTAGCTCAAATCACATGTACTGATAACTCTAAAATACTCATTCAACATAATTCCATTCTCACTACTCAATAACTCTAAAAGTGACAAGGAAAACTCATTTTATTCATATTGAAGTATAGTTCAAAAAATAAAGTGACTACATAATGATATTCTTTTGTATCATTGCTCTCAACAATTTACATATTTATATCAGAAAAGCTAACAACAATCTTATTTTTTAGTTGGTAGAAGTTACCACTAATAAAATTCTTCAACTACTTTAAAAAAATAATGAAATTTAAATTTAATGACATGAAGCATTAAAGGGCTCGAGACAAGCCATAAAGTATTTTTAAAATGAAATAACAAAAGCTATAAAAACTTGGTCCCTCATGAATTCTCCTAAACTTTTGGCACCCAACTTTCAGTACATGTCTTCAACCGCTTTAAGGTCTATGTGTAATTCCTTTGACTGGCATGATGACCGACTAGGGTAATTATCTATACAATCTTAAAAACTAAACTATTAAGTTAGTGCAAGTTAGCTTATTTTTATTAATTCCAAGAAATAAAGATTGTAGTCTTTTTCACAAAAAGAAAGCAACTATTTATCCTAAAGATAATTAATTGGAAGGGTAAGGATTGCTAAAGGAGGTGAGGTGAAGTATTTAGGCTATTATATTGATGAGGTTATTTTTACCTCATCATGTCCTCCCCTTCCTAGGCTTGAGTAGGTCCTCCTACTCTTTGTTGTGCTCCCTATCCTTGATTTCCCCTGTTTCTGTTCATCTCTTCATATTTTGTACTGAGGTCATATTTATCATCTACTTTTGTATCAAAATATTTAGGCTCTCTGAAAAAATCCTTGGTGAGAAGTAACTCCATCTACCCATCTCTAAAAGTTTTCATCACTCTGATCCAAGTTGGTATATTTTGGAGGAGGTGGTGAAAGAAGTAGGGGAGGTTTGTACCTCATACCAATCCAATTGGTTTGTAAATTTTCAAGGATATCTGTCAAGGCCACTTCCCTCTTGTGGGACCATCTAATATTTAGAGGTGGAATTACCTCTCTTTTCCTGAGATACATAGGAAGAGTATATGTCTCTTCACATGCATGTCAGGATTTTCCTATTAACTTGGGCCCTTCTTCTTGAAAATGGTTAGAGCACAACCCAAGGTTATTGCCATATTTACTCTGTATAGTTTCTTTAAGTTTAATACTTAGGAACTGTGCTTTAAAATGATAGGGCTTCCTATGGGGATATCTCATCTACAATCCCACATTTATGTCTGCCTATGTATATTCCCTTGATCAATCCTACCATTAAATCTAATTTCTTATAGTAGACAAGAATGACCCTAACTGACCTTCTCCCACAAAGAATTTAACATAAATATCTATATAATATTCTAAAATCAAATTGTGGACAAATAATTTGCAAAGGAAATCCTATTGATCAAGAGTGGATTCTACAAATATCTTGACAAACTCCTTGTCATTAGGGTCATATGGATAATCATTATAAAGTATTAGCAACTTCCATATTAGGACTTGTTCATTAAGGGACATGGAATATAGCCTAGATGGTCTTCTACAAGCCAATAGTGATTCTCCTATCTGACAAGCATCCTATTTAGCCTTATATGCTTTGTGAAATGACTCTTTTAGTAGTACCAAATCCTTTTTCAACCTATCATTTTCAAACTTTGCATTTCTTAGAAAGTAACACCTTTCCATCCATTTCATTAATAATGGAGGAATATGTTACTGAAACCACTCCAAAATAGTTGGTTTAGTTTGTGTACCCTTAGACTCCATTATTAGCTTGGTAGCATTTTCTTGCAAGTCTTGTTCTAACTCCACAATTTTACTTACAGAAGCATTAAGTTCGACTTCCTGCTTATCTCTTTCTTCCTCAAAGGCTTTAAATATTAGTATAAAATTAATTTCCAACTCTTGAATGTGTTTATTTTTCTCAGCCAAATCAAATTTATGTTGCTTACTTTCCTGATTCTAATGTTGTATATGAAATTGTAGGTGTTCAATTACCTTGTCTTTTTGTTCTATCTACCTCCTCAACTCTGTAATCTCTTAATATTTTTCATTTAGGATTACAGCTTGTGCCCTTATTTTCTCCTACTGTTGGGTGATTTGTGATTCATTACCCTGTATCTGCAATTTCAATTCAACAATTTCTACTTCTAATTTTTCCATCTCTTCACTCTATTGACTATATTATTCTTCTCCTATGTGAATAGGAGGTGGATTAGAAAATTCCACATCTGCATGAAGTATATTTTCCTCAAAGTTGGGTACCTTTTCAACATTGACTTCAATTGACTCAACAACCCTATCAAGAAAAGGGGAAAAATGTCCCTTAAGTTCATCTTCAATATTTATAGAATGTGGTGACTGAACTTTCTCCTCCTCCCATCCTTTTGAAGATGGCATTCTTTTCTCTTCAAGTTTAGGAGATTGGTCAACCCATCTCTCCATTTCACTAATTCCTTCATCACCAATATACTTTTTCAGTTTCTAATACTCTTTCCTGAGTCCTAGGCTTCTTCTTAGTGGTGCTTCCTATATCAAAATTTGTAGCCCCACTAGACTCAGTAGACAACCTCTTACTTCTCCGTAGAGGAGGGGTTGTTTGAAAAGTAACCTTAGAATTCCTTTTCCTCTTTTGAGGAGGTTCTTTTTCATCTCCTAATTGCACAATTTCCACATCCCCTAACTATCCTAGGATTTCTAACACTTCTAGTAGAGTTTCTGATGCTTCACCACTTGGAGTCGTTGAGGTTTATTAGGTTTTAGAGGAACCGAAGGCTTCTGAGGAGGGTTCTTCTAGTGATTTCTCTACTTGCTTGGATGACTCTCCTACCTCAAGGAACCTTGCAGGCTCTACCTTTTCAAATTTACACAAAAATTTATGCCACTTCTTCTCTAGATTTTTGAGAAAGTAATACTTGCATATCAATTGCACCAATTCATGGTGTTTGAGAGGTCCTGATACAACTTTATATTTTTCTATTATAGAAGTAACTGAATGACTCAAAAATGATGGTAAATTAATTCTACAGGACTAGGGTCTTAAGTGCCATGGTGCAAATTAATGAGCAGATAGAAAACGGGTCCTACTACTGTGGTTATTTGGCCTTCACAAGTTAAATACTTAATTATCCATGCTACAACAGTTCTCCACAGTTCTAGAATGGACATTCTATGCAACACTTTCTTTTGACCCCTAGTGCTTATGGTAATTAAAAATTGAGGTTCACCTTCCCTTTGAAATAATTCTATCATTTTTTGTTAGGTGATATCAATTGGTAGTTTCATTTAAATCAATGCCCCTATTTTCTAGACTATAGAGATGAGAAATGACTTTCAGACTTACCTAGAATCATTTTCCACTCACCTCAGTCTGTCTATCTGCAAAATTTTCTACGAATTCCTTTACCAGATGCTCATTATATCCATCAAGCTTTCACATAAATTCCAGCCACCCAACTCTTTGAAACAGATTTGAAATATTACCTAGCACCAACAATTTAGCTGTCAAGGTTAGTTCAAAATTTTTCTTGGCTCCTCCCATTCTTCCTTTCTTTATTGCATTGCTAGTTTCTACAAAGATTTTATGGTACTTCAACTTGTTCAATCAGCTGAATTACAAATGAAAAGGGACACAATTTGATATAATCAATGGAGTAACTAACCACCTTACTGAATAATCATGAGGATTTTGCATGGGAAAATAAGAAAATATTACCCTACCCCAAAAAATCGGATGATGGCACAAGTTTCAAAATTGAAAGGAGTGATTTGTGCCAATTAATTAACCTTTATTCAAAATAATTACTAACTTAAAGCAAGAAAATTGTATGCACCTAACATATTTTCATTAAATCAAACATCACTTACCTTTTGCTGACATAATCGAATAGTTACATGACTTGGCGAGGGTGGGGGTGGACAAAAATTATCAAAACTAAAAAAAATATTATAATAAAAAGACTGTCATAATAATTTCATTTATTATGAAAAAAAATTATATGATACAGTAAGAGGATAATGAAGCTGAAAAGTGTGAGGTGATGATTTAGTGAAATGAAAATGAAGGCGCGGAGCGCAAGGTAATAACAAAACTTAAATGAGCATGTGTAGAACTTTGGAAAAATTAAAAGACTAGAAAAGAGAAGATTTTACAAAAAATTGGAGAATCATCAAGAGATGTGACTGGGGTGGAAAATGAAATTTTTTGGAGCATTTTTTAGGGATGTCATTAGAACGTAGGAACAAAAATTGAAATTTCTGAACCATCATCGAAAGATACAGCCGAAGCAACAACAAGAAATTTCTGGAGCATTGTTGAAATATGCAGCTGAAGTAAAAACAAAAAAAATGGAGCATCCTTGAAAAATTCCGAAGGGACAACAAAAAAAACTTCTAGAGCATTGTTGAAAGATGTGACTAGTTTAGCAACAAAAAATTATGGAGTTGTTACCTATTTTTCACTACAAGCTCAAACAGCTAGAGCTAAATTGAATTCATCATTTAGAGGTACTAAGAATTTCAAATTTTGCCGCTAAAGTACATTCATTATCCATCATGAAGAATAGTATTACATTTTATTTTTAGTTTTATTATTGAAGTACTTGTAACATAAAATTGGACATTTGCATAACAAATGCTATTTTATTCACATTGTAAAAATCAAGGTCCCACACATGTCGTGGGAGTAGCTTAATCTGATTTACACAATCAAATGATAGGTACAAAATTGAATTGTATACTATACAACTATTGATAATGTAAACATAGAAAGGAGGATGGTTCATCATTGCCTGTAATGATGAAGCCATCGATGCTTCATATCTTTGAGTAGTTTTGTTGAAGCTCTTCGATCTCCTTTGACTCCAGTCTCCTTGAGTTTTCTACAGGATAAATGAAGATGATGTTAGAGATTTACTCTAAGAAAAGATGAATCAAGATAAATCCTATGCCTACATTACCAAAAAAAATATAACATACATTCAATTAGCCACCCATCAGATGATTTCATTTTTCACAAGGAAAAGAATTCAATGGAAGCTTTCAACTTTGACTATTTTTACTAACTTGTTTGTTTAAATGCGCAGGAACAAGTTCATTATGTTGGTGATCTATTTCATCAGATATGTGGAGCAAAATGGGCTCCCACAAGGGTTGAGCCTGCCATATCAGAAAAGCATCCTCTCATTCAACATTCATACATTACAGTCATCAATTAATCAGATATTCAATTACAATCATCAAAAAAGGCCTACTATAATAAGAGAAATTCACAAAGAGAACCCTTTGATTCATTATGACAAAACGGATTGAGAAAATCATCCCTTCGCTCATCATTCAAAGGAACAATCATGAAATGTTTGAAGGAGCATAATCAGCTGCATGCATTAGCTTAGTTTCAGCTCTATTTTATTCACATTGTATTCACATAAAGTGTGGAGCCCCTTTATACTGAAGGGAAAACAAAACACTCAAGCAATTAAATTGTTTCTTATATCTTCAAAGTACATACATAGTTCGTCAAGAGACTCAAGAGGAATGGTGACATCATGAAGGATAGTCTACATGGCTATAATAAGAGCATGGTTACATAAAAAAATCAAGAAACATCCCTAATATATCAAGGGGTAAGTTTTCCATTACTATTTTCCATTCCCAATTGCTAGAGCTAGAGAAATTAAAAGAACAAAAATGAACCATACTTTATGCCTATCAAAGAGAGCATCAAAAATAAAGCTGCTACAGGAAGCTTATGCCCATGAGAAAAGATGACATAATAATTTATGATAGTCCAATAGCATCAGAGGCAACCATGAAATTCATAAGGAGTTTAAAGGATAATACAGCATAAGCATGCTATCAATGAAGAAAAATTGATAATTTAGAATTCATTTTAATATTCAGAAAAGGTAACAAACTTTCTATATGGTAAATGGAAAAAAGGAGTCTTTACAGAGCAAGTAAAAGCTATAATTTGCAGTGGAGAACAATGATGCAAGTCATAGGACAATAGTTATGTCTTTTTCAAGGTTTGAAAGATCAATAAAGGTTAAGACAAACTTTGCCAAATACACTCATGAGTAGTTTTGAATGATTAGAGGCAGTCACCGATTCATCTGGAGAGTTTAAGGATCTTAGAAAAACAATAAATAATCAATCTTAGAATGAACAGATCACAATGACATGCCAATGATCACAAGATAACATTGCTAAAATCCATATTCAAAGTTCAACATAGTCACAGTATCGTCGAGCACAAGAATATATTTTATTAATCAAGTATTGTGCTATATATAGTATAGTAAAAAAAAAAACCCAGAAGTTTCAAAGCTCGTGGCCAAGCATAGAAATATGAAAATACCCAGATGAAAGCAATATTCATAGAAGCTCAAATACCCAAATAAGGGTTTTTAATTAAAATGCATATTTCTCCAAGATAATTCATACCCATATGAGGATTTGTTCAAAAAACAAAAGAGGAAGTGTCATAATGTTCTTTAAGCATATACATGGTGCAACCTGGAGACAAATTTTGATTTTAAAATATCAGCTCACAGAGGAGGAAAAACCCATTTAGATTGCATCAAAACTAAAGATTCTTGAGGCAAACAACAGTTACAATAAATATTTGAGTGTTTTCTTTACAAGAATTCTTCAAGAAATCTACAGTGGTCGATGCCTCTGTTACAGGTTATTTTGTTTCAAACTAAGCTCAAGATGAGCTATTTAAGAGAGAAATGCTTGGCAAAAGGAAATGAATTCACTTACCCATGGCATTAGAAAGAAACCCTCATTCAAGTTTTTGCAAAATTCAGATGATAATTCCCAAGTTGAGCTCTTATATGGCGGTCAAATGGTGTAGCATCAACAAATAATTATAGAAACACAAGCAAAAATATAAATAAGAACCAACCAATATGCATCAGAAGATTGCAAAATCCATGGCCTGAAGAATAAAAGCTTTTTCTACACAAGCAAAGAATCATTTCTTTCAGACAAACAAAAGACTCAACATTTTTTGCTTATGAATAATTTACCACATAGTTCGAGGTTTTTACTGCATTAATGGCTCAAGAACCCAGCCATTTACCTCCTGTCGATACCAATTCAAGCCCTTATTTCCTCCATGGTGGTGCTATATTTGTTTGTTTCTAGAATGTGCAAAGTGAGAAATGAAAGAGAGTGTTAGGGTTTGAGTATTTTACTCACCTTATTTCACATAATGAGTAATTTTTACCATGTTTTATGCAGATTATTTCATGTTATTATTTCCCATGGACTTAACTCCAAGTCAAGTTCCTAGCAATGATGTGGTTTTCCCTATCATCAAATTTATGAATATTACATGTGTTATGTACTAGTCGAGCAATGCTAAATGCATTGTTGAAATTAAAACATACAATACGCCTAAATTTAGTGGTGATGAATATTTTCATAATGTACTAACTATACTCGGTGTGTAAGTTAGCTTATGAAGCCCAAGACTATGCTTAGAGAAGCCATAGAAGACTCTAAGTTTTCTAAAGAATGACATTGAATATCAAATGCTAAGTATAGGTTATGACATTGAATATCAACTGCTAAGTATAGGTTGTACATGAAGGAGGGATATATTGAAAATTCTAGAAAAAAATTCGCTCATGCACAAGTGGAGATTCAAAGCTCAGTTATTCAGATCATGCAAATTATGGAGATTATTGGCACTTTACTTCAATTTCACATGATTTCATGAGATATTATCATCATGCACGACACAAAAATGGAGTTTCATCTATCATGGGCGAGTTGATAAAAACAAGGTAGTTTTTGCATGTTTTGGCCCACTTTTTCATGGATTTCTAGCCAGTTTGAGTTACTTTTCAGTTGTACACATTGTGACTGCAAGTTTGAGACTAAGTTCACTCATTTTTGCATGAGTTTGGGCTATTTTCATTAGGGTTTTCTCTTCTACTTGGATTTCACATTGGAGATGTTTTTTTCACTTAAGTTCTCATTCAGTTCTATTACTGGCTGCTTTGTGCATGTCTTTTGTATATATTGGAAAAACTTAGTATTTTTCCTCTAGTTCTTGTTTTTCAGCCTTTGCATTCTGTAAAGAGAAATATCATGTAACTCAAGTTTCAGTTTTAGATTAATAGAGTAGCAGGTTTACTAGTTCAATTGGTCTCATTTTGCAAAGTTTCCTTCAATTTCAGTGAAATCAAAAGTTTTCCTTGTCATTATGATGTTTTTATAAATGATTTGATGAAGTTTTATTGTGTTTAATATCAAAACCTTTAAAATTATTCTCATTTATATTTGCATGCATTAAAAATAGTGAAAATCACAAGTCTAGGGTTGTGTAATAGAATAATCTATTCTTCTTTGCTGAGAAAACTTTTTTTTTCCTTCAAAGGTGGTTTATTCAAGCCTTCCTTAGAATCATTTTTGTGGTCAAACTATCAAATTGACTTGTGTGGATAGTTTTTCTAAAGTTTATTGTGAATCATAGTTAGAAGTCTTTATCAATTAGGTGCATCACCATCAATTTACACTTTTACGTGCATTTATTACATACTTTTATCCCTTTTCTAGCAAGTTGCCAAGTTATTAATTTAAAAATCATATAGGAACCAGCCTAGAATCTGGAGATTTATCTTCACCATAGGAATACCCACATCCTGAAGATAGTTCCCATGTTTGAAGAAATTGCTCAATTTAGTCATTCAAGCATTCAGGGGCAATCTGTTTGACAATAATTTTTGGCACAACCAGTGGGACTTTGAATCACAAATCAAAGAAAGAATTTTATATTTCAAGTTGTTATTCTGGTATATACAACATTATTTCAGCCTTTCAGAGGATAATTTTCATATACCTGGCGACTCTGTTCTTAATTTCCAGTAGATCAAGTGCAAATAGCTTATGAGAAATATTCAAAAAAGAAGTTATTCTTTTTTTGAATATTTGTAGCTCTCTTCACCAAAGAGAAGAGGAAGGATAGCCAAGCGAACACTTGGTAGGCCTTTAAGAAATCAATCAATTTCTCTCGTTCTCAAAGAAAAACAATTAGTTTATACATCAAGAAGAAGAGGCTGATCATTAGCAAGGTAGCCAGGTTCACATTCAGCTTCACCAAGCTATAAAGCATCGGTTTCACCTGTATTGATTTTACAAGTTGTGAATCTCATAATACTAGTAGCTCTGATGGCCAGAGCACATGCTTTTGTTCCATTTAATGGGGGCAACCCATTGAATTTGGTTCAACATGATGATATACCTGTTGTAGCACTCAAAAGTCTACCCTTTTTTACTGGTGAAGATTAGACTACACCAATAGAGCGTATCAGAGACATAGCTTCATTGTGTGGAGTTCATCACATGACTCAAGAGAATGTGGTGTTGAGGCTATTAGAAGCGTCATTCAAGGGAAAAGCACTTCAGTGGTTTCATGGCTTACCAGTCAATACTGTCATGACATGGGATGATTTAGGTGATAAGCTGAGCAAAAAAAATCAGACAAGTCTGATCATTTATTTGTAGTTGAGAAAATGATGATTATAAAGAGAGCACCACAAGAACATATGATTGACTTTAATTTCAAGTTTCAAAGGACTTGGAATAGAATTCCAGTAACGGTAAGGCCAACACCTGACCATGCTTTCTTGTATTACCTTAGATCTTTGAATAGTGATATTTCCTTAATGATATAGTCAATGGGTGGGTTAACATTACCAGCAGAATATGACATCGCTATTAGAGCTGAAAACAACATTATACAAGTTGGTAAAATTGTGCCAAGACCTTCAATGCCAATATTTCCAAATATTCATCCCATGATGCCCATTAATTTACCACCTATTGTCTCACTTCTAGCTAAACCATCCTTAGGCTATTAGCGAGTTGTTCAAAATGGTGCTTTTCCAACACAATCAGATTTCCAAGAACTTAAGGGTAATCAGCAAGAGATGGTGAAATTATTGTAGACATTCAACAATGATTTGGTGAGTCTTAAGAGACAACAATTAGAATTTTAGGCCCTATCAAGCACCTTTTCAGCCTAATAGACCACCTTATTAGGCAGACAATCAAGGACAGTGAAGGAATTTCAATCCCAGGAAACAATACAATCAGAATTAGAATGTTTCCAGCTCTTCTAAAGAGCTCATACCTATTCAGAACAATTTCGCATAGGATTATGTATGGTGTTATCTGTGCAATCAACCTCACAATTAGGATACATGCATGAACATAATAATTAATCAGGCCCTAATGGTACAAAGCAATTATGTTGCTGCAGAAGATACAACCAAAGAAAATAATGATCAGAATGATCAAACGCAACATGATGAAGTGGAAAGGAAAGAAATTTTGTGGATTTAATCATGCATAAGGTCAAAATCAATCAGCCACTTCTATTGCAGCAAATACAGGATCCAAGAAAAGAGCAATTGACCTGAAATAACAAGTTGTTTTTGACAAACTGCAGCTAGAAAGTGACAAACAACAAGCTGATAAAGGTAAACAACAAGCTATTCAATAGAAAAATCAAGTTGCATCAGCTGATAAAGAGCAGTCACAACCCTCTTCTTTACAAAATGTCTATATTTTACCAAGAAAGCAACCTGAGACTGCTAAAGACCAGCAGAAACAAGTTGGATCTATCAAAGAACATCCAAGAGCTTAGCCATTTCAAGTGCAAAAAGAGGCTACTTTTCAGAAAGAGCAACAAAAGGTTAATTCTCCAACTTTCACTGTTGTACAGATCATATGAAAAATGCAACATTCAATATTACCATGTTGGATGCATTAAACCTGCTTGGGAAGAAAGAAAGTTTGCAGGAGGCTCTGGCTAAGATATAAATTTCTAACAAAACAAATAAAGAACAACCAAGAGTTCTTGAAAATAGTTCAGATCATAAGGAGTATCCAACTCAAGAGGTAAGACCACCACCTTTTTATGTCAGCTTGATAATTGGTGATAACATAGTGCTTAATTGCATGATTGATAGTGGAGTAAGCAACTCAATTATGCCTAAATAGCTAGTAGATAAGTTAGGACTCAAGTATGAACCATTGTCAAAAGGTGTAGTTCAATTGGATGTCACAACCATTAAGTTTGTAGGAGTTATTAATAATCTACCACTTACTTTGCATGTGTGTCCCAACTTTCAAATTCCACATGACATATATATCATTGATCTTCCACCTTATTTCACCAGGTTTCTATCTAGAGATTTCACTACAAAATTAGGTGGTTATATGTCATTAGATTGGTCACACATGTTTTTCAGAACCAAATATGGTACTAGAGTCACAATCAAGTCAGAACCTCAGGCTAAAGACCATATTGAGCCTTATGTTATGAATCCTATAAATGCAAACCTAGCTTTCCATGATCAGGAGGATCAATCGATGACCCTTGACCCCACTATATAGAAGGCATACTTGATATAAATTTAGATGAGTGGGCAGCCAAGAATCACAAGGTTGATATGTTCAGTCTTATGGACAAAGTAGGTTTGGGCATTTATATGATTCAAGATCTTGATGTAACTATTCCAAATTTGGTCAAAGAGGAAAAATAACTAGAACATCAGATTGATCAACTTTGGAAGTTGTACTTTGATGGATCCAAAATTAAGGTAGGTGCTGGTTGAGGGGTAGTGCTCATATGCTTAGATGGGTATTATTCAAATTTTTGATTTGCTTTCAGTTGTTCTAATAGTTTTGTTGAGTACAAAGCACTAACACATGGCCTATAATGGGCCAAAAAAAGAAAGTTTAAGTGCTTACAGGTGTATGGTGATTCATAATTGATCACAAATCAGGTTAAAAATTTGAATTTAACAAAGAATGACTTGTTGGAATTGTATAAGCATCATGTTTGGGACTTAATTGAGGAGTTTGATGCATTTAATCTGTAATTAGTACCAAGAAATTAGAATAAGTAAACTGATAAACTTGTTGCCATAGGGTCACAGTTTGACATTCCAACTAAAATTCAAAATGTGGAGGTACAACAATATGTGAAGGTAGTTGTCAAACCTTTGGTACCTGATAATAATGTAAGTGGTTAGATAATTCACTTTCTGATGGAGGAAGTAGAGTTTTCTATTGGAAACCAGCAAAAATTTGATCAGCAATATGGTGAACAAATCATGAAATTAAAGCCTACTAACCTGCCAAAGGGTTTGGTGACCCTTGAACCAATCTTCATTATTGATGATCAGGTTAGAAGAGATAAATCAAGTATTACAGTGAAGTAGGAGCATTACAAATCAATAGAGATATTCAAGGACAAGCTCCTTAAGCTTGGTAAAGTCTATACAAAGGAAGAACAACAAGCCTTTATCTTGCTTTGCCAAGAATTCAGTGACATATTCGCTTGGAAATATGGAGATTTGAAGGGTTTTAACCCTAAGTTAGCTCAACACACAATTGATCTTGAACCCAATGCAAATCTAGTAAGACAAAAGCAAAGGCCCTTGAATCTAAAGTTAGAACATTTGATGAAAATAGAATTGAACAAGTTGATCGAATGTAGTATAATATTTCCAATCAAGCATACTTCTTGGGTATCAAACTTGGTGCCTGTCAGAAAGAAGAGCAAAGAGATAAGGTTGTGCATTGATTTACGTGATCTAAGCAGAGCATCACTCAAAGATCACTATTTGTTTCCTTAAATGGAGCAAATACTACAGGTTGTTTTAGGATTAGAGAGCTTCTCGTTGCTAGATGGTTATTCAGGATAAACCCAGATCTTGGTTAAAGAAGAAAATCAATACAAAACAACCTTTACCACCAAGTGGGGTACTATGGATTACATAAAGATGTCATTTGGATTATCAAATGTAGGAGTAACCTTTAAGAGAGCAATAGATATGGCTCTCCAATGTTTGATAAACAAGTTTGTTCTTGTTTATTTATATGATATCACTATTTTCTCACAAAATGCTAAAGAACACTTTGATCATCTTAGACAGATTTTTGAAAGATGCAGAGAATATAGAGTTTCTTTAAATCAAAAGAAAAGCATTTTTTATGTTCACGAAGGTAAACTTCTGGGATATATTGTTTCTAAATATGGCATTTCTATAGATCCAGAGAGGATTGCAGCCATATTGGCTTTACCATTGCCTCTTCATAAGAAGGGTTTGCAAAGTTTTCTGGTCAGAATAAACTTTGTGAGGAGATTATTCCCAGTGTTACAGTGTTGTTGCAACCTCTCACAGCCATGTTGAAGAAGAATATGCAGTTCATCTGGATGAAAGAAGGAAAGAATAGTTTTGAGCAAATTAGAGAGGTATTTGCAGCAGCCCCTACTCTTATTAATTTAAATTTTTATAAGGATTTTATACTATACGCATTTGGGGGAGTGGATACCATCTCCACAATGCTCTGTCAACAAATAATGAAGGTATGGAGCATCCTATAGCTTTCTTTAGTCAGGTTTTACATGATTATGAAACTAGGTATTCATTCATTGAGAAGCATGTGCTCGCTGTAGTGAGAAGTCTCAAAAAGTTTAGACATATACTGTCCAATAATAAGATACATTTGTTGGTAGCTCGCCCAACAGTCAAAGAGTTTTTGCTGAATAAGGACATTAATGATAAGAGAGCAGACTGGATAACCAAAGTCATGGAGTATGACATCAACATAAAGGTTACCAAGCTTGTTAGAGGTAAGGGTCTATGCGAGCAACATGTAGAAAATGAAGAAAATAACAGTGAAGAATTTGTTGCAGTCCTTAACAATGAAGAAGGACTTACTGTTCCAATTACTTCAGCTGATTGGATCAATCAAATGATCCATTACTTGCATACTGGAGATTTTACAAAAGGTATGGAAAGATCAAAATGAAGGTATTACAGATTACAAGCAATTCCATATGCAAAAATAGATGGAGTTTTATATAAAAAAGATTTCAATGGAGTATTCCTCAAATGTGTTTACCCAAATCAAACTAAAAGAATTCTCAAAGAATTCCATGATGGACCTACTGGAGGTCACTTCTCACCATGTACTACAACTCTTAAAATAGTGAGAGCTAGATATTATTGGCAAGATACTTTCAAAGATGCTCATGTTTATGTAAGAAAATGCAATAAATGTTCACTTTTTGCAACAACAAAAAAGTTAGCAGCCCTACCCCTAAATCCAATTCAAGTTGAATAGCTATTTGGAAAGTGGGGACTTGATTTTATTAGTCCAATCAATCCACCCTCGAGTGCTAGGCACAAATGGATTTTGACTACCATAGACTACTTTACGAAGTGGATTGAAGTAGTTGCTTTGAAAGATGCAAATGAAACATCAGTTTTAAAATTCTATCAGGACATAGTTTCCAAGTTTGATACACCAAATTCAATTATTTTTTATAATTCTTTGGCCTTTGTTGGTTTGATATTTTCAAATTGGTCAGTAAAGCATAATATTTATCTAAATACTTCGTCCAATTATTACCCCTAGGGTAATGGACAGGCTGAATCAACGAATAAGAATTTGGTAAATATCATAAAAAAAACCATTGAAGATAATTAGAGCTCATGGCATGATAAACCTAAGTTAGCCCTATGGGTTGATAGAATTACACTAAAATGATTAACAAGATTTTCACCATATGTTTTGGTTTATGGCAAAGAATCCAAATTTCCTATCTCAATTGAATTGCCAACTTTGAGTTATATAAAAGAGCTTGAGTTACTTGAAGAGCAGCCAATGCAATTAGTCAGGCTTCCTCAATTAGCAAAGTTGGAAGAAACCAAAAAGGAAGCTTACAGAAAGCTCCAAATTCATCATTCTTAGATGAAGAAAACATTTGACAAGAAAGCAACAACAAGGATCTTCAATGAAGGTGATTTAGTGTTCAAGTGGGATGAGCTCAAGAGCAGACCTGGTCAACATACAAAATTTGATACTATATGGGATGGCCCATACATCATAATAGAGTGCAAACAGAATAATGCATTTTAGCTTTCAAAGCTAGATGGTGAAGTACTGCCAATCCTTTTCAATGGGATTCACTTGAAACAATGCTATTAAGCATCAAGCTTTTGGTTGTACATAGTAATTTAGTTTTCAGTTTCAATTATGCTTTCAATAAGTGCCCCATGGAACATTTCTTTTCATTTTTTTTGCTTTCAATAAGGTGCAGTTGCTGCACGATGTTTTCAAACTCTCTTTTAAGCAAAGTTTCAGTAGTTTCTTTTAGTTTGTGTGGTGTGTTCTTGAGTTACAATTTTCTGAGTCAAAATATAAGAGATAAATGGACTCCATGCCCAATGGATAAGTTATATACTGGTCTATGCTGTTTAGCAAGAAAACACTCCACAGAGGTCACCAATTTGTTACCTATTTTTCACTACAAGCTCAACCAGGTAGAGTTGAATTAAATTCATCATTTAGAGGTACTGAGAGTTTCAAATTTTTCTACTAAAGTATTCATTATCCATCATGAAGAATTAGATTACATTTTATTTTCATTTTTATTATGCAAGTACTTGTAACATAAAATTCAACATTTGCATAACAAATTCTATTTTATTCACATTGTAAAAATCGAAGTCCCACACATGTCGTGGGAGTACACTAATCTGATTTACACAATCAAATGATAAGTACAAAATCAAATTGTATATTATACAACTATTCATAATGTAAACATAGAAAGGAGGATGGTTCATAATTGTCTGTAATGATGAAGCCATCGATGCTTGATATCTTCAAGAAGTTCTATTGAAGCTCTTTGGTCTCCTTCAACTCCAGTCTCCTTGAGTTTTTTGTAGGATAAATGAAGATGATGTTAGATATTTACTCTCAGCAATGATCAATCAAGATCAATCATATGCCTACATTACCAACAGAAATATAACACACATTCAATTAGGCACCCATCAGATGATTTCATTGTTCACAAGGAACAGAATTCAATGGAAGCTTTCAACTTTGACTATATTTGCTAACTTGTTTGTTTAAATGTGCAGGAACAAGTTCATTATGTTCATGATCTATTTCATTAGATATGTGGAGAAAAATGGGCTCCCACAAGGGTTTAGCTTGGCATATCAGAAAAGCATCCTCTCATTCAACATTCATACATGAGAGTCATCAAATAATAAGATATTCAATTACAGTCATAAAAAAAGGCCTGTTGTAATAAGAGAAATTCACAAAGAGCACCCTTTGATTCATTATGACAAAAACGGATTGAGAAAATCATCCCTTCACTCATCATTCAAGGGAACAATCGGAAAATGTTTGAAGGAGCATAATCAACTGCATGCACTAACTCAATTCTAGCTCTATTTTATTCACATTATATTCACATAAAGTATGGAGCCCCTTTATAATGAAGGGAAAACAAAGCACTCAAGCAATTAAATTGTTTCTTATAACTTCAAAGCACATACATAGTTCATAAAGAGACTCAAAAGGAATAGTGAAATCATGAAGGATAGTCTACATGGTTGTAATAAGAGCATGGTTACATAAAAACATCAAGAAACATCACCAATATATCAAGAGGTATGGTTGCCATTACTATTTTCCATTACCAATTGCTAGAGTTGGTAAAATTAAAAGAACAAAAATGAACCATACTTTATGCCTATCAAAGAGAGCATAAAACATCAAGCTGCTACAGGAAGCTTATACCCATGAGAAAAGATGACAAAATAGTTTATGATAGTCCAATAGCGTCAAAGGTAGCCATGAAATTCATAAGGAGTTTAAAGGATAATAAAGCATAAGCATGCTATCAATGGAGAAAAACTAATAATTTAGCATTCATTTTAATATTCAGAAATGATAACAAAATTTATATATGATAAATGGAAAAAAGGAGTCTTTATAGAGCAAGTAAAAGCTACAGTTTGCAGCAGACAACAATGATGCCAGTGATAGGATAGTAGTTATGTCCTTTTCAAGGTTTGAAAGAGTAATAAATGTTAAGACATACTTCGCCAAATATAGTCATGAGTAGTTTTGAATGATTAAGGAGAGTCATTGATTCATCTGGAGAGTTTAAGGATCTTAGCAAAACAAAAAGTAATAAATCTTAGAATGAGCATATCATAGCAACATGCCAATGATCACAAGATAACATTGCTAAAATCCATATTCAAAGTTCAACACAGTCACAGTATAGTCATGCATAAGAACAAATTTTATTAATCAAGTATTGTGCTATAGTATAGTCGGGAAAAAAAATACCCAGAAGTTTCAAAGCCCGTGGCCAAGCACATAAATATGAAAATACCTAGATGAAAGCAATATTCACAGAAGATGAAATACCCACATAAGGGTTTTTAATTAAAATGTAGATTTCTCCAAGATATTTAATACCCATATGAGGATTTGTTATGAAAACAAAGAGAAAGTTTCAGAATATTCTTGTAAGCATATACATGGCGCAACCTAGAGACAAATTTTGATTTTAAAATATCAACTCACATAGAAGGAAAAACCCATTTATATTGCATCAAATTTGAAGATGCTTGAGGCAAACAATAGTTACAATACATATTTGATTTTTTTCTTTACAAGAATTCTTCAAGATGTCTACATTGGTCGTTTCCTGTGTTATAGGTTATTTTGTTTGAAACTAAGCTCAAGATGAGCTATTTAAGAGAGAAATGTGTGGCAAAAGGAAACAGATTCATGTACCCATGGCATTAGAAAGAAACCCTCATTCAAGTTTTTGTAAAATTTAGATGATAATGCCTAGGTCAAGCTCTTATATGGCAGCTAGATGGTGTAGCATCAACAAATAAACACAGAAACACAAGCAAAAATACAAATAAGAACTAGCCAATATGTATTAGAAGATTGCAAAAGTTGCGGCCTAAAGAATAAAAGCTTTTTCTACACAAGCAGAGAATCATTTCTTTCAGACAAACAAAAGACTCTCAACGTTTTCTGCTTATGAATAACTTACCACATAGTTTGAGCTTTTTACTACATTAATGGCTCAAGAACCCAACCAGTTAGCTCCTGTCAATACCAGTTTGAGCCCTTATTTCCTCCATAGTGGCGCTATAGTTATTTGTTTCTAGAATGTGCAAAGTGAGAAATGAAAGAGAGTGTTAGGGTTTGAGTATTTTACTCACCCTATTTTGCATGAGTATTTTTTACCATGTTTTATGTGAATTATTTCATGTTATTATTGCTCATGGACTTAACTACAAGTCAAGTTCCTAGCAATGATGTGGTTATCCCTATCATCAAATTTATGAATATTACATGTGTTGTGTGGTGGCTGATCAATGCTAAATGCATTGTTGAAATTAAAACATACAATATGCCTAAATTTAGTGGTGATGAATATTTACATAATGTACTAACTATGCTCGGTGTGTAAGTTAGCTTATGAAGCCCAACACTATGCATGGAGAACCCATAGAAGACTCTAAGTTTTCTAAAGAATGACATTGAATATCAAATGCTAAGTATAGGTTGTGCATGAAGCAGGGATATATTGAAAATTCTAAAAAAAATTGCTCATGTACAAGTGGAGCTTCGAAGTTTAGTTATTCAGATTGTGCAAATTATGGAGATTATTGGCACTTTACTTCAGTTTCACATTAGTTTCTGAGATATTATCATCATGCACGATACAAAAATGGAGTTTCGGTTATCATGGGTGAGTTGATAAAAACAAGGTAGTTTTTGCATATCTTGGCCCACTTTTTCATGGATTTCTAGCCAATTTGAGTTACTTTTCAATTGTACACATTGTGATTGCAAGTTTGATACTGAGTTCACTCATTTTTGCATGATTTTGGGCTATTTTTATCAGGGTTTTCTCTTTTGCTTGGATATCACATTGAAGATGTTGCTTTATATTTAGTTCTCATTCATTTCTATTACTGGCTGCTATGTGCATTCCTTTTGTATATATTGGAAAAACTTAGTCTTTTTTCTCTAGTTCTTGTTTTTCAGCCTTTGCATTCTACAAAGAGAAATATTATGTAACTCAACTTTTAGTTTCAGATTAATACAATAGCAGGTTTATAGGTTCAATTGGTCTCATTTTGCAATGTTTCCTTCGATTTCGGTGAAATAAAAAGTTTGTCTTGTCATTATGATGTTTTTATAAATGATTTGATGAGGTTTTACTGTGTTTAATATCAGAACCTTTAAAATTATTGTCTCATTTATATTTGCATGCATTAAAAATAGTGAAAATAACAGGTCTAGGGTTGTATAATAGAATAATCGATTCTTCTTTGCTAAGAAAAAATTGTTTTCCTTCAAAGGTGGTCTATTCAAGCCTTAGAATCATTTTTGTGGTCAAACTATCAAATTGACTTGTGTGGATAGTTTTTCTAAAGTTTATTGTGAATCATAGTTGCAAGTCTTTATCAATTAGCGCATCACCATCAATTTATAGTCTTATGTTCATTTATTACATACTTCTATCCCTTTTCTAGCAAGTTACCAAGTTATTAATTTAAGAATCATATAGGAACTAGCCTAGAATCTAGAGGTCTATCCTCACCATAGGAATACCCATAGCCTGAAGATAGTTCCCATGTTTCAATAGATTGCTGAATTTAGTCATTCAAGCATTCAGGTGCAATATTTTTGACAATAATAGCATCATCGAAAGATTCCACCAAAAGGAAGGAACAAAAAAATTCTGGAGTTGCTGAAAGATTTAGCCAGAATGCAATAAAAACATTTCCGGAGCATCAAGGAAAAATGCAATCAAAAAAGGAGGAAAAGTGTACAATGTTGATCTTCGAATTTCCAAACATGCATCATTGAGTAATGCATCAAAATCTAGGATTAGAATGTGGGGTGCACAAGTTAGTTGTACAAGTTCTAGAGAATCATGACAACTAAGTCAGCAAGTTCTAGAGCATCGTAGCAATTGAACTAACAAGTTCTAGAGCAATGTGGCAAGATGCATCAGAATTTTTGTTTGCTAAAAAATGAAATCCTGCAAAATATGGGAAAAATTTAGCCAAATCCACATGATGAAGAATTTGAAAACAAAGATCTAAAATGAAATGAATTCATACACATGCTCTCAATTTTTTTTTCTTAGTTTATTTATACACAACATTTATTTATCCATCAAGGAAAAAGCTAAATTGACCCTACTATAGCAGAGTCAATGTATTGGATTTCTCCCTACATTTCTACCATTTTCGTAAATTTTTCCTTATTAAAAGGTTTTTGGTAGATACATAATCAGTGGCAATTAAATAGGAGGGTTTGGGTGTCACCATCAATGGATTTTAGCTGAACCGATCCATTTGCAAATGCCTTAGAAATTTCATATGGGCCTAGCCAATGAATTCTGAGTTTTCCTTGGTAATCCTTGTATCTTGAATCAAACAATAATGCCCTATCCCCATTGTCGAATTCTCTTCCCTTAATATGTTTTTCTTGCCAGACCTTAAACGTTGTTTCACCAGCTTAGTTTGATGGACAACACTCAAACAAAGTTCATCCAGCTCACTAAGCTATAAAACTCTCTCTATCTGGGCTCAGTTAAGGTCTATACCTAATTCCATGGCTATCTTGAGAGTTTGGAGTTCAAATTCAATGGGTAAGAGAGGTTTCTTCCCAAAAACTAACTCATATGGACTATATCCAATAGTTGATTTCCATGTGGTGTTGTAAGCCCTATTAGCTCTCAAAAATGTAGGCGGAATGCCTCAAGAGGTTGCCAATCTCTTGGTACCCTTTAGGGTAACAGACAAAACCAAATGATTTAAGATTTCTACTCTTTAGGTGTTGCTAGACCTAGGCGGGTGTACCCATATGAATGAAGCAGACTTAATGTACTTATCTCTCTTGAAATGTTTTTCCCACAATGGCAGATGGAGTGGACAAATGAAATCAAATTCGGTATAAATTATATAGCAACATTCAAAACTAAATCCTAATATGTTTAGTTAACAGATGTAAAGAAAATGAATGAATCTAATGGTGAGAAATGCAGAGACTAGTGCCTTATTGGGTATGCGGAGTCAAATGAAATAGCAATGAGTAACCTCTTTTTGGAAAACATTCAAATTGTTGGCATATGTTTTGTTTATAACTTGTATAAACACGCAAGAATGTGATTGCTAAGCTCTTCTTAATAATCCAAATGAATTTCCCTGATTACTGTGATCAACCAAGAGGATTTAATCTTTTCTTGAAAGAAACAATCAATTAACCACACAGATACAACAAATGTGTACTGATAAATTGACTATAAACTTGTTATATCAATTTAAACAACTAGAAAGCATCAATCTTGGAGACAACTTAGTAATACTTTCAATAAGCACAACAAACAATTGACACCATAAATGAACTACTACATCAACTGATTTTCATTGATATCTCCATTTGAAATCATGCATCATAGTCTTTGATCTAAAAAATTTATTCTATTGTATTCATTTTGACCTATCTACTGTATATCTCCTATCTAATTTCTTATTCCTCCATTTACAATTGAGAATGAATATTTATACATTTGCATCTGAAAAGACACAATGCTTCACATCCAAATGTCAGCCAACAATATTCAAGCTTTTGTTAATCATCTCTAAGACATTCATTGAGACATCCCATAGTTATGCCGAAGTCCAAAGTCCTATCGACAGATATCCCTTTGATCCTTTTGTTTCACTGTGACCCATGGAGTTGGGGATTGTCTCATAGACAATACTTTGTCTCACCAAGATGTGTTCTTTTGTCTCATGTGGGTCGCTGTAACATTCTGTTGTTAGGGAGACGTCCCATAGATACCTTATGTCTCGCCAAGAAAACTACTTAAGTTCACATTTTGTCACTGTGACAATATCATTCTCTCACTGATATAGCAATATGTCGGCATGACATTTAGATCAGCAAGATTTCAAAACTTCACTCTGATAGCTGTTGATATAATTCCATTGTGTAATGTCAGCAAGACTGGAGGCATTCGGTGAGACCTCATAACTTTATTCTGAAAACTTTTAATACAATTCCATTCACATTGTCGGAAGACCCGATGTATTCGCTAAGATATTACATCGATACTGCTTAGCTTGGCCAATAAGCCTTCTCATGCATTAGTCAGTGATACACGACCCATTTGGTGAGACCTCACCCCAATGATTGTTGGTGTAATTAATTAATTATTACACTAACATAAGTTAACTTAGGTCTTGCATTTAATTAATTAAGTCCTAGGTTGCATTATTAGATAAATCATTTAATAAATGGGATAATATTCCCTTCCTTATTTGTAGGAGATAAGATTCCTTCTAGAAGATGAGTTGTCCTTCTAGAACTTATCCCCTCATTTAATGATCATCACCATTAGGGTTCACATGTTGTCACATGTTGTTAGATCAAGACACATGGCAACATCTCATGCATATTAGGGTTTTACTCTTGCCTATTTAATCAGGCATCTTGTACATTTGTAATATATCAAGATATCAATATATCAGATATCATATCATATCAATAGAATCTTCAATCAAGCATTCCATTGTTGCAACACTTCTTTTGTGGTTGATTATCTTTCATGGCTAAAGTCTTGCATTGAAGATTCCGGAGCTTCAGAGGCTGTGCAATTCATCATCTCAACATGGTATTAGAGCTTGTCCATTGAAACATCAACCCTTGATCCAGGAAGTTGGAATGCGAGATTGTTTGCAGGCTTAGGGTTTTATTTTGCAGGCTAGTTGGTTCTACCCAGGAGCCAAGTTGATTTATGGTGCAGATCAGGCTCTCTCCAACCTCTCCATTACGTCCAAAAAGCCTCAAAACCCATAGATCACCTGTTCATTCGTCAAAATCGGAGACATCATCCGGGAGCCTTTGAGGTACATCTTAGGGTTTGCATTTTTTGTACTATCCATACAGTTTTGCAAAAAAAAATCATCCCTGTAAGTCCTCCATCAAGGCAAATTTTTTTTAGAAAAATCAAAAAAATATTTGGCTTTTTTGGGCAAAAGTTTTCTATAGTATTTGGAAAAAATTTAACTTTGCAGGGTTCGACCTGCATTTAAAATACCTGTCGACAGAATTATTTTTCTGCAGGCATATAGTTTGGGGTGATTTCTTTCCCCCGTTGGCATTTCATATCGACGTTTTTTAATAAAATTTAAATTGCAATTTTTGCAATATTTAAATTTTCTGTCGGCTTTCGCCGACAGTCTGCCGACCCCGTCCGCACTATCACCCTGCATCATCATCTGTCGGCTTCTATCGGCGCCCATTCATCGGCCATCATTCTGGCTCCCGGCGATCGTTTATCCTCCCGCCGACTACTGGCCGTTCACTTCACTGTCGGCACCCGCTCTCCGGCCACCGACCAATGCCGACCGTAGACTCCGCCCGCCGAAGACCTTAGCCTTGGCTCATGGTTCTGTGGGAGACCAAGGGCTCTTGTATCTGGAGCGGTGGCTCCTCCGCCGGCTACAACCCCGCCACCCATCTACCGCCCCGCCACCGCTTACCTGGTGGTGGGATTTTTTTAAAATTTTCTGACAGCCCCCCAGTCATATCAACGACTGGGGGCCAAATTTTTTTTTGCCCTAGGGTGCTATATTTTTGTGCCTATTTAGCCTGTTCAGATCAAATTGTACTTTTTCTTCCGGAGGCCATATCTTCGCGCCACGATATCAAAAATTTGCAAACAAGATATCGACGGAAAGAGAATTTAGAGCACTATCCAGTGGTGCCATCTATTTTAAAGGATTTTTCTGCTATTCAATATTCAAGTCAACTAAATTCAACCCTCCCTTCTGGACTCAAACGCACACATCTTTGCATCAAATTGTCCAATTTTGGAGATTCCAGCGGCATTCAAGAGATATTTTAGTGCATTTTTTTATCAGTCCAGTCATCTTCTTTGGTTTCAGCTCTAGGTATCTTTTTTTTTTTTTTTTGATTCCTGAGACATCCTGAAGATTGAAGTAGAATTTGTTGATCTCGAAGGCATATTTTCAGTTGCATATCTTTTGGAAGTCTTCTATTTTCTGTTGAAGGTCAGTGTCTTTTATTTTTGTGGAGAAATTTCATTATGGGGCTAGCATATTATTCTCCTTTGGTTATGTTGCACAACGGTAACTATCAGCAATGGCGAGATGGGATCTACCACCATCTTCATTCACTTGATTTGATGCCATATCTATTTGGTATAGTTCCTTATCCAAGTGAAGGTATTCATGAACTTGCTTGGAGTTGCAGCAGATATACTATTTTGGAGATTATTTCTATGCAAGTTGATTGTGATGTTCTAAGTACTATTGATCATTGTGATTGTCCTCACATTCTTTGGGCTAAGCTTTGGGAGATCTATGGAGATTCAAGTACTCCACCATTCCCCGATGATCATGCTTTAGAATGTCATTCTTCAGATCAAGTACCCCATGATGTTATTGTTATGCAGGAAGTTGATTACCTTGATCTTTCTGAAGAGGTTGACAAGGTCCCTTTTTCATGTTTTTTCTTCATCAGAGACAGTTGGTATCCCTTCACATTCAGTGATTCCTTGTCCAGAATCATTGATTGAGGCTTCCACTATCATCATCAATCAGGACACATTCAGTTTTTCAGACTTGACATCACATGATGGCCTTGTTTCAGGTATCATTGCCTTGGCCACTTCTATAGGTTTGGAGAACATTCTTGAGGGGATATCACTCCTCTATTCAAATCACAGTTTGGAGAGTTGTTTTGAGTCTCCTCATTCTTTTGTCTCGACCTTGATTGGGAATTCAGAGACCATCTTGGAGGCACTTGGTTTCTCTTCAGAGATTTCATATCTGAGACTTCTTCCCTGTTACTCCTTTCAGGATTTGAGGTTTCTTCAGCATCCACCATTGGATTTGCTTCTTCCTAGCAGGAGATTTGCACCTTCATTGCTTCAGACTTCCTTCAGTGGTTTTGAGGATACTTCATTCAGGGGGGCTATCAAGTCTCCATCACATTCATCATATCTCAGTCTTTGGATATTGTTCAACATTAGTTTCTACATCATCCTGATTTGTCACCCTCTTCATTTTTTGGGAATATGGCATCTTCATCAGGCAAGGAGACATTTGAGCAGCGTTCAGAGACACCATCATCCATCTTCATCCTTCCTTCCTTCAATTCCTATCTGGAATGGGAAGCATCTCTCCACTTGCAGTTGGTTTTGTTTCTTCCGAAAGGGAGACAAGTTGTTTGTTGACATTGGATCTTGTTTTGTCTTCAGACACTTACCTTTCTTGCAGGTGATATCATCTTCTGGCGGGGCTATATTGTCTCTCTCTTTACCTCCTATGGGGGAACATTGATTGCATTGTATCCATGTGACAGATGGTGTACTTGGGGGGTATTTTGGAGTCCTCCATCCTTTCCTTCCCATCCTATCTCACATCTTTTTGCTTTTTCATCTCTCTTTTGGAGAGGGGTTTTGTTCCCATTGGGTTTTCCCCTTTTCTCCGCTTGTGGGAGATTCTTTTGCATCTTCATGTACATGGGTACCTAACATGGCCTCGTAACCAGGACCCATCATCATCTCTGCATAATCATTGCATTTTCCTCCCTAAGTTGCACTTATGGGGTTTTGGTGTAATTAATTAATTATTACACTAACATAAGTTAACTTAGGTCTTGCATTTAATTAATTAAGTCCTAGGTTGCATTATTAGATAAATCATTTAATAAATGGGATAATATTCCCTTCCTTATTTGTAGGAGATAAGATTCCTTCTAGAAGATGAGTTGTCCTTCTAGAACTTATCCCCTCATTTAATGATCACCACCATTAGGGTTCACATGTTGTCACATGTTGTTAGATCAAGACACATGGCAACATCTCATGCATATTAGGGTTTTGCTCTTGCCTATTTAATCAGGCATCTTGTACATTTGTAATATATCAAGATATCAATATATCAGATATCAAGATATCAATCAGATATCAAGATATCAATCAGATATCATATCATATCAATAGAATCTTTAATAAAGCATTCCATTGTTGTAACACTTCTTTTGTGGTTGATTATCTTTCATGGCTAAAGTCCTGCATTGAAGATTTCGGAGATTCAGGGGCTGTGCAATTCATCATCTCAATAGTGATATCACTCTTGTCGATATGAATTTTCTTCTATTGCCAAGACAATGTGTATGTCCTATTGATAGGTTGCAACAGATATATATTAATAGACGATGCATTATGGATCGGGGATACCCTAATTTCTTCATGCCGATAGGAATAATAATATGAAATATTAAAGACTTGATGGATTTTATGGGACATATGACAAAATATAAGCAAGACACCATGAGGAAGGAATTTTATGCTTATGATGAGGACCTATTTTGGAAACACATGAATACAATTGACTGTGAAATATTCAAAATTTTACAATTCTAACAAGCCCAAACAACTTCAGGTAGTTTCTAAGCCCAATCCTCATTCCTGACGAGACTGTTTTAGTTAAATGTTTTCCAACTCCGTATTAGTGACTTCGACCTATCTATTCGCTTGTGGCTGATAGGGTGAAGACTTTTTATGGCTCACTTAGAAATGATTAGTGAAGGCTGATAGGACTTTAGACATGAATTAGGGACCCTAATTTGTAACGATTGTCCTAGGGGCTCCAAATCTAAGGAAGATTTTATTGTAAAGGAAATCAACTACTTGTTCCTCCCTAACAACTCGTAGAGCTTATACTTCTTCCCACTTAATCAAATAGTCGGTATCTACCAAATGTACTATTTTCCTTGTGAGAAATGGCCTATAGGGTTGATAAAATTGAATCCCCATTTTTTAAATGGTTCAAGGACCACTTGAGGTTGCAAGGGAATTTCGTTAGATGCAGTTGGTCTTCCCACCCTTTCGGCATTCATCACATTTGTGTACATACTTGATATCCTTATGCATAGAAGGCTAATAATATCCTACTCCTAAAATTTTGTGAGTCATTCTTTTGGAAAAAATAATCCCCTCCATAAGGGTCATCATGGTAGGCTCTAAGGATACTGTAAGTCTTGTCTGCCCTAACACAACTTTGAAGAATCATATCAGGCTCACATTGAAACAAAAAAAAATTATTTGATTTGGAAGGGACGCTTTCCCTAATAAGGCATTTCTTCTTTTTTGGTGTGAAATGAGGTGGTACTTCTACAATAGCTAAGTAGTTGGAAATATTGGGAAACCAAGGGGTTTTAGTAGAAATAACAAATGGATTTTCATCTAGGAACTCATCCTATACCGGAGCACAATCGCTATCATCATTTTTAATCTGGGATCTAAGAAATCTATAACGACATTAAACTTCCCTGGTTTGTCAACAAATGTTACATTGAACTCCTTGAGAAGAAACAACCACATAATTATCCTCAAATTTACTACAGTTTCATTCATAAGGTATATGATGGCTAAATGGTCTATGTATACTGTGACTTTGTATCCTATGATATAATGTCAAAATTTCTTAATTGCATGGACTACAACTAAGAACTCCTTCTATGTTGTAGTATAATTTCTTTCTGTTGGGGTCAATTTTTTTCTAATAAATTGTATGGCATACTTCCCCATGTTTTCATCTTTACCCAATACTGCTCCAATAACATCATCAGATGAATCAACATAAATGTGGAATAGAATACATTCCAATTAGGTCCACGAAGGATAGGAGTAGAAATGAGTTTATCTTTGATGATTTTGAATGATGACTGACACTCATGTGTCCAGATGAACCCTACATTTTTTTGAAGAAGGGAAAACATGGGGCTTCAATATTGCTAAAGTTTTCCATGAATCTTCGATAGTAACCAACATGCCCTAATAAAATTTTGACATCATTATGGGTTTTTGGGGTCTCAAGTTGTCGTATTACTTCAATTTTCTTAGGATTGACCTTAATCCCTTCAACTAAAATATGGTGTCCTAGCACTATTCCTTGTTCTACCATGATTAGACACTTCTCATGACTCCAGGACAAACGATCATCCTCACATCGCTTCAACACTCTATCCATATTTTTGAGGGCTTCATCAAAGATTGAACCATATATGGTGAAATCATCCATATAAACTTCCACACATTCATTCACCCACTCAGCAAATATAGCCAAGATAGCTCTCTGAAATGTTGCAGAAGCATTACACAGCCCAAAGGGAAGGACTTGATATGCAAATGTCCCCCAAAAATAGGTAAAAGTCATCTTATCCTAGTCTTCTTTTGCTACCTATATCTAGTTATAACCACTAAATTTGTCCAAAAATGAAAAATATTTCCTCGCAGCCAAATTATCCAGAACCTAGTCTAAAATTGGTAGGGGAAAATAACATTTGTGTGTGGCTTTATTAAGTTCCCTATAGTATATGAAAACTCTCCACTTCCCATTTTTCTTTGGGACTACAACCAAGGGTGATACCCACTTACTATCATAAATTGGATAAATAAACCCCACTTGTAAGAGTATCTCAATTTCATTTTTAGCAATATCCTTCAAAGTAGGATTGAGTCTCTGCTGTGGTTGGCGAACAGGTCAAACATCCTTACTATATATATGATGAGTACACACACTAGGATGTATTTCTCTCATATCTATATAGTTCCAAGCAAGAGCTTTGGATCTATTTATAGGATATCAAATAACTTGTGTTCTTCTTACTCAGTCAACCAACTATTGATGTTCAAAAAATTTCTTGGTAGCAACATAATGGTTTTGACCCTCGGATGACTGGATGTGACAGTGTGGATCGACCTCGTCAAGATGTTAAGAGTGCAACTATGGGGTATGGTTCTATGAAGTTTGGCAACGTCGCTGCCCAAGATCTAGGAGAGTTAATAATATAGTTGGGGGAATTAATATCAACATCATAGTTGTGCTTAAATACAATCCTACTCCATCTAGTGATTGTCATGTCAATTGAAATCTTCAACTGTCGATGGATAAAGGAGATTGCTTTGATTGAGAAGAAGAAACATGTGCCATTATTTGCTTCCCCTCCTATTTTTTCATACCATGCATAAATATTTCTATCCATGTTTCTCTCCCTCAACTTACTAATATCATATAATACATCATAGTTTCAATAGGAAAGTCTAAATATATTGAGTGCATAATCACGTCTTTAAAATGTAATATGAATTGCTAGCATCGTAATATTTTATCATTCACTACTACAGTGTATTACGACTTAAATTGAAGTGTCTAGTTGGTGAAAGTGACGGATTGATGCAAGTTGTCCTTTGCATGCAAAAAATTATTCATATTGCCTTGTCAGGGGACACTAGGTATTCAAATGTCTACTAAATGTTCACCAAACCCACCAACTGTCCTCCAACCGCACTTATCCAATCTTCCATCAGGTCCATTAGATTACATCAAGAATATGGATGCTATATTAGTTCCTTAAGCGATTGGTATGTATTGTCTTCACCAATATTGTCCTTGATGAGTTTCGTGCAAGTTTTGTAGTGACCAACTCATTATGATGTGTAGCATAGATGACCTTGACAACTTTGGTAGCAAGTTAAATACTAGCCTCTAGGCTGTAACTACGTTTAAACATTTTCCACCAATTCAAAGTGGTATGTAAGGCTCTTTCAGAAAGCTGATGCCTTTCATCATTCTTGATTTTCATGTCACTTGTATCATAAAAATAAAAAATAAAAAAATTAGTAAACCACGAGTTAAGCCATTGCTAATATTACCGCTTTTTGATGCTGTGATAGGTCGAATGTGAGCGTTAGAAAACAAGCAACAAGTAAAAGAGTGCAAATAAACAACTAAAACAACCTACACCTCAAGATTAGCTTAAGTTGGAAACAATGCACAACAAAAGCAACAAAATGGAACTCTATACCTTGCGTTGAGTCGATCTTTTGGTTGGCCCTTCAATCTTTGGTGTGTATGCTCCTTGGATGGCAAGTAGATGCAAGCTAAATGGTGTTGTGAGGATGACTGCAAGTGGATGAAAACAAGAAAATGGCTAAGTATAAGATGAGAAACAAATTTGCAAGAGTTTGGCTAGCACAAATGATCTCCCCAAAATGAGAGAAAAGAGGGGGTATTTATAGGATTTTTGGGAATTCCTAGGGGAAATGGAGGGTCAAGATTGAACCACCAAATATCAAGATGTAGGGCTAAGGTGAGTTGAGAACTCACAAGCCCTCACATCTTGACATGTGGCATGTGAGATAGCCCTAAAAGGTGAAGTGGACATGAGGTGGAAGGACAGGTACATGACATGGAGGGGGGTACAAAGTACCTTGGGATTGGACAAGATCTCCTCATAAAGGAGGTCCTTATCCCCACGTGGGTGAGAGACATGTGAGGAATTAAAAATTCCTCAAATATTCTCATGGGGAGATGAGAAAGAATAAAGAATAAGTGAAGGACATGTGGGTAGAAGTGAAAGAATTAAAAATTCTTTTGGGTGCCTTGGGGGATTAAAAGGTGAATTAAAAATTCACATAGGGAAGTGGAGTGCCTTGTCCAAAAGGAGAAAGCCTTTAATAAGGTTGACTCAAGGACACATGCCATAAGTAGGATGAGGATTAGGTTAGGCTAATCAAATGATTAAGGTTGTGCAAGTACTCAATTAGATGGACTAATGACTCATTAGAAGCAAGTGGGAAATTATGGAGGATGTGACCTTAATGATGATTAAGGGTGTGCACATGCTAACCCCTTGTTAATTAGAGGAAGATGAAGTAATTAAGATGGATTAGGGACCAACTTGCAAAAGTTGGAGGATGTGACCATGAGAGAGAAAAGAGGAATAAAAAATGAATTTTAATTCAAAAGGGGAATATGACTAGATTAAATAAAAGGGTATATTTATTTAATTTAGAGGAGGAAGAGGGGTAAAGTATTAAATTAAATACTTTAGGACCTTTGTGCAAGATGCAGGGTATTAATTAAACAACTGGTTTAATTAATATTGACAGAGGGGATGAGCAACCAGATGAATAAGGAGACGCATTTGATCATATGGAAGTGATCAAATTGGACATCTACATTTTGCCCCTCTTCAAAATACTATTAGAATAATAGGGTTTCGAAGAAAAATAGAATGCAGATGACTCTGTAGAGGAAGAGACCAGAAAAGGAGATGCCCCATCATGGGGGAATGCACATGAGCTGCCCCGAATGGAGGGAATGTGGAGAGGATGCCCTAGTCAAGCAAAGGTAGGCTTGGAGCGACGGGTTAGGAGGGAATGTGGAGAGGATGCCCTAGTCAAGCAAAGGTAGGCTTGGAGCGACGGGTTAGGAGGGAATGGTAGGGTATGCCCCCTCGAGAAGGGGGATGGGGGAGGAAAAGGGAGCCTAGGTCAACTTCTCAAAAGTATAGAGTGGTACATGTTGTTGGAAAGAGCACGAAAAAACAAGAAGAATGGCACTCGAACGGAGTCAATCGGACAAACGGTGTGCAAATGGCGGCCCCGGAAAGAAAGAGGTTAGATGAATTAATCAGAAGAATTTTTGGGTTAAGAAAAAGAAAAAAAGAGCATGAGGTGAAAAGGGAGGGAAAAAGTGAAAAAAGGGGATAAAGGTAATTGTTGACTTACCTTGGGCTCATTGTGACAGCTGGCAAGTCGAGAAAGAGGAGAGGAAGAAAAGACGGCGAGCGAGATCAGACATCATGCCGGAGTATGACAGTGACGTCATTCACAGGGCAGACGAGAGACGGATATTTTTCACACACTGTGTCATACCCCGCCAGGTTAGCTCAAAACATAACTTTGTGTTTTTGCGTCATTTATGCACGTGATTTCGAAAAAAAAAAACATGGGTTTTGTCCGGGGTGTCGAAAAGCAAAATGGGTAGAAAATTTTTTTTTGTGGGTTGCCTCGGATTGCACGTCGGAGGAGGGGGAAGTGTGGTGGGCCACCGGATCCATCGCTAGTGGCAGACGCAGAAGTTCGCTGTCGCTAGTCAAGCGGGTCGCCGCCGCCGGCAGACCGCCACATCGCTGCCGGGTCGCTCAAAGCGCCCAGGTTAATGTGTCCGCCACCGCGGTGGCTGGTCCGGGCCGTCAGCAGTGTAAGTGGACCGGGTTGCTGAATGGCGGTCTACCATCGCAGGCGGACCGGGTCCGCTGTAATTTCACGGTGGCATCCACTACTGCAAGGGCGACTGTTCACCACCGTAGTGGACGGTCCGCCGGGTGGCGGCCGACTGGCCGGGCCAAGGAGGGGAAGGGAAGGGAGTGGAGGGGATAAATGGAGGGGGGATGGAATGGATGGTGGATGAATGGTGGATAGGGGAATGGAATGGATAATGGAAGGAAATGGATGGAATGGATGGAAGGAAGGAATGGAATGGAAAATGGATTCGGGTAGGAAACGGGGGGGAGGGAAGAGAGGAGTGGATGGGGGGATGGATGGAGGAATGGAGGGGGACTGGGGAGATGGGGGGATGGTGGAGGAAGGATGGTGGGGGAGAAGGAGGGGGGGGATGGGGAGGAAGGAGGAAATGGATGGGGACGGAAAGGGAGGGAGGGAATGGGGAAGAGGGAGGAATGGAATGGAAGGAGGGGACACATGAAATGGAATGGACAAAGATCTGAAATGGAATGGAATGAAATGGAAGGAAGAGATGCATGGCGAGGATGACCGGGGAGGATCATCAGAGGCTAGTGGAGGCAGGATTACTACACATGCTGGCATATCCAACGATCAAGGCCCATGGGGCCATGTTGACAGCCTTGATAGAGCGATGGGATTCAGAGACATCGACATTTCACCTACCAACAGGGGAGATGATGGTGACACTAGAGGACGTGTGGCAGATCCTGAGGCTCCCGATTAGCGAATGTTGGTCAGAGGACGAGGCACTGGAGGAGTCCATGCACGTGGTGTTTGGTAGTGACGAGCTACCGGTGTAGTGGGGTCAATTGGATGTGGACAGGATGGTATCGTGCAGGGTACTGGTACTATCGTTGTACCTGGCTGGGCTGATTAGTGGTATACTACTACTAGACCGGGGTGGTCGGTATTTGCCTACAAGGTCAGTCGAGGTGATCCAGCATATCATTGAGGGACGGGAGGGACAGTTTGCATGGGGACGTGCCTATTAGCCCAGCTATATCGGGACATGCACATGATTTGTTACAAGACACAGTTGAGTGTGACACATGTGACATTACTATAGGTGTGGGTCTGGGAGCATATCCACGTTGCCAGGCTGACTATGGTGAGAGTGGGTGAGCAGGATGACACACAGCCCGTAGCGTGGTGGTGGGGACCAGAGGCAGGGACGCTAGTGCAGTATCGAGAGGTGCAGGAGGTAGATGTGTGGAGGTGACAGTTTGATGATGTGCAGGTAGTGGATATAGTGTGGAGGCCATATATGATGCAACAATTCAAGGGGTGGTCAAGGGAGGAAGGGCTGCATAGTGGTTATTTCTTTACTCGATGTTATATTATTGGGAGCAGGCCATACATAGTGGAGTTGCATCAACCTGATTGGGTGATGAGACAGGATATTCCAGCAGGGTGAGTGAGGTTTGCATGACAGGTACGGGAGCAACCATGGGGAGCCAGGCTGAATCTACGCAGCGTCTGGAGTGATATTGAGAGACTGGTGTTCAGGCCCTACCCGGACAGGCAAGAGGGGCCATGAGATGCAGGGATGACAGATCGATATGAGGAGTGGTTCGGGCGACATCCAGTGGAGCAGATTACACCAGCCGTGCCGATTAAGGAGGCACGAGGATTTTGGTCAGAGGACGAGAGGCGAGCTTGGGTGATTAGGCCGCCCAGACCATAGAGGGGACAGAGAGGAGGACAGGAGGCACATGAGCAGGTGATAGGTAGGCGGAGGAGGTTATGACAGTGAAGGGATCGGGGAGGAGACATAGCAGAGGGGATGGG
>VDFB02000002.1:231468469-231506746 GCA_007258455.2 Sequoia sempervirens
GGGAGAGGGATGCTGCAGAGTCACAGATGTAGTCATTACAGGGCGAGAGGGATGCAACACGGGCTCAGTTGCAGAGGGTGTTGGCTGATGGGGGAGGTCCAGGGACATATGTGCAGGAGCTGCACACACAGTTACAGGAAATGCAGGCAGAGAGGGATAGAGGTGCAGAGCAGATACAACAATTGATACTAGCTCAGGAGGCTTGGGCATGAGAGCGATGGGCGATCAGCGCAGATCGAGATCGGTATAGACATGAGTGGAATGCCGCGAGACTAATAGTTGGACAGAGGGATGAGTTTATGCAGCAAGATAGCTATTAGAGAGGGGTATATGAGCAGATTGTTCCAGATCCAGTGCAGCGCACGACGCGCTATGTCAGTCAGGCTCCACAGCCACCAGGGCTATCCCAGTCATTAGGGACATGCACCAGGGGTTTCAGCGACTATCGGCAGACTCCATCTCCATATGGCAGTTACAAGGGTACACCCACCCGTGAGTACCAGGGGACACCGACCCGTGAGTACTAGGGGACTCCACCACACAGAGGGCTAGCACCCAATTCTCCGCAGAGGTCAGATGTGGGCAGCTCACAATAGAGCAGGCAGATGCAAGACATTGGTTATTTTTGGCAGATACCAGATGGATGGTTTGTTCATGTCACCAGAGGGCAGAGGTGATCCACATCTCTATCTTTTGTATCTTATTAGGCGATATATGATAGAGATGTATTGTATTATGACATGATGTTTATTATTGTGATTATGCGATGGCCTTTATTGACATTATGCATGATGTTTCCTTTATGCGGCTATATGAGATGATTAATGATGTGGTTCCATATACATATATATACACATGTTTATATGGATGATTTATGCTTTATAATTTATGTTTTTATGGATGGATGATTTATGATTGATGCAAACGGTTCTATGATTTATGATGTATGGATGGACATGTGGATGGATGATTTATGCATGCTTATATGATTTACGATGTATGATTTATGGATGCACATGTGGATGGACAATTTATGCATGTTTATATGATTTATGATGTATGATTCATGGATGCACATGTTTATATGATTTATGATGTATGATTCATGGATGCACATGTTTATATGATTTATGGATGCACACATGGATGGACGATTTATGCCTGTTTATATGATTTATGATGTATGATTCATTAATGCACATGTTTATATGATTTTTGATGTATGATTCATGGATGCACATGTGGATGGACGATCTATGCATGTTTATATGATTTAGGATGCACTTAAATGTCAATAACGGCCGGTATAAGGATGCAGGTAGGTGATAGGCAGATGGAAGATTGCATTTGCAAAAAACAACTATTAATATCCTGAGAGGAAGAGGACCGATGAGAGGAACAAAGAACGAGAGTACTTGCACAACCGAAATCATAAGCGATGGTTATGATGGAAATGAAGGGTGCATGCAAAGTGGTGGAAATGCAGTGAAAATGAGATTTTTCCATTTTTGGAGCATTGATCTTTACTATAGTGTGGGGTACCAAGCACCTTGATATAGAAGACCAAGGCGAGCGAGTACTCTATGCACGAAACAAACACAACAAACAATAAGGTTATCCCAACACCCCGAGGTCACGATGGCCTTGGTCAGGCCTGGTGTTGTAATAACCACAAACACAAAGTTGTCCCAACATAACACAAGATCCTGGAGATCTCGGTGGGTCTTATGAGGGACAACCGAAAAGACAGCAACCAAAACAAAAGATCAAGGTATGCCCCCATTTCGACAGGTCAAAGCCCACCATGGTATGGTGGACCAAGGCGACTTTGACAAGTGATGGGAAGGAACCTAAAATGTTAAACAAAATTTGAAAGCATCAAAAGATCAAAAAATCAAGACAATAGGTCCTTTGCCATAGGATCAAGGTGATGGATGTGATTGGTGAGGTCTGCTAGGAAGGATTCATCCTGTTGAGACCAAAGATGGATGCGAAAGTAGGATGATCCAGTTGGCGCGGGATGTTACCGAGGGACAAGATCTTGTAATTCAAGGGAATTTTGTTTGTTAAGAACTGGTTATATATGGGTATAACTTGATAACGAAGCACAAAAAACCGACATAACCTACAAACCTAGGGGCTTGGGGGCCGATCATAGATTAGCCTTGCCTACGTGAAAGCGCAGAGCCCTCGTAGTTCCAGAAAAGACTATGGATAAAATGAAAAGAAGACAAATGGGAACTGATGATGATGGACAGATGCCCCGGGGGTGAATCAAATGATCAACCTTGCCTACGCGACAGCGTAGGGGCAATGTAGCTCGACTGACGAACATGACAAGATGGGACCTAGGTGAAGACCGACACGATGGATGATCCTACCTGATGACACACACATAACAACGAAGGGAACGAATGACACAAGCTCAGAGTGGGATATTGAAAAACTCAGGAATGGGGGATAGGCTAGATGGTCGTCCAATGCTCAATCAACATTTACCAAGCAGCCGGTGATGAGATGGGTGAGGACAATAGTGTTGCTGAAGGCATAACATAACTAGAGTGTGTGGTAGATAATGATTAAGCCCTCTACGAATGATGCCTATTACCAGGTTTTCACCATCCATACTTATCCAAGGCACCACCAAGAGGTGGTTTTCACCATAGGACGGATTTATTTCTCTTGACTATTTTTTGATTTTTTTGAATTTTTTTTTTTTGAATTTTTTTTTATTTTTATTTTTGAATTTTGACTAGGTGGGGTAACCGAGCAAATTTAAGTGTAGAAATTTTTCAAATGCATGATGTTGATGGGCTCATCAAGGGGGTCTCCTTCAAGAGTAGTCAACCTGTATGCCCCAGATCCATATTTAGTGGCTATGATATAGGGCCCCAACCAATTTGCCTCAAATTTTTCTTTCTTGTCCCGGTCTTGCTGAGTATGCTGGTTCTCCTTAAGGACAAGCTCACCCACCTGGAATTGTCGAGGGCAAACCTTCTTGTTATAACTACGCTTGAGGTGACTCTGATATGCTTGCAGATGGTCGTAGGCCTTTATTCTTCGTTCATCCAGTAACTCTAGCTGTGCAAGCCGCGCAACACAAGCATCCTCTTCGCTGATAAGGTTCTTAAGAGAGATTCTCAATGATGGAAGTTCAACTTTGATTGGCAAGACGGCTTCAGCACCATATACTAAAGAGTAGGGGGTGGCGCCTGTTGGGGTGCAGATGGATGTGCGATATGCCTAGAGGGTAGGATGAATATGGAGGTGCCAATCTCGTCCAGTGTTATTGACAACCTTTTTGAGAATACGGATGAGGGTTTTGTTGGTCGCTTCCGCTTGACCATTACCCTGGGGGTAATACGGCATTGACCAACGGTGTTGAATATGGAAGGTATCACAGAGGTGTTTCATGGCTTGGTTCTTGAATGGTTTTCCGTTGTCAGAAATGATGGTGGATGAGATACCATATTTGCAAAGAATATGGTAAAGGATGAATTTGGAGTTCTGAATGCCAGTGATTTGGGAAAGGGGCATTGCCTCCACCCACTTGGTGAAATACTTGGTGGCAGTGATTATGAAGGTATGGCCGTCGGAGGATGGTGGGTGAGTCTTTCCAATCAAGTAAAAACCCCATTGAGAAAATGGCCATGGTGCCAGGAGAGGTTGAAGATCTTGTGTTGGGGCATGGATTAAATTTGCATGTTGCTGGCATGGAAAACACTTCTTTACAAACTCGCAAGCATCGTGTTCCAGTGTAGGCCAATAACACCCAGCTCGTAAGATCCTTTTGGCTAGAGCCATACCATTTGAATGTGCTCCACAAACACCGCCATGTACCTCCGTTAGTGTAGCATGGGCTTCGGTCTCATTTAGACATCTAAGGAGGATTCCATCATACCCGCGATGATAAAGCGTATCACCGACGATGACATATCGGGAAGAGTGATGAATGAAGGATTTGTGTTGGTTACGGGTAAGGTCTAGGGGTATAATGTTATTACGGAGGTAGGTATAGATGTCTTGGTACCATGGGGAGGTGGGACCCACAATTTCGCACACCATGTCGGTCTCAAGGATATCGTATGTTGGGATTAAAAGTTGTTCTACAAGGAACTAACACTCTGTTCGGTCCTTGGGCATGTCCAGGAGGGAGCCAATAGTAGCCATCACATCGGCTGCTTTGTTTCGTACCCTGGGAATCTGTTCAAATTGTATAGAGGTGAAATATTTCTTGAAATCATCCACCATGCGCTTGTAGGGTAACAACTTATCATCCTTGGTTAGGAACTCATCATTAACTTGCCTAATGACTAGCAAGGAATCACCAAAGACTTTCAACTGAGTTATGTGTCACTATTTCGCAAGTTTGAGGCTAGTGAGGAGAGCTTCATATTCTGCCATATTGTTGGTACAAGGGAATGCTATCCTGAATGACTTGGGAATGTAGTCACCCTATGGGGTAACTAATAAAATTCCTGCCCCTGATCCATTATGGGTATACAATCCATCAAAATATAGTGTCCACGTGGGGGTCTCATCAACAGAGAAGACTTCCTCATTAGGTAATTCCGTGATCAATGGGTGAGTGTCAACTAGAGGAGCTTCCGCTAACTGGTCTGTGATTATCTGCCCTTTAATAGCCTTGTGGTCCACATATTCTATGTCGAATTCACTGAGGAGCATGACCCACTTAGCCATGCGGCCAATCAGAGTGGTTCTAGATAATAGGTACTTCAATGGATCGATCTTGGCAATTAATTTAACTGGATGGCTAAACATGTAATGTTGAAGCTTCTGTGTGCTGAAGACGAGTGCAAGACAGGATTTTTCCATGGGGGAGTAGTTTAGCTCATAGCCAACTAATGTCTGACTGATGTAGTAGATTGCCCTTTCTTTCGACAACTCACCATGTTGTGCCAACAATGCCTGCAGTGCGACTGAAGTGGCAGAGATGTAGAGCAAGAGGGGTTTGTCGGGAATAGGTGGCATCAATATTGGTAGATGGGCTAAGTATTCCTTAATTTTATCAAACCCCATCTGACACTATTGTTTCCATCGGAAGGCTGAATCTTTTTTCAGAAGATGAGTGAATGGTTGACACTTGTCTGCTAGCTAGGCTATGAACCAACAGATGGACTGCATTTTTCCCTGAAGGCTTCTTAACTGTTTGAGATTGCGTGGAGGTGGCATGTCTAGGATAGCTTTTACCTTAGCGGGATCAACCTCAATGCCTCTGTGAGAGACTATGAAACCCAGCAACTTTCCAGAAGTGACCCCAAAGACACACTTTTTTGATTTAGTCACAACTTGTAGTGCTCTAACCACTCAAATATCTTTGTCAAGATGGCAGGATGTTCTACTCGTGTTTTGGATTTTCCTAACAGGTCATCGACATAGTCCTCCATGATGATGTGTATGAGGTCATGGAAGATGACCGTCATTTCCCTTTGATATGTCACCCCTGCATTTTTGAGACCAAAGGGCATAACATTGTAGCAGAAAGTGCCCCAAGGAGTTGTGAAGGCGGTTTTGTGTTGGCCCTCAGATGCGATTCGGATCTGGTTATACCCGGAGAAGCCATCCATAAGGGACAACATCTCATGTCCTGCTATTAGGTCGACCAACATGTCAATGTTGGGTAGGGGGAAGTCATCTTTTGGGTAGGCTTTGTTGAGATCCCTGAAGTCCATGCATACCCGAATGTCACCATTTGGTTTAGCGACTGGCACTATGTTGGAGATCCACTCAGAGTAGTCAATTGGTCTGATAAATCCTGCCTCCAGTAGCTTCTCCAATTCCTTCTTGACTAGTAGCACGACTTGCGGATGCATCTTGTGAAGTTTTTGTTTGATAGGCTTAGCGTCTGGGCGGATGTCTAGGTGATGGACCACTAAGGCGGGATCTAAGCCTGGCATGTCTGAGTATGACCAAGCGAAATTAACAATTCCCTCTTGGAGTAGCTACACGATGACCGGGTACTCTTGCTCTGAGAGTGACTTAGCTATGTAGGTGACCTTAGGATTTTCTACAATTCCCATATTGACTTCTTGAGTTTCTTCAATCAGAATAGGTGATCGGGTAGATAATTGAGTTCCCATAAGGGGAAGATGAACATCTCCATCTTCTAGCGCCTCTTCGAGGTTTTCGCCATTAGATGCGTCCTTTATTTTTAATTTTTCAAGGTCACGAAGTGCCTCAGGGAGGTTTTCACTAGATGACCATTTATTATTTTTCTTATTTTCATTTTTGCAACTGGAGTGTTCATCCTCCACCAATCCCATGAGGTTAACATATGTATATGCAGACATACTGACAGGTGTGCTAGTTTTTAGGTCCCAATCAATGAGCTCAGGATGGCAAAGGGATAGGCTAATAGTGTAGACAGATAGGCATTTGAACATGGAAGATAGGTCGGCATGATCGACGTCATCGTACGCACATATGATGGATTCTTCCTCGGGTATGTCTTCCAATGAGCCATTGTCCACAATTACACTATTGGAAGCATTAGACGATGTTTCGGGGCCTTTTTGCTTTCTATCATACCCAATGCCCACATTTTTTGGTAGCAGAGATGTATCAATGGGTTGTAACCACCCTTGTTCTTGCTTTCCTAGGCCTCTACCTTGATAGTTATGCTTTTCCATGAACTTTGTCACCCAGGGGTACTTTTCTTGGAAGTATTCCTTGAGAGGAGTTTCCGGCTGAGGCTCTTCTTGGTAAACCCATTGGCTTATGTCTTCTTCTGGCGCATCTGTCTTGATACTTGGGGATACGAAGGTGGCGGTAGGGATATTTTTGCCATGGAAGGTGACAATCTTGTCCTCCTTTGGGGTAGCATGGGAAGATTGACCATACTCATGTGGCGATGGTGGCATGGTCACTATATTAAGGGCAGTGTGCATTTCATACTCGCCACACCCTTTGTCAATGATCTGGACTTTTGTGACTGTAGGATCAGTGGAGGATGGAGTGGTTATTACGGTGGATGGTGGATAAACAGGTGATGAATGAGATGCCCCCATTTCAACCCCAGGACAATAATGTAAATGGGGAAATGATGCCTCTAGAGCACGGCAATATTCGAATGGTTGGGGGTTTGCATAGATGGTGACCTCTTGTCCGTTGAATGGGAATTTGAGGCACTAATGGTAGGTGGAGGGAATGGCTTGGATAGCATGGAGCCATGGACGGCTGAGGAGGAGATTATATGGCAGGTCCAGATCAAGGACATGGCAGGTAATATACTGAACCACCGGTCCCACTTGGACAGGAAGATTGATGATCCCTTCTGAATTTCTTTCTGCATTATCATAAGCCTTGATTGTAATAATCTGGTTGCTTAAATCCACTTGGGTATACCCCACCTGTTTTATGAATTTTAGAGTGCACATGTTGAGGGCAGAGCCATTATCTACCAAGACCCTTTTTATTTTATGCCGGGCAACCATGACTTTGATATGTAAGGGGCGATTGTGATTGGCGTCAATGTTGGGCATATCATTTTGGCTGAAATGTAGTTGGTGGGATGAAGCCAAGTGTCCTACCAAGGCTTGGAACTGTGTAGGATCCATATTATTAGGCACACGGGTTTCCTGTAGAGCTCTATTGAGGATTTCTTGATACACGGGGGAAGACTTGAGTAAATCCAAGATGGAGATATGTGCAGGGGTCTTTCCTAAGTGATCAAGGATATTGTATTGGGAAGCTACAGGAGTCAGTTGGGCAGGTGCAGAGGTTGCAGGAACGGTGATGTGGGCTCGTCGTGTGGTAACAGCACATTGAGGGTCTTTAGCTTTGACATGTATCATGGATACACGAGGTTCTACCTGCTCAATGTAATGAATAATACCCTCACAATTAAGGAGTACATTCTTATAGCTCACATTATTTGTGCTGTTATTTTGGGAATTACTGTTGGAGGTGCTCGGGCCTTGATTATGGTTTGGGAAGGCGTTTTGATAGATTTGCAACTGAGCATTGGACGACGGAGCTTGACTAGGTTCAAACTTGATATCACCTCGATCTATGAGATCTTGGACGTAGTTTTTTAGACCCTGACACTTATTCAAAGAGTGTCCTTTGATTTTGTGGAACTCACAATATTCATTTTCCCTAAACCATGCAGGCTTAGGTTTGGATTTGTCGAGCGGCTTGGTAACAGGGTACATGATCGGATAGCTGATTTGCAACAGTTTGTTGAAGACGACACTCAAGGGTTCTCCTAGTTGAGCATACTGGCATTTAGTGTTCCCTTGGTTATTTTGATTGGACTGTTGGGAAGGACAGGGTGTCCCTTGCGGTACGGATATGACATTAGCTATGGATTGTTGTTGTTTCTGGGATGTGTTGGCCATGTGGACATGTTTAGTGTTAGTGACACCATCATTAACTACATTCTTATTTTTGTTCCAAAAACATGGCTTGTCATTGAATGTCCTTTCCCTGTCTTGATTATATATTTTGATGTGCCCCTTGGCAACAAGGGCACGCTCAAGGATGGGTCCCTTCTCTACTACCTCCATGAAAGTGGTGACACAATGTAATCGGAAGTTATGAGCCATGTTAGAATGAGAGTTCTCCATGAAGAGGGTGACCATATCCTTTTCTTTCAAAGGGGTTTTCATTTGGCTTGCTAGGGCATGCCACCTCTGGAGGTAGCTAGTAAAGGTTTCCCCTTCACGTTGTTTCTTTTTGAGAAGATCCAGGGTATCAGTATCTTTCTCCAAGTTGAAGGAGAAGTAGGAGACAAACTTTTTTGACAAGTCTGCGAAAGATTTTATAGATCCCTTTTCGAGGGTCATGAACCACCCTAGCACATTGCTTCCCAGACTTCGGGGGAACAGGCGCAAGAGATAGTTGTCATTGTGGATCACTTCTTGACACTGGGAGTAAAACTCCTGTAAGTGGGCCTTAGGATCTTTGTTCCCCTTATATTTGTCAAATTTTGGCATCTCAAAATGTTTGGGGAAGGGAATCAGTGAAATGGAGGGATCATACGGATATGGGAATATATCTTCGAACTTGAACGATTGTTTGCTAGTCCCTGCCTGGAGATCCTTCAGTACAGCTTTGATTTCTAGGATGTCTGCATTGGCCGGTGTGTTGGATGGGTATTGTTGGTAGGATGATTGTGGATTCTGGGATGATGTTTGGAGATGGGCGTATGGATGAGGAAGTGGCATCCCCTACTGATACACCAAGGGACCTTGCTGATAAAGAGGTTGCTGTTGCGAGGCGTGATATGGATGGGTCAGATGGATATGGGTGGCGTACTATTGCGGAGTAGGGAGAAGGTGTTGTTGATTAGCTAGCAGATATTGGGGGTCCTGATATGATTGTTGCGATGCCACATAGGAGGGTTGTTGTTGGTATTGTTGTTGGTTATAATAGTTGTAATGATGGGGTGGTTGTTGGTGCGTAGTTGGTGGCTGTGGTGGGCGAGATGGGATGTTATGTGGTGGTTGTGCTTGCAGGCGCAAAAGGGATGCAAGGAATGGGGATATGGTCAAGGCTGAAGGTCGAGGTTGATTTCCTTGCGATTGATGCTATGATGGTTGTGCTGAAAATAGGGAATTGACTAATGGTTGTTGTTGAGGTGGAGGTGCGATTGAGATGTTGTGCGAGGGAGGTTGTTGAACGCTAGTGGGTGCATAGGCTTGGGGAGGTTGTTGGGATACAAATGACGATGGAGGAGGGATGTTGGATTTGGATGGTTGTTGGGGGATGAATGACGATGGTGGAGGATTGTTAGATTGGGGTGGTTGTTGGGGTATGAATGACGATGGTGGAGGATTGGTAGCCCCAGGAGGTGGGGGCAAGGTGGTGAAGGGGTTGCCCCCAGTGTTGACAAGAGGCGGGTTTGAGGGGAGTGGTGTTGGTAGCATTAATGGTTGCAGTTGTGGGACGTTTTGCGGCATGCCATAGGCAAAAGGATCATTGGGATCGATGGTTTGGGGTGTTCCCGTGACCGAGATGGTGGGATGTGTGGGATTGCCAACGGGATACAGGACAGTGTTGCCAAACTTAGGTTGATGCCAACCTTCTACGGAAGGAATGTTGGGGATATACGAGCTACTGGGGATGTCATGTGGACCTTGGGGTGCGTTAGATGTGGAGGTACCATACTTGGATAAGTCGACACCTGAGGGCAACTTAACACCTTTGTCAATTAGGTGAGCCAAGATTTTGTCACCATGTCTTTCAAGAAGGCGTTCTATCATTTGGGCATTAACAGGGTTGCTAAAGTGTTCCTCAAATGTGAGCTCAAGTTGATCAGCCATGTTTTCTTCCCCAGGTGGTGACATTTTTTGACCATCCACGTTGGATTGTGATGAGGTACCGTTGTGGGGATCGTGAGGGATGTTCATTGCGTTATTGGGATCTTGAGGATTGTTTGATTGGGCATTCAGGGCTTGTTGGTCGGCCATTTTCTTTGCCTGTGATCGAGTCTGAATGGGCATGCAAGATGATGAGAGGGATCAAGATATTAGAAAGACCTTGATGATGAAGGATTGATTCGACTTGATAGGAGATTGATTGATGACGATCGGTTAGACCGAGGTGGATTGATTTGATGACATTGGATTAGTCCAAGTTTTGGATTTTGATTCATATAGATTTGATGATGTGGGGGTTGGATTGGTCAGATGATTAGGATTGATGTGATGATAAGTATGATGAAGACCGAGATCCCCAACCGAGTTTAAGAAGGATCCTTGGTAACACTAGGTATTGATTGAAAGGTGGATGTATGATAACGACACTGAATCCAACTTGAGATAGAAGCGGATTGATTGGGTCGAAAAGGATGACTGACTTAAGACGGATAGAAATCCTAAGCCAGTCACGATGATTATGATTAGGGATGAATACCTAGGTCAACTCGGATGACAACTCCAACGGGGTTTAAATGGACCAACAGAGATCGGATATGAAGGCAGATTTAGGACAGATGGGGAGCATCTTAGGATAGATGAATGGCTCTTGAACCAAGCAAAAGAGTGTTCAGGATAAACAACTCTTAGAATAAGGGGATGGAGACTCAGAACGGACGTTCAGATGTTCATTTTAGGACGATGGATGATATTGTCGATGTTCGAAACAGAGGGACAAGGAGTGCCAAGTGATAATATAGGCTAGTTAAAACTCAGGTCTGCCATAGTATTAGGACATGTCTGCCACTTTAGGAGGACAGGTCCGCCACTACAATAGGACAGGTCCGCCACTGCACGAGGACAGGTCTGCCACTGCAATAGGACAGGTCTGCCACTGCACAGGGACAGGTCCGCCACTGCACTAGGACAGGTCCGCCAAAGCACTAGGACAGATCCGCCACTATACAGGGATAGGTCTACCACTGTACTAGGATAGGTCCACCACTGCACTAGGACAGATCCGCCACTGCATAGGGACAGGTCCGCCAAAGGATAAGGACAAGTCCGCCAAAGGATAAGTTTAGGCTTGAATATTTGATGGATGGGTAAGGCAAAGGACCCAAAATATAGAAATCATAAAAAGACTTGGCCAAACTGATAATCACTGGTTTTTGCACGAGAAAGACACTTCAAACAGCACAACCCTAAGATTAGTAGAAATGGGTATGGTCAACAAAGTCTTCTACTCTAGGATGCACATAGTTGCTAAGGAGTCCTTGATATACACCCAGTACATGAGGCCCAAACTGTGAACACCAACCCGTTACAAGCGTGAGTCGGGAACCTTAGTGAGATACTAAAGGCTCGGACCAACTTTTCACGTCATCCTGCCTTCGCCAATTACAACGTGGTTGGATTGAGGTACAATTTTTGCTCTCCCTCCTTTATATACCCCACCCGTATGTGTGGTTGGGTCCCTTGGGGTGATGAAATCCCCAAGTAGGTCCCGCTAAAGAAAGTGAAAAATAGGTGACTCAAAAGGACTTGGAAAGCTACAATTTCTCTTCACCCAGGATCGCCAAATGGCGCAAGGGGATTTGATACGTCAAAATCCTTCCCAAACACGCCAAGCAAGGTTTATTGACCCCTTTAATTAAACTATGTTCCTATTTTACCAAAAGACAATCGAAAAAAACTTAAAATTTTTACCTTCTGGAGGACAGGTCCGCCACTCTGTAGGGACAAGTCCGCCACTGCAAAAAGTCCACCACTCTGCAAGGACAGGTTTGCCACAGCAGGGGCAGAGTCCGCCACCGGAGGAACAAATCCGCCCACCACGCGGACAGGTCCGCCCTGCAGGACCGGTCTGCCACCGCAGGACAGGGCTACCACTCTGTCAAGATAGGTCCGCCATGATGGATAGATCCACCACTCTGTCAGGATAGGTCTGCTACTCTGCAGCCCTAGACCTTGAAAAATGCAAAAAATAGCAAACATGAAAGAAATAGACCCGTTTGTGGGTCCCACCGGGCGTACCAGAAATGTGATAGGTCGAATGTGAGAGTTAGAAAACAAGCAACAAGTAAAAGAGTGCAAATAAACAACTAAAACAACCTACACCTCAAGATTAGCCTAAGTTGGAAACAATGCAAGACAAAAGAAACAAAATGGAACTCTTACCTTGCGTTGAGTCGATCTTTTGGTTGGCCCTTCGATCTTTGGTGTGTATGCTCCTTGGATGGCAAGTAGATGCAAGCTAAATGGTGTTGTGAGGATGAGTGCAAGTGGATGAAAACAAGAAAATGGCTAAGTATAAGATGAGAAACAAATTTGCAAGAGTTTGGCTAGCACAAATGATCTCCCAAAAATGAGAGAAAAGAGGGGGTATTTATAGGATTTTTGAGAATTCCTAGGGGAAATGGAGGGTCAAGATTGAGCCACCAAATATCAAGATGTAGGGCTAAGGTGAGTTGAGAACTCATAAGCCCTCACATCTTGACATGTGGCATGTGAGATAGCCCTAAAAGGTGAAGTGGACATGAGGTGGAAGGACAGGTACATGACATGGAGGGAGGTACAAAGTACCTTGGGATTGGACAAGATCTCCTCATAAAGGAGGTCCTTGTACCCATGTGGGTGAGAGGACATGTGAAGAATTAAAAATTCCTCAAATATTCTCATGGGGAGATGAGAAAGAATAAAGAATAAGTGAAGGACATGTGGGGAGAAGTGAAGGAATTAAAAATTCCTTTTGGGTGCCTTGGGGGATTAAAAGGTGAATTAAAAATTCACAGAGGGAAGTGGAGTGCCTTGTCCAAAAGGAGAAAGCCTTTAATAAGGTTGACTCAAGGACACATGCCATAAGTAGGATGAGGATTAGGTTAGGCTAATCAAATGATTAAGGTTCTGCAAGTACTCAGTTAAATGGACTAACTGAGTATAGATTAAATAAAAGGGTATATTTATTTAATTTAGAGGAGGAAGAGGGGTAAAGTATTAAATTAAATACTTTAGGACCTTTGTGCAAGATGCAGGGTATTAATTAAACAACTGGTTTAATTAATATTGACAGAGGGGATGAGCGACCGGATGAATAAGAAGATGCGTTTGATCATAGGGAAGTGATCAAATTGGACGTCTATAGATGCATTTGGTTTTTTTTGTTTTTCAATTTTTTTTATTTTTTTAAAAAAAAGCTATTACTATTATCAGTGAGAAATGAAGTTAACCGGACTACAGTCTCACTTTTACTCTCGAAATTTGATACTAAGATCTAATAATAGACTGATTAAAATATAAACATCCACAACGGTAATACCATGTGATTGTGTCCCACTATTTGAGAGCGGTGGGAAAACAAGGTATTTAAAAGAAATAATAGTCATACACACAATATGTGCATCTAGCGTTTAAATTGGGCTCCATGCCGCCCCCTCCTAAGAATTCACATCAGGACATAAAGCACTCCGTAGTAATCCTTATGCTAAGTTATTGCATAAATAAACTAAGGGGGAATATATTCCCATATTCTCTAAAAAGGGGAGTCTATTAATCTAAAACTAAATCACATACATAGATAGAGTTTAGTAATACTAGGATTCTTTAAAAAGAAAAATATCTCTTATTTTCTCCTTCAAAAATAAAAATATGTATATACTTAGGAATTAATATAATTATTATATATGTAATTTTTTATTCTTATTATATTTAAATTATTTTTTAGAATAAATTATATGCATAAGAATAAGTGAACAATTAAGTAAATAATAGTTGATAAAAAATAAATATGTAAATAATAATTTATATTGGCAACAACAAATAAATTCAAAACAATGTTTATAGTATTAATAATTTTGAGTTATTTATTAGGTATGCATGTATACACTTTATCTATATTCAAATAGCCTAGGTCTTTTAAATTTTTACATATTGATATTAATGAACTTGGGATATTTTGAGTATGGATTTCTAAGAAAAGAGAAGGGTTGGGGAGTAAGACATTAGTTGTATTGGGATGTTAATTTAAAAAAAAAAAACACATTCTAGCAAAAATTATGGACATGTCAGTAGGTGTAAATTATACCTAAATGATATTTATATGTGAATGCATGTAAATCTTGAACTTATATATACTCATGTCTCCCACTTATTAATATATAATAGTAAAATCATTCTATTAAAATAAAAACTCAAAATTAAAATATTAAGTAACATAAATATACTAATTTGATTATTATAAACATAGCATAAAATTAAGAATACAATACATAGACTTTTTCCCTTTACGATATTATCATAAATCTGTAAAATAACAATTAAAATGAAAAGAGTCTTCTTTATATTTCTTATCCTGCTAAACCAGTCGTCATGAGCACTTTTTTAGACTCAAACCCTCTATAAGATTACAATAAAGTCTATTTTATAAAAAAATGTTTTCTTAATAATATTGAAATGACGAGGGCACCTCTTTATATTACTTTTTCGCGGGGTACACGGCACCGACAGTGGCTACGGCATCTTTTTTAGACTCGTAATTACGCATTTTACCCTCTTTAGAAGTGGCCGACAGAATCTAATCTCCGTTCAAAGCATTTTCCTTCTCTTTTCCTTTGGCTGTTCCGGCGAAAGGACCGAACCTGCCTCTTTCTTCGTTCAGATCGGGGATTCTCTAATTTCTACGCGTTCTTCTTCCCTCTTTTATGTTTGGCCTTGGATGTGTGGAGGAAAGGACTAAACTACTCATCTTTCATCACGAATACTGCAATCAAATACTCTTCGCCCAGCTCTATCATTTTATACTTTTAGAAAAAGGTTGTTAACGTTTGAACGGGAACAAATGGCGTCTTCTTCATCATCTCAAAAGAAAAATCAGGAATTTAATGCTTTCTCTGGATTTGAACCTGCCGGCAAAAGAATGAAGGTTTCTGAATCTTCAACATTGTATGATGTTTTCATCAACCACAGAGGCCCCGATGTCAAAGGAACTTTGGCCACTCAGTTTTACAACTCTCTTAAGGAGCTAGGCATACAGGCGTTTCTTGATTCGCAGGAGAAGGAGCTAGGAAATTCATTTCCTTCTACTATTAAGACAGCCATTCGCTCTGCTAAGGTACACATAGCCATCTTTTCGGAAAGATACGCAGAGTCAGCTTGGTGTCTGGATGAGCTGATTCTCATGTTAGAAAGTAAGGCCAAAATTATCCCCGTGTTTTATCAAGTGGAGCCATGGGAACTGCGACACATAGAAAAGGGGGCATACGCTAAAGCATTCATGAAATATAAAGAGAATGGCAGATACCATGAGAAGCAGCTTAACGCGTGGAAGGAAGCCCTTCAGGTTCTTTCACTTATAGCCGGGGAAAAATTTAACACGTAATGTGTCTGTAATTTTGGTATTTGTACGTTATATAATTCCTTCAAATCTGGTTTAATATTTTTCTCATGAAATCCTCCTTTTATTATGCACTGTTTCAGTGAATGTGATTGCCAAAAAGTAGTAGCGGCCGTGCAGAAAGAAGTCCGGAGGAAAACATATTTACATGTTGCTGAATATCCAGTGGGGCTTGACAATCTTGTGGAAGGCTTTGAAAGGCGATGTCTTGATGAACTTGTACAAGATCTTGAAGATCAGTGCAGCCTGGAAGAAAGGAAGCATCAGGCTAAGGTCGTGGGCATTTTTGGCATAGGCGGATCGGGGAAAACAACTCTCGCCAAAGAGCTGTTTAACCGGAAGAAATCAAATTACACTAAAGAAAGTTTTTTGTTTGATGTGCGAGAAGCCTGTGTGGCAGGGGAATTACCATTATTACAAAGTAAGCTTCTCAAAGATCTCTTTGGCAGAGAGATCAGTTTTAGAAGAAAAGAGGAAGGAACAAGCTCTCTCAAAGATCATCTATCAAGGGCTCCAATTTTAAGCTCTCTAATTGTTGTAGATGACATCGATCATGTGGACCAGTTAAATTCTCTATTGGTCACGGATTTCTTAAATAAATCTGGTAATGTTCTGGTTATTGTCACAACCCGTGACGTTGGGGTGCTTATAGCCGCAGGAATTACAGTTGGTTATAATTTAAAAGGAATGGATAGAAATGATGCAACAGAACTCTTCTGTTTTCATGCCTTTGGCAAACGCGATCCATATAGTGGGTATGAAGTGCTTGTTAACGACTTTGTAGACGTGTGTGGAGGCTTACCTTTGTCTCTTCAGGTTCTGGGTAGACATGTTCATGGCAGAGATCACAGATTTTGGAAGTCAGAATTGATTAAAGCTAGGAAGGTGCTGCCTCAGGACGTAAAACAAAAACTGAAAATAAGTTTTGATGCATTGGATAGTGAAGAAAAACAGGTTTTCATGGATATTGCTTGCTTTTTTGTGGGCAAGCAGGCGAGTAGAGCCGAAAGAATATTGGAGGGATCAGGATGGAATGTTCACAATGCAATGGAAAGACTCAAAGATAAATGTCTTGTAGAAAAAGGAAAAATACCGAGTCCAGATGACATGGGACCTGGATTGAGAATGCATGACCATCTGAAGGACTTGGGAAGAGAAATGGCACTTGAGCTCAGCCCTCCTCATCGTCTTTGGCGTCCTCAAGATCTGAGATCTTTGGTATGCTTGTTAGCCCTTCATATTTCTCTTTAGTATTGTAATATTGCGAATCTTGTTATTACATAGATAGAAATCATAGCTGCTTCTGTGCATGCAGGAAAAAATGGGTTTCAAAACAATACTGGCCAAAACCAATATCAGATGTTTCCATTCCTTTTTTGACGGGTCCATGGGTTCTCTAGTTAAATGCTTTGTAGGCCAACCAGATACTTGCTTTGAGACGTCAGCTTCCTTACTATGGCTCCACCTTGAGGGCATGTCCAAAGAACTAACAAGCATTCCTACATGGATTCCTCTTCAAAATTTGCAGTGTCTGAAAATCAACTGTAGAGATCTCAAAAAGTTGTGGGAGAATGATACACAGGTATTTTGATTTTCTCAGTCCAAAAAATGAATCTTCTTCAACGGTATGGTGAAATTCATAATGTTATGGTTGTCTCTGGTCTATTCTTTGTTATCCCCGAGAGCTTTACAAAAAATTATCTTGAATTTCAGGCGCCCTCCCAGCTGAAAGAGCTGCAAATTTGTCACATTTTTGGGGCACATCCACGTAGAGATACTTCTCAATGTTCGGCGCTTGAGGAGCTAAGGCTAGAAGGTCTGACCGCCCTGGAAAAAATTTGCATTCAAAACTGTTATAGTTTGAGAACTGTGTCAGGAATTTCAAATAATAAAAGCCTCGTAGAATTGGAAATTAATAATTGTAGGAATCTACAATTTGAGAACTTGTGCCTTAGTGGTATGAAGTGTCTGGAGAGGATAAGCTTTCTAGGTTTGGCGCTTGAGGAGCTAAGGCTAGAAGGTCTGACCGCCCTGGAAAAAATTTGCATTAAAAACTGTTATAGTTTGAGAACTGTGTCAGGAATTTCAAATAATAAAAGCCTTGTAGAATTGGAAATTAATAATTGTAGGAATCTACAATTTGAGAACTTGTGCCTTAGTGGTATGAAGTGTCTGGAGAGGATAAGCTTTCTACGTATGGAATCATTGAAATATTTTAGGTTGGATGGTTGTCCAAAGTTGAATACAATAGAAGGTTTAAGTTCTAATGTACATGTAGAATTAAGCGTTCGTGACTGTCCAGAGCTTGAGAAGTTGTCAGTTGGCAACCCTCCCGACAAGATTATAATTGATGGATGTGGGAAGTTGAATAGAATAGATGGGTTAGCTAGTAATAGGCTTGTAGAATTAAGCGTTCGTGACTGTCCGGAGCTTATGAAGTTACCAGGTTTTATATCTTCAAGCTGCTTTGAGAGGATTATAATTGATGGGTGTGGGAAGTTGAAATATTTTAACTTGTGTGGCTGTGTAAATTTGAAAAATGTGTCAGGTATGTTTCCGGAGCTTGAGGGGTTACCAAGTTCGCTCATATTGAGCGGCTTGGAGCATCTTAATATCAAATGTTGTGAGAAGCTACAGAACATTACGCTTCCAACAGCACTCATTAGTCTGTCTGTAAGAAGTTGCGAACATTTGCAAAGAGTGGCAGGAATCGGTGAGCTTAGAAAGCCGATTATTAAAGAGTGTCCTGAGCTTCAGGAGCTACCAAGTCTTGTCAGACTGAGCTGCTTGGAGGAAATTGACATTGGTTTTTGTGAGAAGCTACAGAACATTACCCTTCCAACAACACTCATCAGTCTGTCATTACAAAGTTGTAGAGATTTGCAAAGAGTGGCAGGAATCAGTGATCTTCAAAAGCTCACAAAGGTGATTATTAAAGAGTGTCCTGAGCTTGTCGAGTTACCAAGTCTTGCCGGACTGAGCTGCTTGGAGGAAATTGATATTGGTTCTTGTGAGAAGCTACAGAACATTACCCCTCCAACAACACTCATCAGTCTGTCATTACAAAGTTGTAGAGATTTGCAAAGAGTGGCAGGAATCAGTGATCTTCAAAAGCTCACAAAGGTGATTATTAAAGAGTGTCCTGAGCTTATCGAGTTACCAAGTCTTGCCGGCCTGAGCTGCTTGGAGGAAATTGATATTGGTTCTTGTGAGAAGCTACAGAACATTTCGCTTCCAGCAACACTTATCAGTCTGTCTGTAATAAGTTGCAGAGATTTGCAAAGAGTGGCAGGAATTGGTGATCTTACGAAGCTTACAAAGCTGATTATTAAATGGTGTTCTGAGCTTGAAGAGTTACCAAGTCTTGCCGGACTGAGCTGCTTGGAGGAAATTGATATTGGTTTTTGTGAGAAGCTGCAGAACATTACCCTTCCAACAACACTCATCAGTCTGTCATTACAAAGTTGCGGAGATTTGCAAAGAGTGGCAGGAATCAGTGATCTTCAAAAGCTCACAAAGGTGATTATTAAGGAGTGTCCTGAGCTTGTCGAGTTACCAAGTCTTGCCGGACTGAGCTGCTTGGAGAAAATTGATATTGGTTCTTGTGAGAAGCTACAGAACATTACGCTTCCAGAAACACTTATCAGTCTGTCTGTAATAAGTTGCAGAGATTTGCAAAGAGTGGCAGGAATTGGTGATCTTACGAAGCTTACAAAGCTGATTATTAAATGGTGTTCTGAGCTTGAGGAGTTACCAAGTCTTGCCGGACTGAGCTGCTTGGAGGAAATTGATATTGGTTTATGTGAGAAGCTGCAGAACATTACCCTTCCAACAACACTCATCAGTCTGTCATTGCAAGGTTGCAGAGATTTGCAAAGAGTGACAGGAATCGGTGATCTTCCAAAGCTTACAAAGCTGATTATTGAAGACTGTCCTGAGCTTGAAGAGTTACCAAGTCTTGCCAAACTGAGCTGCTTGGGGGAAATTGTGATTCACTCATGTGAGAAGCTGCAGAGTGTAGCAGGTATTGAAGAGCTGTATGTATCAGAAAATATAAGACTTTGTTATTGCAGCAATGCATTAATACGAAATTGCATTCCTAAGTTGAAGGTAATGATTTCAATACTCCTTTCTAACAGGCAATCATGTATATCGTTTTTTATGGAAATGTTTATTTATTTCATTATTGACCTTAAGCTTTGTTTTGTCATTTTTCTTACAAGATAGTCTATAGTGAAGTGATCTGTAAATGAAAAGAAATTATCATGGATGAACTGAGTTTTTTGTCGTTCATTTCAGAGCGTGCCATCAAAGGGAATATATATGATTGGAAGAGCAGTGGATGGAGCGGAGTCAACTTTAAACATAAATCTGTTTTGTGACGTTAATATAAGCGTCGATGGAGTGATTGAAATTGGTAGTCCCAAAACTTGGCCGGAGTGGTCAGTATTGCATGCAGTTATTGCATGCTTTATGGTTGTCGTCGATAGATCTACTTCGGTAGAGGATATAAATCAATCACTCCAACGCTATGGCTATGGCTATGGCCATGACTATGGTTATAGCATTAGTGTGCGTGAAGGAGGATGGATAATTACAATGGTATCATGTCATGGTACGGGATACTTGCATCTTAACGTAATTCAACATGTTTTGAGTATGTTCGGTATACTAAAGAAAGGGTTTCAAGTAGAGGTGAAGAAAGGTGAAGAGTGGAAAACTGTGGGTCTGTTAAGGACAATTGTTGATAGGCTACATCATTCATAAGTACAATTTTTTTCTAAATTATCTTTAGTTGATACAGATTCATTTGATAGAATTTGGATTGTATTTCATTCTATAGAATTTGGATTGTATTCGAGAGAATTGTGACAATATTTTTGAGAGGTAATTTAGATCATTTTTTTAAGATTGAAATCATTGTGCATAAATTGTTATCTTATTAGAGTGAATATTATTTATTTATTTTTAAAATTAAAATATTTTTTCTTAATTTTTTTTTCCCTTTCTAATAGTCAATGATGTGTGGGTTTAATTTTGTGATACTCAAGAAGTATTGTAATATTTTGAATTATTTATAAAAAAATATTAATAAAGAAATAAGTTTATTAAATGATAATTTAAAATGACATTTTTAATAATAATAACTTATTATTTCTTGTTATGGCACTAATCATTAATATTTTAATGAGATTTTAGTTAACTAATAAGAATAGTAATTTAACTAATTAAAAATTACAAGTATTTTAAAAAAAATAATGTTAATATTTTTAAATTGTTAAGAGACATATTTTTTTATGAATTATACCAATGGTTTTGCTCCCAACAAATGAATAAGTTCAAAATCACAAACTACATTCATATTAGAAAACTCAACTTAGAGGATTGCAAAGATGAATACTTTGATTCTAATCCACATATGTGACTATTATAAATATTTTTTGATTCCAAAGCACATTGACCTTTGAGTCATCATCATTTGGATTTCCTTCACCATTTGTAGAGCTAAGTGAGGTATCATTTGAGCTACTTTCTATTTATAATATAATTCTACAAATATATTAATGTTTAAGATTTGATTCATTTCATTCCATATACTATTTAGTCTAGATTAATTGTGTTTGATTAAATGCATTTTGTTGACAAACCTAGAATAACCCTAGAGATTAGGTTTTTCACTTTTCATAACAAATAATTAATAATGATAAAATCTAAACAAAATAAAATTGTGATCTAAATCAAATATAAGAATTTATTATTCAAAAATTTATTATTACATAAAAAAATTCTTTAACTCATTTTAAAAGTTTTTTTTTTAAATATTGTAAGAAAGATTTTAAATACAATTTTAAATTAATTTTTTATTCAAAAAGAAATTTTATAAAAGTATGGAGAAGATTCTATGCTACTTGTAATTTTGAAATGGCCTTGTCGTGATGCTTGGACACTCCCAATTAAACTCACCATCCTTGCATACAATGAAACAATCTATAAATGTGGTAATAACATACTTGGAGTCATGTTATTATTATGATTGTGACTCCACCATTGAATGTGTTCCATAGAGTGCATTATGATGATAAGCCTTTTGCATTGTTTCCCATTACCAACTTTGTTGACTTATTAGTAGTTCTCTTTGGCAAGACTATTCCAATGCAAATTTATTAACTCATAAATTAATGTGCATCCTTTCTAACCAATAAGCTCTGATTTTTTTAGAAATCAAACAAATATTTATCATTTTAAATATCAACATGTAATTTATTTTAGCATTTAAAAAAAATCATTTGTTGATAATCTGACTAGTCAAATTTTTTACCTATTCTCAAAACCTCCACATAAATCACAAAAAATTATTATAAATGATAATAAATGCCAATAATACTAATAAATGGTATGTTTAGAAGGAAAATTTCATTCATGGAGTTCTTACAAAGTGAAATTTTATAGTACTATGTGTTAAATATTATATATAAACAATTAAAAAATTGGGAAGTTTGAACAAAGATGGTCATAGATGGTGTGATAATAACTTACACATACTTTCCTTCAGAGAAGTCATGTCTCTTTCTCATGAGTCTGCTTCAAATATGAATAATACATTTGGCACAAGGTGATAAATACATAAAAGAATTTATTAGATAACATTTTAATTAGTTTTTAGCCATTCTTTACTCATATATATGTGTGTGGAGAGTTTCTAAAAAAAATGGTGTCCCAACCTTTCAATTATATAAGGTTACTATTTATAGTAAATTTAAATTTAATCGTAGATTGATGCAAAATTTTCCCCATTTTGGATTGGCTAAATAAGCATGCTCATAAACTTTCATCACGAGATCATGTTTAAATTTAAAGAAAACAAGTTTTTATTTTTCAAAGCTTTAAAGTATAGTCTGAAGGCCTTAGACTCATTTTTTTGGGATGAAAATGTTTGTAAATAGCATAGCAGGTTATAGCTTGATTTAGTGCTTCACATGATTTTTGAAGGTTGAAACAATTTGTCAATCAAACACTTGGATCAAAATTTATGGTCTCTGGATGTTGGGTTTCCTAAAATGGGAGATGTAAAAATGTGTTGGACACATAAATGATTTGTAAAGGAGTTACATGTGGTGGTGTGCATTTTGACAAATCATAAGTATCTATTATTGGAGATGATAATGGGTGCCACTTTTAAGTGGTTTTAGCTCATGGTTTTGCAATACTATTTGACGGTTTCATATATTGTATCTCCTATATATTAGGTGCATGAGACAAAGGTTGTGTGTAAGAGTCTTGTAGCTATTGAGTTATTGCTAGATCTTTGGTTGGTGATATTCTATGAGAAATATTTTTCTATAAGTATATTGTAAGCTTGTTGATTTTTAAATAATATTCTAGTATCTAGAAAATTGACACCCCTCTGCCTGCTCAAAGAGAGAGTGTTCCTCTACTACCTAAAGGGAAAAGATCAAGTGACAAAGGTGAAAGGATAAGGGATTCTTACTATGTTTTATGTTTTATGACAAATTTTAGAATAAGGAATTTAGAGACTAAAAGAGAAAACTTCAAAGGCTTTATGAGCAAGTTGGCTAACTCTCAGCCAAGGATGATATTGTGGTGTATTGCATACATCCTTGTGGTGTGCTATAGTATCATATAGTTTGAGAACAAAAATTTTTCATAGAAACACAATGATTCTACTAGCTACTTAGAGACTAAAATATAGAAGTTTTACTAAACTAATAGAATTTTACTAAACTAATAGAATGAACAATATAACAAAAAAGTAACATAAAGTTGATTAACTTGTGTTGATTAAACTAAATGAAATGAAATTACAAGATAAAAAGGAGAAACACAAGCTCACAAGAGGTCCAATGCTACAAATCCTCCCACAATACTCTGAATCAACAATCTACACACAAAAAAAAGGAAATTTTTTTGTGTTGTTTCAAGGCTTGCCTTGGTCAAACTCCCTATTTTGGTGTTTCCAGCTTCATGGATAGCCAAATAGACAAATAGAAAAGAAAATAGATGATAGAGAATTAAATAGACAAGATAAATAAGATGGGTAAGTGCACAAATCTATGACAAAAAATGCTCTTAAGGTGCAAATTTATCTTTTTGAAATCAACAAATTCTAATTTTCAACCAAAAAATGAAGATAGTTATGCTCAAAATTTGAAGATATAACTATCACAAGGTGTGCACTCTTGGTCTCCTTTGTTGAAAGTATGGGACGTTGGTGTTGAGTTAGTGTTGTCATTGATATCAAAAAGCTTATGTGTTGTCATTGTTGTCAATAGGTCTATGAGAAGATTGTTTATGGTGACACTTTGATTACTTGTATTATGTTGTCATTAGTACTTGTGTTATTGGTGTCAACCTATATAGAGTTTCTTTGATAAGCTTCTATCTATGAATGTTGTATAGTTGACTTGTTGTATTGTAGATGGTCTAATTGTGATGAGGAAGTGTTGAAGGTGATGAGTTTGTGTCTATGGTTCTTGGTTTCCAAGTTCTTTTGATAAAATTTGAATAAAAGAGGAAAAAATGAGTTGAAGAGGTGTTTTTTATTACAAAGTAGTGTTATGGTTTTGCTCCACATTTCTTCTATGTTAAAAATCTGGTTGTGTGGTTTGGATATGTTAGTCAAAGGTGTTCAGAGTTGTTATATCCAATATTTTATGGTTTGAATCATTGTGTTCACTAGTGTGTAAACTGTGTGTTGTAGTGGTGTCTAGAAGAAATGGTTTTGCTCCACATTTCTCTGTAGTTTGGTTTCTAGTCTTGTGGATCTAGAATTTTTTTTATATTACTTATATCTATATTTAGTTGAAGTTGTTCATGGTTGTGTGCTCTGCAAGTGTAAGGAAAATAAGGTAGCAAAACAACTTCCTACACTAATCTTGAGAAGAGAATAATGTTAAAAATTTACAAATCTTTAACAATTACAGAAACTTAAACATAAATATACATAAATATCATACATACCACAAAACAATGAATTACGTGGGGAAACCCTTTTAGGAGAAAAATCCTACACTTCAAAATCTGCCCAATATATTATTCAGTAATCACAAATATTACAATATACTTGCAGAGAAAGCTTCTCACAAGAGCATAACCAATCAGAGATCTAGAGGCAACATAGTTGCTATCAGACTCTTAGAATACATCACACAATACACAAGTGAAATAAAATTCCCTCATAAAATAGGGTTGTCTTCTAAGGAAAGTCAAGCTTAATAAAATATCGGCTATTAGATATGAGACATAACGATGAACGGTCCAGATTTACAATAATAAAATTAAAATTAAAATTGCTTTTTAGGGGCATTGCCTCTGATCCCCTACCAGGGTGCACTACCCATGGACCCCAATTGAGGGGATGATTTCCTCAGATCCTTGGGGGGATCCCTCCCATTCCCCCACATCATCTTCGGATGAACAATACCTTATGTAATTGCAATATTGAAACACATTTTCCAAACAATAAATTTGCTTATTGAGTTAGAATGTATGGAAGATTGTTTGAGTGTATTGGATGTGTACATTTTTTAGGTGAAAGTTATTGCAAAAGGATTTGTTGGAATTTATGGTGTTTTTGGAGTATTTTAAATTGTGTTCAAGTGATATTTATTGTCCACAAGTAGTCTTTGGATCAAAGGAAGCGTGTAATTAAGTGTTTAATGGTGTTTACATAGGTTTAGGTGACCTTGGATGTTTACACTAATTGCAGATTTTCTTTGGTGTTTTTGGAAGCATGGCATGTTGTATTTAAATAGATTTAGGTCTAAATTAAGGAGAATTGTGGTTTGACTTCATTCCTTTCCACCACAAGAATGTTTTGGTGCTGACCTAATTTGAATTTGCATGCTTAAGGTGCATAGCCAACCTTGGAGAATGTTTTCAAGGTTGAAGAAGGTATAAACAAGTGTTGATTTGAAGAAGAATTATGTGGTGAACTATGTGATGTGAATTACAAAGTTGTAAAATGAAAAATTTTAAAGTGTAGTGCGAGCTTCAATGTGAAAGACTACTAGAATCAATGAGTAGAAGGTGTTTGCAATCTTTAGTAAGGTTGCCAATGTGTTGGTGATGTTGTGGTATACTTTTCTACTACATTAAGATGGATTTCTATTGCATTGACATTGAACTAAATTCTTTTAACTAAATCTTCACTTTTTGACACTTATAGCTAATAAACCATGAGGAATTTGAAGATGATACAAACTAGTGATTTGTGACATTTTTTCTATAGATTCTAAATATATATATTTTTAAAAAATTGGGATGAAATTGTATTTATGTTTTCATATCCTTCGATAACTAGTTTTTAATAGTAAACACCATTTTAAAGAGTAGTTTTTTAGTGTATAACGAATAACTTTTCTCTAGGAAGGATAAAATTCTATTCTTTTTGAATTTATAATTGTAACTATGATATCTAGCTCCTTCATTTAGTTTCATAGTATTTTATTAAATATTTTTTTCTTAATTAAGTTTTCAAGTCAAACCAATTACAATTTAGACATAGGTTTATTATATAAAACATAACTTTTTTGTACATGTATTAAAATTCATTTTTTTGTTGGATCAAGGATATCAATACCAAGAGCATAAATATTTTTTAGATATTTTTAGTAATCTACTTTTTTTCACATATGTAGAATAGAGAGCTTGTCTTTTGATGAAAACCCTACATTCACAAGAAATAAAAAAATAAATATAATAATCAAAGTAAATATATTAATAAAAATATACTTTTTGAGAAGCTTATAATAAGGACTACATACTTACAAAACATAAATTTTAAATGAATTCATTTGATCCCCTAAAAGGTAAATCAAAAGTGGTTTTTTATCAACATTTTCATAGGTGTAGAGGAGACTCCATTATAGGTATGGTTTAAAACTAGTAGGGTTCTATCCAAGGGGGTTTGATCAAATCATCTTTAATTAAAATCCTTTAAATGGAACCTTTCAATGCTTAAATCATTATACTTTCTAAAATAATGTGATTTCAACATAAATCAAGATGTCCCAGATAGTGTAACCCATTATTATGGCAACGCCCATTCCAAAGTCTTATTATTCTTATTTTCTAAAAGGGAAACCTGCATTAAATAATTGAAAACATTAATTTAAACAGCTGAGAAATTTTGTGCTTGGATTTAGGTCCTAAGAACCATTCACCCAAGGGAAAATGGGTCCCCTTTAAGTACAAGGACCCAATTTTTAATATGTTTTAGTAGCATTTTAATGATTCAAATTCAAGTTTCAAATATTGTCTTGTGGAATCTATTTTTTGGGAAATTAGATAAACACCTATACATACATAGTTATGTTAGGATTTAGGTGTCATCAACCTTGTAAATCCTTTATTTTATTATTCTCCTAAAGTGTTTTGTACATTTACCCATAAGAGGTGAAACTGTTTGACCAACAGTGGTGAAAGAGACTATGTAAATGCAGTGTTACCGTTACCGTTTATCCTTATGGAAAAGGACAAATTAGCTAGGCGTCCCACCTTGGAATCTTCTAAAATAAGGTTGTGGGTCAAAATAGGGTGTTGTAAGAGCATCTATGACATGCATGCAAGTTGTCATAAGATGCTATGATAGTATGAGATTCCCTATGAGAATATGCTATTTTTAGACACTAGGCCCATGCATAAAAGATGCCTTATGACAGTTGTAAGAGCATCTTAAGAGGCTATTTTTGGTGTTTTGACCATTTCAAGGAGGGGCGTGGTTTTTCTAGGTGGTATTGCTGCCTATTGTTTGGTGAAACCATGGTGGTTTTCATCCTCACAAATCTCTATAAATTGGGGCCTTGAGCTAGTGTTATTAAGATTCAGTTTTGCAGGGGTAACAGGGTGCTGCTGGATTTACAGGGAATGATAAGAGAAGTCTATTGCTGCATGTAATATTGAAGATTATCAGTAATATACTTGCCTCTCTTTCGGTGGTGGAGTTTTTTCCCTTCGGGGTTTCTCCACGTAAATCTGTTGTTGCATGTGTTATATTGTTCTATCTCTCTCTCTCATTCTTTCTTCACACTAAGGATAAGGTTAATCTACATATTTTAGATTTGCATTCACACATTTAAGTTCATATTGCAATCTTTCTTCACCTTGTTTTTCAACATTTGGTATCAGATCTAACAGTTCTATTAAGGGATGCTTTCCTTTTAGAGTGTTGAAGGTTTTTTGCTGCAGTGGGAGCTTTTGTGTTGTGGGTTTTGCAGATTTGTGAAAGATTGCATACCATGGCCTCCACCTCTCATCTAGATATTGAGAAGTTCAATGGAACTGGTTACTAGATGTGGAAGTTGAAAGTGGAGGACCTTCTTGAGGAAAGAGATCAGTGGTTACCAGTTTCAATTGAAAAGAAGCCATCTACTTCAACCTTGTCAGATGAAGATTGGAATAAGTTAGACAAGAAGGCTTGAGGGACTATTCGGTTGTGTCTCACAGATTTTGTCCTCCTGAATGTCTCTTCAGAAGACACAACATACAAGCTTTGGAGGAAGATAGGTGAAATCTACCAAACTAAGAGTTTGTCTAACAAGTTGTATCTCAAAAGATGTTTGTATTCATTAAAGATGAAGGATGGTGAATCTATTGCTGAACATTTGAATGCTTTTAATTTGATTATAAGTCAGCTTGCATCTATTGATGTTAAAATAGAAGATGAGGATAAATGCATTTTATTGATTTGCTCTTTGCCAGAATCTTGGGAAAATTTAGTTATTGCTATAACAAGTGGTGGTGCAGAACCTAAGTTGGATACTATTATTCCCATACTTCTTTCAGAGGAGATGAGGAGAAAGACCATGCGCAGTGGCTCCCAAGATGCCTTGCATGTGCGAGGTAGGCCCAAGGAGAAAGAGCCTAAAGGGGATAAGAAGAAGGATAAGTCTAAAGGACGATCTAAGACCCCTGGAAAGAGCAGAGTGAAGTGTTGGAACTGTGGTAAATGGGGACATGTGAAGAAGGAATGTAGAAACAAGAAAAAGAATGCAGATTCCTCCACAGAAAAGTCCTCTGATAACGATGATTCTGATGCTTTGATTATTTCAGCTAACACAGTTTGTAATGATGCTTGGCTTATTGATTCAGGTGCTTCCTTCCATATGACTCCTCATAAGGAGTGGTTTTCTACATACAAAGAATATGATGGAGGAGAGGTCTTCATGGGTGATAATAGCTCACAAAAGGTTATTGGTAAAGGAAAGGTAAAGTTGTGTTTCAGTGATGGGAGGGTTAAAACCCTTGATGATGTTTTACAGATTCCAAGACTTACAAAAAGTTTAATTTTAGTTTCCAAGTTGAATGATTCTGGGATGCATGTGACATTTGACAAGTCTGGTTGCAGGATGGTAAGGGGAAGTTTGGTGCTTGCTAAAGGATCTCGGACAGGGAATTTACCGCTGCATGCCTCTACTTTTTGTAACTAGCGCTGAAAATGCATGTATGTTGTGGCACCATAGATTGGGTCACATTGGTGAAAAAGGTCTTAGGACCATACTTGATAAGAAACTAGTAGACGGTATTTCTGATTATTCTGTTGGTAAAAATGATTTTTGTGAGGATTGTGTGTTTGGTAAACAAAACAGGTCATCATTTCCTAAAGGAACTAATAAAGCTAATGGATTGTTAGAACTTATTCATTCGGATGTGTGTGGTCCAGTGGATACAGATTCTTTGGGTAGATCTCGTTATTATGTTTCCTTCATTGATGATTACTCAAGATATACTTGGATTTATTTTATGCATTCAAAATCTGAAGTTTTCACCAAATTTAAGGAATTTAAGGCATTGGTTGAAAAGCAAACAGATTATAAGATAAAAGTATTGAGATCTGACAATGGGGGTGAATATTGTTCTAAGGAATTTGATGAGTTTTGCAAACATGCAGGAATTGTTAGGCAAAAGACTACACCTTACACACCCCAACAAAATGGGGTAGCAGAAAGAATGAACCGTACATTAATGGAAAGAGCTAGGAGCATGTTAAGTAGTGCTAAGTTAGACAAATGCTTTTGGGCAGAGGCTGTTGGTACTGCTTGTTATTTAATTAATAGATCTCCTTGTAAAGCTCTTGTTGATAAAACTCCTTATGAAATGTGGTTGGGTAAAAAGCCTTCAGTTTCACATTTAAGGGTCTTTGGTTGTGAGGCTTTTGTTCATGTGCCTCAAGAGAAGCAGTCTAAATTGGATCCCAAATCTCAGAAATGCATCTTTGTAGGTTATGGTGAAAATGTTAAAGGTTATAAACTTTGGAATCCACTAACACGAAAGATGATATTTTCTAGAGATGTTATTTTCAGGGAATTTAGAGCTAACTCTGAAGATGTGCAACCAAAGGAAAAGTCAAAGACAGTGCATTTTGAAACTAAGCAAGAAGATGCACATGTGGAAGAACAGAGAGATGGACAAGAAGATGGAGAAGAAGAAGAGAGTTCTAACAAATCCGTTGTAACAGAAGAAGTTGAAAACAATGAGGATGAACATGAGGAGGAACCTCTTACTCCACCTTTGAGAAGATCCACAAGACAACGAAATCCAATTGATAGGTATAGCCCACCTGATTTTTGTTGTAAATTTGCTTTGTTATGTACTGATGATGAACCTAGATCTTTCAGGGAGGCTCTCTCTTCAGAAGAATGTGAGTCTTGGATGCAGGCCATGCATGATGAGATGATGTCTTTGAAAATCTGTGACACCTGGGATCTTGTTAGTTTGCCCAAAGGAAGAAAGGCCATTGGTTGTAAGTGGATATATAAAAAGAAGTTTGGTGCAGATGGAAAGTTGGAACGGTACAAGGCCAGATTAGTGGCCAAGGGCTACTCCCAGAGAGGGAGTTGATTTTGGTGAAATATTCTCTCTTGTTGCTAAGTTAACCTCTATTAGATTCATTTTATCCATTGCTACTGCTTATGATTTAGAAATAGAACAAATGGATGTTAAAACTGCTTTCTTGCATGGGGATCTAGAGGAAGGAATTTATATGCAATAGCCTGACGGTTTTGTTGTGAAAGGAAAAGAACACTTGGTTTGCAGGTTAAAGAGGTCTCTATATGGTTTGAAACAGTCACCTAGGATGTGGTACCAGAAGTTTGATGCATTTGCATTAAATATGGGTTTTGTTAGAAGTAATGAGGATCATGTGTTTACTTTAAAGTTATTGATGATGGAGATACTGATTATTGTCTTATATGTGGATGATATGTTGTTCATTGGTAACAATAAGGCAATGATTAGGGAACTTAAAACTCAGCTTTCTGGCACATTTGATATGAAAGATTTAGGGGCTGCTAAATATATTCTTGGGATGGAAATCATTAGGGATCAGATTCACAGAAAGCTTTGGTTAAGTCAGAGCAAGTATGTTAACACTATTTTGCAAAGGTTTAATATGCAGGACTATAAACCATTAAATATTCCATTTCCTATTGGTACTAAGTTGAGTTTAGACATGTGTCCTAAATTGGATGATGATATTGATGAAATGTCTAAAGTTCCTTATGCTAGTGCTGTCGGTAGTTTAATGTATGCAATGGTTTGTACTAGACCAGATATAGCCCAAGCAGTGGGAGTTCTAAGCAGGTTTATGTCTAACCCTGGTAAAGAACATTGGACTTTTGTCAAAAGGGTATTCAGATATTTGCAAGGCACTTCTGATTACTGTTTGGTTTATCATGGTACTGACAATGTTGATAAGTCATTGGACATACAGGGTTTTGTTGATCAGATTGGGCAGGTGACTTGGATAGTCGAAGGTCCACTAGTGGCTATGTGTTTACTTTGTTTGGAGGAGCAGTGAGTTGGATGAGTAAAAGACAAGCTACAGTTGCTTTGTCTACCACTGAAGCAGAGTATATGGCTGCTACACATGCCTCTAAGGAGGCAGTTTGGTTACAGAGACTTGGTAATGGTATTGGTTTTGATTGTAGGATAGTGAGGATCGGATGTGATAGTCAGAGTGCCATATGTTTGGCTAAAAATCCTATGTATCATGCTCGTACTAAGCATGTTGATGTTCAGTATCACTTTGTGCGAGAAATGGTTGAGAATGGACAAGTCTTGATTGAAAAAGTTGACACTTTGGATAATGTTGCAGATTCTCTTACGAAGCCAGTCACCACGGAAAAGTTCTCTTGGTGCAGAAAGGCCATGGGCCTTGATCAATGTACTTAATTCTATGTAATTGTATCTCTATGGGTGTAATTTACAATGTATGATGTCAAGTGGGAGAATGTTAGGATTTAGGTGTCATCAACCTTGTAAATCCTTTATTTTATTATTCTCCTAAAGTGTTTGTACATTTACCCATAAGAGGTGAAGCTGCGACTTGAATTGGTGAAAGAGACTATGTAAAATGCAATGTTACCGTTCTGTTTATCCTTATGGAAAAGGACAAATTAGCTAGAGTCCCACCTTGGAATCTTCTAAAATAAGGTGTTGTAAGAGCATCTATGACATACATGCAAGTTGTCATAAGATGCTATGACAGTATGACAGATTCCCTATGACAGAATATGCTATTTTTAGACACGGCGCCCATGCATAAAAGATGCCTTATGACAGTTGTAAGAGCATCTGTAAGAGGCTATTTTTGGTATTTTTGACCATTTCAAGGAGGGAGGCGTGGGTTTTTCTAGGTGGTATTTCTGCCTATTGTTTGGTGAAACCATGGTGGTTTTCATCCTCACAAATCTCTATAAATTGGGGCCTTGAGCTAGTGTTATTAAGATTCAGTTTTGTAGGGTAACAGGGTGCTACTGGATTTATAGGGAATGATAAGAGAAGTCTATTGCTGCATGTAATATTGAAGATTATCAGTAATATACTTGCCTCTCTTTCGGTGGTGGAGTTTTTCCCTTCGGGGTTTCTCCACGTAAATCTGTTGTTACATGTGTTATATTGTTCTATCTCTCTCTCTCATTCTTTCTTCACACTAAGGCTAAGGTTAATCTACATATTTCAGATTTGCATTCACACATTTAAGTTCATATTGCAAGCTTTCTTCACCTTGTTTTTCAACAAGTTATTCTATCAATTCAAATCATCTAGCATTAAGGAAATTTTCACAAGATAAAATATTATTGAAAAGAGCATTGGAGTGCTGATTTATTAGTCATCTACAATAGCAATCAAGATCATATCATAATGTCAAAGTTTATGCATCTTCATGTCATGTTTTGGAGCTAACATTTTGATGTAGGTTTCAAGCATTCAAACAAGCATTCAAGTATCAAACCACGTAATCAATCAAGACAATTCATGAAAGATCCAAGGGTGGGTGCACAAAGATGAGGGGCCAAAAAGTGGCCACTCCACTTTTTCATCCCAAAATAGTGAAAACACAAGTGCATTATAATAAAGCACACTCAAGTTATGGGTTGGTAGTGACCGAGCATTGCCAAGCCAAAAATGAAAGTGTGATATAATGCACTCACATTATGGTTTGAATTTCAAAAAATGCACCAAAAATGCATTTCCAAAATATACCAAAAATCATTTCCAAAATGTGAGTGCATTATAATGCGCTCATGGTTTTTGAATGCATTGAAAATTTTTGGTTCTCTTTTTTTTGTTCTCTTTCATCTTGTTTTCTTTTACGGAAACCATATACATGAAAGAAACATTTAAGTATAAGTTGAAATTTACATATGGACATTAATGTTCTTATACTTTAAGTTATAAATTTCATGTATATAGTTTCAGGATGTTTGAGAGTGGTTTCACATCTCTAGGAGTTATAATTCAAGTTTTAGTTTTTGGAAGGTCTTATAATTTTTTAGACAGCTAAATTTTAGCAATCAACATGTCAAAATTCAATAATTAGGAGGTAAAATTTAAGTAATCAACAAGTGATATCATCTTTCTCTCTCACTATCCCACTCATTATTTATCCATTATGCTCTAAACCTCTCTTTCATACTCTTTCTCCTTCCCTCTATAGTTCTACCTATGTCACCTATCTCTCTCTTCCTTCCTCCTACCCACCTTCCTTCTCTACTTCACTCTATCTAACCAATACCTCTCCTTCTCTCCCAACCTCCTATATCTCTCAATCTCTCCACCTTCCTCCTTCCCTCCCTCCTTGGTGTAGTCATAGTAGGACGGTTCTAGAAGGAATAGTTCAAATTGTGCAACAAAGATTCAACACAACAAAATTAACATAGAGGAATGACACAAAATAAGAATATTTATTAACATAGAATTCTTTCATACAATATTGGACACACTAGTGAGAATCCAAGCTCACAAGCCTTGCCTTAGATGCTTACAACACACAACTCGCCAATAAGCCTCCTTACATTCCCCTGAAGCGTTGTTGTGAAAAATAAGAATCTACAACTAAAAACTAAATTGAATGCTACTAGTTGATGACTAAATACTTTATTTTTCTCAAATTGATTACAATACTCATGTATGTATATGCTTCTCCAACTCCCAAATAGGTTTGTGTCAAATACAAGGGTAATAACCTGATAAAATATAGAACATGAAGGTCAGCCCCAAACATGAGTATATAGCTCCACACGAGAAGTTGTAACTTTTGGATCTCTAAGATAGGTCCTAGTGAACCCAAGATGCTAAAATGATATTCCATTTAGGTTTGCATGCTTCAGGAATAGGTTCACACTAAGTAATTGAGCTGGTTTAGCCCCAATGTTTCATCTAGAAAAATATAATGAAATTCTAAGAGTGAAAAATTTCAATAGGAAACTACAAACAATATGAAATATGGATATGTGATAGGTGTCCATGTATAGATACTAGATTGTACACCATGAGCTAAGAAACAATAATGCAATAAAGTGTGAAATGAACTAGTGAAATTGCTACTGATGTAATGCAAGAAAATAACTATTTTTGGTTGATGCAAGATTGCTTTACAACCAAGGATGTTCTTGCATCAGATACCTAGGGTTGGAAAAAAATTGAGCTCCTCACTTTCTGGGGCTAAGAGGGAAACCAAAACATTCCACCTTAGCTTAAGATATCCATGATGAATCCTCTAGTAGTATGTCCTTCCACTTCACAAGGTATTCTTTGTATTATTTTCTCCTAGTGCTCCTTTTAGTTTTGGTATCCAAGATTCGTTCGATGTCCTCTTGTTCTTGGTTTGGTAACTACCTCTCCAAATCAACTTCATCACTAGTATCACTTGACTCTTGTTCATGAAATGCATATATGTTAGCAACATTAAATGTAGGTGATATACCCTTTGTCTCCAATAATTCCACTTCATATGCATTTCTAGAATAAAATTTCCTCAGAATCTTACATGGTCCAAACTTCCTTATCTTCAACTTACTATATGTACCAGCCGAAAATCTCTCCTTCCTCAAATACACCATCACTTCATCTCCAACCAAAAATTCCTTATCTCAGGTACTCATTTTCCTTCTTATACTTGTTATTCATGTCCTCCAAATGTTTCTAAAATTGTTTATGTAAGTGTGTCCATGAAGTCTGCAAGCTCTTCTACTTCTACGCTCATTTTGTTCTCCATATTGATGTCTCTTAATTGTGCAACACCTCTGGGACTTGCTCTTGTCTCAACCTGAAATGGTTTCTTTCCTATACTCTAGTTTACTAAATTATTATAGGAAAACTCTACTTGTGGTAGAGTTATATCCCAATTTCATGTCTTATATCCGAACAAACATCTCAACAAGTTACCTAAGATTTTATTTACCACTTTTGTTTGTCCATCGATTTGTGGGTGATATGCAGAACTGAACTTCAGATTGATGTTCATCTTCTTCCATAATGTTCTCCAAAAGTATCCAATGAATTTGATGTCTCTATCTAAAACTATACTCTTAGGTACTTCAAGCAGTCTCACAGTCTCCTTGAAAAATAAATCAGCCACATGCACATCATTTGTCTTCTTACAAGGAATAAAATGTGTCATTTTGCAAAATCTATCCACAACCACCATTATCAAATCATGTCCTCTATGTGTTATAGGAAATCCCAATATGAAATCCATGCTCAAATATTCCCAAGGTCTCTTCACTTTTGTCAAAGGTTTATACAATCCAATATTTTGATAGTTCCCTTTTGCAACTTGATAAATCCTACAATTTTGAACATACTTCCTTACATCATTATATATTTATGGCCAAAAATAATCTTCACTCACCAAAGCTAATGTCTTATCCACTCCAAAATGTCCTGCTAAACCTCCACTATGCTTTTCTTTAATCAAATTTTCTCTCGTTGAACTCCTTGGAATGCACAACTGGTTTCCTTTGAACAACTTATTTTTTTGAATGAAGTATTCCAACCATTGGCTTCAATCTATTACAATGGGATCCTTACATGATTTCCATGCTTTACTGAAATTTGTATCTTATTCATACGTATGCCTTAATTCATCAAATCCTAGTACTTACACTCTCATCTAGCTATCAGCAAGTTCCTTCTCCTACTCAGTGCATTTACAACTTTATATGATTTTTCACTCCTATGCTTCAACACAAATGTGTAACTTTGCAAGAACTTAACCCACCTCATATGTCTTTGATTTAGCATCCCTTGACTATTCAAATACTGCAAAGTTTGATGATCTATATACAACACAAACTCCTTAGGTAGTAAGTAATGTCTCCACTTCTTCAAAGCTTTGATTATGGCATAAAATTCCTAATCATAAACTGAGTATATTCTTTTTTCATCATACAATTTCTCATTGAAATAGGCTATAGGTCTTCCTTATTGGATCAATACTGCTCCTATTGCATTTCCACTTGCATCACAATCAACTTTAAATACCTTGTCAAAATCAGGTAGTGCTAACAATGGCTACTCTATCACCTTTTGCTTCAACAATTCAAAACTCTTTTGTGCTCTAGTTGTCCACTTGAAATATTTCTTGTCTCCTCTCATTGTCTCCATCAAGGGGTTACAAACAATATTAAAACTTCTAAGAAACTTCTGGTAGAAACTAGCTAGTCCATGGAATGATCTTACTTCTCCAATATTTACCAGTGTAGGCTAATCTAAGATTACTTTTATTTTCCCCATATCCATTTTTTAGTCATTCACTATAAATAACAAATCCAAGATACACTAATTTTGTTTTCATGAAACTACACTTCTTGATATTAATCAACAACTTCTCTTCTCTCAACTTTTGTAATACTTGCGCCTAAGGTACAAGAAATCTTCATCTCTAGTCTTATTGAAAATCAAAATATCATCTAAGTAAACAGTGAAAAAATTACCCAAGGAATTCTTCAATACCTCATTCATCAATCTCATGAAAGTGCTCGGTGTGTTGGGAAATCTGAAAGGCATCACTAACCACTCATATAATCCTTCATTTTTCTTAAATGTAGTCTTCCATTCATCTCCTTTGATCTTGATTTCATGGTATCCACTCTTGAGATCAACATTTGTAAAATAATTTACTCCACTCAAATAATCCATAATGTCAGCCATCATTGGCAATGGGAATTGGTATTTGACAATGATCCTATTAATTGCTCTTAAATCTATGTACACATTCTCCACTCTCTATTTTTCTTTGGTGAAAGTACAGTAGGTACCACACATGGGCTCAAAATTTCTCTAATCAATCCTTTCCTTAGCAACTCTTGTATTTGTCAGTTCAACTCTACATTCTCTCCCAATGTCATTCTATGTGCTGCTTTGTTTGGAAAACTAGCTCGTAGTATTAGATCTATTTGATGGTTGATGCTATGGACCAATGGTAGGTCGTTAGGTACATTGTCTAAGATGATGTCCTTATACTTTTTGAGCAACTCTAAAACTCCTCCATCCTCTCCGGCGGGATTTTCTATCTCTGGACCATTGCTTTTCTTTGGAATCAATGCAAAACACATGTTTTCATGCCTCAAACCATCAAGAAACTTTCTGCCATCTACCAAACATAGTCTGGTAGTGCTACAAACCTTACTCTTGTCTTCCTCTTCCAAAGGTATCAACTTTATTCTTCTCCCATTTGATGTCACAGTGTATCATCATGGGCCAAAAAGTGGCGATATGATGGGTATGTGGCTGATGAATTTTTTTACCCAAAATTGATGAAACAAAAATGGTTTTTAAAGGAGATTCTCAAATTTCCACCAATATAAATTATGCTTTACTTTGAATTTAATAAATTATTATTATTCATTTTCTATTTTAGTTACGACTAAAGTCCACAGTTGATAGGAGTTGATTGAAAAACATCTATAGCTTTCAAACAGTATCACATTTTTTTAATCTAAAACATGTGTCACATTCTATGCTTCGCCTACTATAGGATTTAAAAAAAAAAAAGAATTTTTGACCAAGTTAAGGTGGTCAAACATATGAGTTTTTTATATTTTTAAAGAGTTGTAATAAAAAATTCATAATTAATTATTTGATTGGAAAAAAATTTCAAAAAAATATGAATCACATTGAAACATGAGTCCTCTACTTATATCTAAAATCTTATAAAAAATATTATCATTTTATTGTGGTTAGGGTGGTTAGACAGACACC
>VDFB02000002.1:231506846-231533632 GCA_007258455.2 Sequoia sempervirens
ACATATTTCAGATTTGCATTCACACATTTAAGTTCATATTGCAAGCTTTCTTTACCTTGTTTTTCAACATTTGGTATCAGATCTAACGGTTCTGTTAAGGAAGGGACGCTTTCCTTTTAGAGTGTTGAAGGTTTTTTTACTGCAGTGGGAGCTTTTGTGTTGTGGGTTTTGCATATTTGTGAAAGATTGCATACCATGGCCTCCACCTCTCATCTAGATATTGAGAAGTTCAATGGAACTGGTTATGAGATGTGGAAGTTGAAAGTGGAGGACCTTCTTGAGGAAAGAGATCAGTGGTTACCAGTTTCAGTTGAAAATAAGCCATCTACTTCAACCTTGTCAGATGAAGATTGGAATAAGTTAGACAAGAAGGCTCAAGGGACTATTCGGTTGTGTCTCACAGATTCTGTCCTCCTGAATGTCTCTTCAAAAGACACAGCATACAAGCTTTGGAGGAAGATAGGTGAAATCTACCAAACTAAGAGTTTGTCTAACAAGTTGTATCTCAAAAGATGTTTGTATTCATTAAAGATGAAGGATGGTGAATCTATTGCTGAACATTTGAATGCTTTTAACTTGATTATAAGTCAACTTGCATCTATTGATGTTAAAATAGAAGATGAGGATAAATGCATTTTATTGATTTGCTCTTTGCCAGAATCTTGGGAAAATTTAGTTATTGCTATAACAAGTGGTGGTGCAGAACCTAAGTTGGATACTATTATTCCCATACTTATTTTAGAGGAGATGAGGAGAAAGACCATGTGCAGTGGCTCCCAACATGCCTTGCATGTGTGAGGTAGGCCCAAGGAGAAAGAGCCTAAAGGGGATAAGAAGAAGGATAAGTCTAAAGGACGATCTAAGACCCCTGGAAAGAGCAAAGTGAAGTGTTGGAACTGTGGTAAATGGGGACATGTGAAGAAGGAATGTAGAAACAAGAAAAAAGAATGCAGATTCCTCCATAGAAAAGTCCTCTGATAACGGTGATTCTGATGCTTTGATTATTTCAGCTAACACAGTTTGTAATGATACTTGGCTTATTGATTCAAGTGCTTCCTTCCATATGACTCCTCATAAGGAGTGGTTTTCTACATACAAAGAATATGATAGAGGAGAGGTCTTCATGGGTGATAATAGCTCACAAAAGGTTATTGGTAAAGGAAAGGTAAAGTTGTGTTTCAGTGATGGGAGGGTTAAAACCCTTGATGATGTTTTACATATTCCAAGACTTACAAAAAGTTTAATTTTAGTTTCCGCTGAAACATTCCTCATACGCACATTTGGATGAGCCCTTGGTTGCGATAAGGGGAAGTTTGGTGCTAAAGGATCTCGACAGGAATTTATTTCACTGCGATGCCTCTACTTTTGTAACTAGCTTACGAAAAATGCATGTATGTTGTGGCACCATAGGGATTTGGGGCTCAAGCATTGGTGTTATCTGGTGGACCATACTTGATAAGAAACTATACTTTATTTCTGATTATTCTATTGGTAAAAATGATTTTTGTGAGGATTGTGTGTTTGGTAAACAAAACAGGTCATCATTTCCTAAAGGAACTAATAAAGCTAATGGATTGTTAGAACTTATTCATTCAGATGTGTGTGGTCCAGTGGATACAGATTCTTTGGGTAGATCTCATTATTATGTTTCCTTCATTGATGATTACTCAAGATATACTTGGATTTATTTTATGCATTCAAAATCTGAAGTTTTCACCAAATTTAAGGAATTTAAGGCATTGGTTGAAAAGCAAACAGATTATAAGATAAGTATTGAGATCTGACAATGGGGGTGAATATTGTTCTAAGGAATTTGATGAGTTTTGCAAACATGCAGGAATTGTTAGGCAAAAGACTACACCTTACACACCCCAACAAAATGGGGTAGCAGAAAGAATGAACCGTACATTAATGGAAAGAGCTAGGAGCATGTTAAGTAGTGCTAAGTTAGACAAATTCTTTTGGGCAGAAGCTGTTGGTACTGCTTGCTATTTAATTAATAGATCTCCTTGTAAAGCTCTTGTTGATAAAAACTCCTTATGAAATGTGGTTAAAGCTCTCGGGCCACATTTAAGGGTCTTTGTTGTGAGGTTTTTGTTCACATGTGCCCTCAAGAGAAGCAGTTTAAATTGATCCCAAATCTCGAATGCATCTTTGTAGGTTATGGTGAAATGTTAAAGGTTATAAACTTTGAATCCACTAACACCTAAAGATGATATTTTCTTAGAGATGTTATTTTCGCTGAATTTAGAGCTAACTCAAGACACAACCAAAGCAGTCGTTACGTACTGGAAATCCAAGGCAGCATTTACCATGTGGAAGAACAGAGAGATGGACAAGAATATGGAGAAGAAAAAGAGAGTTTTGAAGAATCTATTGTAATAGAAGAAGTTGAAAACAATGAGGATGAACATGAGGAGAAACCTCTTACTCCATCTTTGAGAAGATCCACAAGACAACGGTTAAACCAAATTGATAGTATACTCCACCGATTTTGTTGTTGTAAATTTGCTTTGTTATGTACTGATGATGAACCTAGATCTTTCAGGGAGGCTCTCTCTTCAGAAGAATGTGAGTCTTGGATGCAGGCCATGCATGATGAGATGATGTCTTTGAAAATCTGTGACACCTGGGATCTTGTTAGTTTGCCCAAAGGAAGAAAGGCCATTGGTTGTAAGTGGATATATAAAAAGAAGTTTGGTGCAGATGGAAAGTTGGAACGGTACAAGGCCAGATTAGTGGCCAAGGGCTACTCCCAGAGAGGGAGTTGATTTTGGTGAAATATTCTCTCTTGTTGCTAAGTTAACCTCTATTAGATTCATTTTATCCATTGCTACTGCTTATGATTTAGAAATAGAACAAATGGATGTTAAAACTGCTTTCTTGCATGGGGATCTAGAGGAAGGAATTTATATGCAATAGCCTGACGGTTTTGTTGTGAAAGGAAAAGAACACTTGGTTTGCAGGTTAAAGAGGTCTCTATATGGTTTGAAACAGTCACCTAGGATGTGGTACCAGAAGTTTGATGCATTTGCATTAAATATGGGTTTTGTTAGAAGTGATGAGGATCACTGTGTTTACTTTAAAGTTATTGATGATCAGATACTAATTATTGTCTTATATGTGGATGATATGTTGTTCATTGGTAACAATAAGGCAATGATTAGGGAACTTAAAACTCAGATTTCTGGCACATTTGATATGAAAGATTTAGGGGCTGCTAAATATATTCTTGGGATGGAAATCATTAGGGATCGGATTCACAGAAAGCTTTGGTTAAGTCAGAGCAAGTATGTTAACACTATTTTGCAAAGGTTTAATATGTAGGACTGTAAACCAGTAAATATTCCATTTCCTGTTGGTACTAAGTTGAGTTTAGACATGTGTCCTAAATTGGATGATGATATTGATGAAATGTCTAAAGTTCCTTATGCTAGTGCTGTCGGTAGTTTAATGTATGCAATGGTTTGTACTAGACCAGATATAGCCCAAGCAGTGGGAGTTCTAAGCAGGTTTATGTCTAACCCTGGTAAAGAACATTGGACTTTTGTCAAAAGGGTATTCAGATATTTGCAAGGCACTTCTAATTACTATTTGGTTTATCATGGTACTGACAATGTTGATAAGTCATTAGACATACAGGGTTTTGTTGATGCAGATTGGGCAGGTGACTTGGATAGTCGAAGGTCCACTAGTGGCTATGTGTTTACTTTGTTTGGAGGAGCAGTGAGTTGGATGAGTAAAAGACAACCTACAGTTGCTTTGTCTACCACTGAAGCAGAGTATATGGTTGCTACACATGCCTCTAAGGAGGCAGTTTGGTTACAGAGACTTGGTAATGGTATTGGTTTTGACTGCAGGATAGTGAGGATCGGATGTGATAGTCAGAGTGCCATATGTTTGGCTGAAAATCCTATGTATCATGCTCATACTAAGCATGTTGATGTTCAGTATCACTTTGTGTGAGAAATGGTTGAGAATGGACAAGTCTTGATTGAAAAAGTTGACACTTTGGATAATGTTGCAGATTCTCTTATGAAGCCAATCACCATGGAAAAGTTCTCTTGGTGCAGAAAGGCCATGGGCCTTGATCACTGTACTTAATTCTATGTAATTGTATCTCTATGGATGTAATTTACAATGTGTGATGTCAAGTGGGAGAATGTTAGGATTTAGTTGTCATCAACCTTGTAAATCCTTTATTTTATTATTCTCCTAAAGTTTTTTGTACATTTACCCATAAGAGGTGAAACTGTTTGACCAACAGTGGTGAAAGAGACTATGTAAATGCAGTGTTACTGTTACCGTTTATCCTTATGGAAAAGGACAAATTAGCTAGGCGTCCCACCTTGGAATCTTCTAAAATAAGGTTGTGGGTCAAAATAGGGTGTTGTAAGAGCATCTATGACATGCATGCAAGTTGTCATAAGATGCTATGACAGTATGACATATTCCCTATGGACATATTATTTTGCACACTGTGTTTCATGCATAAAAGTGATGCCTATGACAAATGCAGGAGCTATCCTGCAAGAGCTGGTTTTTTGACCATTTCAAAGGAGGGTGCTGGGTTTCTAGTGGTATTTCTGCCTATTGTTTTGGGTGAAACCATTTTATGTATTTTCATCCTCACAAATCTCTACAAATTAAATTGAGCTAGTGTTATTAAGATTCAAGGGTAACAGTGCCACTGACGTATGATAAGAGAAGTCTATTGCTGCATGTAATATTGAAGATTATCAGTAATATACTTGCCTCTCTTTCGGTGGTGGAGTTTTTTCCCTTCGGGGTTTCTCCACGTAAATCTGTTGTTACATGTGTTATATTGTTCTATCTCTCTCTCTCATTCTTTCTTCACACTAAGGCTAAGGTTAATCTACATATTTCAGATTTGCATTCACACATTTAAGTTCATATTGCAAGCTTTCTTCACCTTGTTTTTCAACAAGTTATTCTATCAATTCAAATCATCTAGCATTAAGGAAATTTTCACAAGATAAAATATTATTGAAAAGAGCATTGGAGTGCTGATTTATTAGTCATCTACAATAGCAATCAAGATCATATCATAATGTCAAAGTTTATGCATCTTCATGTCATGTTTTGGAGCTAACATTTTGATGTAGGTTTCAAGCATTCAAACAAGCATTCAAGTATCAAACCACGTAATCAATCAAGACAATTCATGAAAGATCCAAGGGTGGGTGCACAAAGATGAGGGGCCAAAAAGTGGCCACTCCACTTTTTCATCCCAAAATAGTGAAAACACAAGTGCATTATAATAAAGCACACTCAAGTTATGGGTTGGTAGTGACCGAGCATTGCCAAGCCAAAAATGAAAGTGTGATATAATGCACTCACATTATGGTTTGAATTTCAAAAAATGCACCAAAAATGCATTTCCAAAATATACCAAAAATCATTTCCAAAATGTGAGTGCATTATAATGCGCTCATGGTTTTTGAATGCATTGAAAATTTTTGGTTCTCTTTTTTTTGTTCTCTTTCATCTTGTTTTCTTTTACGGAAACCATATACATGAAAGAAACATTTAAGTATAAGTTGAAATTTACATATGGACATTAATGTTCTTATACTTTAAGTTATAAATTTCATGTATATAGTTTCAGGATGTTTGAGAGTGGTTTCACATCTCTAGGAGTTATAATTCAAGTTTTAGTTTTTGGAAGGTCTTATAATTTTTTAGACAGCTAAATTTTAGCAATCAACATGTCAAAATTCAATAATTAGGAGGTAAAATTTAAGTAATCAACAAGTGATATCATCTTTCTCTCTCACTATCCCACTCATTATTTATCCATTATGCTCTAAACCTCTCTTTCATACTCTTTCTCCTTCCCTCTATAGTTCTACCTATGTCACCTATCTCTCTCTTCCTTCCTCCTACCCACCTTCCTTCTCTACTTCACTCTATCTAACCAATACCTCTCCTTCTCTCCCAACCTCCTATATCTCTCAATCTCTCCACCTTCCTCCTTCCCTCCCTCCTTGGTGTAGTCATAGTAGGACGGTTCTAGAAGGAATAGTTCAAATTGTGCAACAAAGATTCAACACAACAAAATTAACATAGAGGAATGACACAAAATAAGAATATTTATTAACATAGAATTCTTTCATACAATATTGGACACACTAGTGAGAATCCAAGCTCACAAGCCTTGCCTTAGATGCTTACAACACACAACTCGCCAATAAGCCTCCTTACATTCCCCTGAAGCGTTGTTGTGAAAAATAAGAATCTACAACTAAAAACTAAATTGAATGCTACTAGTTGATGACTAAATACTTTATTTTTCTCAAATTGATTACAATACTCATGTATGTATATGCTTCTCCAACTCCCAAATAGGTTTGTGTCAAATACAAGGGTAATAACCTGATAAAATATAGAACATGAAGGTCAGCCCCAAACATGAGTATATAGCTCCACACGAGAAGTTGTAACTTTTGGATCTCTAAGATAGGTCCTAGTGAACCCAAGATGCTAAAATGATATTCCATTTAGGTTTGCATGCTTCAGGAATAGGTTCACACTAAGTAATTGAGCTGGTTTAGCCCCAATGTTTCATCTAGAAAAATATAATGAAATTCTAAGAGTGACAACTTTCAATAGGAAACTACAAACAATATGAAATATGGATATGTGATAGGTGTCCATGTATAGATACTAGATTGTACACCATGAGCTAAGAAACAATAATGCAATAAAGTGTGAAATGAACTAGTGAAATTGCTACTGATGTAATGCAAGAAAATAACTATTTTTGGTTGATGTAAGATTGCTTTACAACCAAGGATGTTCTTGCATCAGATACCTAGGGTTGGAAAAAAATTGAGCTCCTCACTTTCTGGGGCTAAGAGGGAAACCAAAACATTCCACCTTAGCTTAAGATATCCATGATGAATCCTCTAGTAGTATGTCCTTCCACTTCACAAGGTATTCTTTGTATTATTTTCTCCTAGTGCTCCTTTTAGTTTTGGTATCCAAGATTCGTTCGATGTCCTCTTGTTCTTGGTTTGGTAACTACCTCTCCAAATCAACTTCATCACTAGTATCACTTGACTCTTGTTCATGAAATGCATATATGTTAGCAACATTAAATGTAGGTGATATACCCTTTGTCTCCAATAATTCCACTTCATATGCATTTCTAGAATAAAATTTCCTCAGAATCTTACATGGTCCAAACTTCCTTATCTTCAACTTACTATATGTACCAGCCGAAAATCTCTCCTTCCTCAAATACACCATCACTTCATCTCCAACCAAAAATTCCTTATCTCAGGTACTCATTTTCCTTCTTATACTTGTTATTCATGTCCTCCAAATGTTTCTAAAATTGTTTATGTAAGTGTGTCCATGAAGTCTGCAAGCTCTTCTACTTCTACGCTCATTTTGTTCTCCATATTGATGTCTCTTAATTGTGCAACACCTCTGGGACTTGCTCTTGTCTCAACCTGAAATGGTTTCTTTCCTATACTCTAGTTTACTAAATTATTATAGGAAAACTCTACTTGTGGTAGAGTTATATCCCAATTTCATGTCTTATATCCGAACAAACATCTCAACAAGTTACCTAAGATTTTATTTACCACTTTTGTTTGTCCATCGATTTGTGGGTGATATGCAGAACTGAACTTCAGATTGATGTTCATCTTCTTCCATAATGTTCTCCAAAAGTATCCAATGAATTTGATGTCTCTATCTAAAACTATACTCTTAGGTACTTCAAGCAGTCTCACAGTCTCCTTGAAAAATAAATCAGCCACATGCACATCATTTGTCTTCTTACAAGGAATAAAATGTGTCATTTTGCAAAATCTATCCACAACCACCATTATCAAATCATGTCCTCTATGTGTTATAGGAAATCCCAATATGAAATCCATGCTCAAATATTCCCAAGGTCTCTTCACTTTTGTCAAAGGTTTATACAATCCAATATTTTGATAGTTCCCTTTTGCAACTTGATAAATCCTACAATTTTGAACATACTTCCTTACATCATTATATATTTATGGCCAAAAATAATCTTCACTCACCAAAGCTAATGTCTTATCCACTCCAAAATGTCCTGCTAAACCTCCACTATGCTTTTCTTTAATCAAATTTTCTCTCGTTGAACTCCTTGGAATGCACAACTGGTTTCCTTTGAACAACTTATTTTTTTGAATGAAGTATTCCAACCATTGGCTTCAATCTATTACAATGGGATCCTTACATGATTTCCATGCTTTACTGAAATTTGTATCTTATTCATACGTATGCCTTAATTCATCAAATCCTAGTACTTACACTCTCATCTAGCTATCAGCAAGTTCCTTCTCCTACTCAGTGCATTTACAACTTTATATGATTTTTCACTCCTATGCTTCAACACAAATGTGTAACTTTGCAAGAACTTAACCCACCTCATATGTCTTTGATTTAGCATCCCTTGACTATTCAAATACTGCAAAGTTTGATGATCTATATACAACACAAACTCCTTAGGTAGTAAGTAATGTCTCCACTTCTTCAAAGCTTTGATTATGGCATAAAATTCCTAATCATAAACTGAGTATATTCTTTTTTCATCATACAATTTCTCATTGAAATAGGCTATAGGTCTTCCTTATTGGATCAATACTGCTCCTATTGCATTTCCACTTGCATCACAATCAACTTTAAATACCTTGTCAAAATCAGGTAGTGCTAACAATGGCTACTCTATCACCTTTTGCTTCAACAATTCAAAACTCTTTTGTGCTCTAGTTGTCCACTTGAAATATTTCTTGTCTCCTCTCATTGTCTCCATCAAGGGGTTACAAACAATATTAAAACTTCTAAGAAACTTCTGGTAGAAACTAGCTAGTCCATGGAATGATCTTACTTCTCCAATATTTACCAGTGTAGGCTAATCTAAGATTACTTTTATTTTCCCCAGATCCATTTTTTAGTCATTCACTATAAATAACAAATCCAAGATACACTAATTTTGTTTTCATGAAACTACACTTCTTGATATTTATAAACAACTTCTCTTCTCTCAACTTTTGTAATACTTGCGCCTAAGGTACAAGAAATCTTCATCTCTAGTCTTATTGAAAATCAAAATATCATCTAAGTAAACAGTGAAAAAATTACCCAAGGAATTCTTCAATACCTCATTCATCAATCTCATGAAAGTGCTCGGTGTGTTGGGAAATCTGAAAGGCATCACTAACCACTCATATAATCCTTCATTTTTCTTAAATGTAGTCTTCCATTCATCTCCTTTGATCTTGATTTCATGGTATCCACTCTTGAGATCAACATTTGTAAAATAATTTACTCCACTCAAATAATCCATAATGTCAGCCATCATTGGCAATGGGAATTGGTATTTGACAATGATCCTATTAATTGCTCTTAAATCTATGTACACATTCTCCACTCTCTATTTTTCTTTGGTGAAAGTACAGTAGGTACCACACATGGGCTCAAAATTTCTCTAATCAATCCTTTCCTTAGCAACTCTTGTATTTGTCAGTTCAACTCTACATTCTCTCCCAATGTCATTCTATGTGCTGCTTTGTTTGGAAAACTAGCTCGTAGTATTAGATCTATTTGATGGTTGATGCTATGGACCAATGGTAGGTCGTTAGGTACATTGTCTAAGATGATGTCCTTATACTTTTTGAGCAACTCTAAAACTCCTCCATCCTCTCCGGCGGGATTTTCTATCTCTGGACCATTGCTTTTCTTTGGAATCAATGCAAAACACATGTTTTCATGCCTCAAACCATCAAGAAACTTTCTGCCATCTACCAAACATAGTCTGGTAGTGCTACAAACCTTACTCTTGTCTTCCTCTTCCAAAGGTATCAACTTTATTCTTCTCCCATTTGATGTCACAGTGTATCATCATGGGCCAAAAAGTGGCGATATGATGGGTATGTGGCTGATGAATTTTTTTACCCAAAATTGATGAAACAAAAATGGTTTTTAAAGGAGATTCTCAAATTTCCACCAATATAAATTATGCTTTACTTTGAATTTAATAAATTATTATTATTCATTTTCTATTTTAGTTATTTAATTAAAGTCCTCGATTGATAGGTTGATTGAAAAACATCTATAGCTTTCAAAACAAGATCACATTTTTTAATCTAAAAACATGTGTCACATTCTATGCTTCTACCAAGGATTTAAAAATGAATTTTTGACCAAGTTAAGGTGGTCAAACATATGAGTTTTTTATATTTTTAAAGAGTTGTAATAAAAAATTCATAATTAATTATTTGATTGGAAAAAAATTTCAAAAAAATATGAATCACATTGAAACATGAGTCCTCTACTTATATCTAAAATCTTATAAAAAATATTATCATTTTATTGTGGTTAGGGTGGTTAGACAGACACCTACTTATTTTTTCCCTGAAATTTAAGTACCACTGCATTAAAATTTCAAATTTTCACCAAATAGATATTTTTTTTCAAATAAACCTAGTAGTTTAGAAACTAAATTCAATTTTCTGCAGATTCTATTCTTACATACTTTTGAAATAATATAGATAACTTACTCAAACTTTTACGTCAAGTTGCCTAAGTCTAATTTTTTTGAATTTTTCACCACTTAAGGGCTTGTTTTCTCCATGATGATCCTGCATATACCCAAGTATTTCTTCTTCCATTGTGAAAAAATTTCCTATCATATTTCCATGGCCTTCCTAATAGTAAATGACAAGCATAGGTGATCCCACAATAGTGGTTTACAATTTTTGGCCAAACTGGACACTAAAATATTTTTTTTTAACTAAATCTTCACTTTCGGGCACCTATAGTGGCTAAACCGTGGGGAATTTGAAGACAATACAAACTAGAGTTTCGTGACATTTTGTCTATAGATTCTAAATATATTTTTTTCAAAATTTTTGGAATAAAATTGTACTTTTTTTATCTCCCTCAAAAACTAGTTTTTTTTTCAGAAAACAACATTTTTTAAAAGTGATGCCCACCGTATAACGTATAACTTGTTTTCCCTAAAGGAAAAAATTCCAATTCTTTCAAATTTAGATTTGTAACTCTGATATCTAGTGCTTCCACTTGGTTATATAGTTTTTTATTGAATATTTTTTCTTTAATGAAGTTTTGAAGTTAAACCAATTACAATTCAGACATAGCGCGACCGTATAACGCGTAACTTTTTTTTGTATGTATCAAAATTCAATTTTTATTTTTTTGTTGGATCAAGGAATTCAATATCTGGTGCACTCATATTTTTTAAGGTTTTTTTTATAATTATCTATTTTTCCACATGTGCAAAACAAAGAGCTTGATTTTTAGTGAAAAACCTACATTCACAAGAAATAAAAAATAAATATAATAATCAAATTAAATTTTATTAAAATTTGTACTTTTTTGGAAAATTATAATAAGGAATACAAACTTACAAAAAAAAAAATTAAATGAATTCATTTGATCCCCCAAAAGGTAAATCAAAAGTGGTTTTTTATTAGCATTTTGATAGGTGTAAAGGAGACTCTGTTATAGGTATGGTTTAAAACTAGCGGGGTTCTATTCAAGGGGGATTGGTATAAGGTGGTTTGATCAAACCCTCTTCAATTGGAATCCTTTAAATGGAACATTTCAAGGCTTAAATAATTATATTTTCTAAAATTATGTGATTTTAGTAAAAATCAAGATCTTTCAGAAATTGTAAACCACTATTGTGGCAGCACCCACATCCATAGGCATAAAATCACACAACACTTCATCCCTATACAATCCAATATGAGATTTCACCAAACATTGTTCATTTACTAATACCTTATGCTCATCTTGAATCCATGCTATCCTATAAGGGTTTGGGTATTTCAATCTCTTTATATCCAACTTGGTTGCCATATCCTCTAAAACTAAATTATCAGTGCTACCACTATCAATGATAACTTTACATACCTTTCTTTCGGACTTGCATCTGGTTATGAATAGACTTTTCCTTTGCGATGGTTCCTTAGTCACCTCTTCATTTATCAAATCTCTCCTTATTACCAATAAATCACCTCTCTCTAGTTACTTGATTGAATTAGGTGATTCACTAGGTTCTTCCTCCACATGTGTTATTCTCTAGGTATGGTCTGGCTTCTTTCGGGTATTCTCTTGATGACACTCAAAATCTCTATGTCCTTCTCCTCCACACTTGAAACAAGTTCCTCTAAATGGTATTTTCTTAGATATTCCATCATTCTGGCATGAATTGTGACTTCCTCTATTTCCACTGTATCAATTGCTATCCTTCACCTCACTTTAGTAGAGTTTTACATCTTTTTTATGCTTTGTATTGAGTTTTCTCTCTCCAAATTGGGATCCAATCTTCTAAAATATTCCTTCTTCATTTCTCTACCATTGTTTAAATTTCTTTCTCAGCTTCTCCACTTTCAACGCCATTTGGTATGCTTCTTCAACTAATGTCATTTTCACTAGGCTTAATTCTTCTTGAATGATTGTTCTCAGTCCATTAATATAACTTGCAACCTTGTCTTTGCTTGCTTCACTATGAACGGTTCTAATTATTATCTTATAGAATTCTTTAGTGTATTCCTTCATATTCAACTCCTTTTGTCTCAAGTTTTGTAATCATTTCAACAATTCCAGTTCATAGTCGGCTAGTATGAATTGATTCTTTAATTTTGTTACCATTATATCCCATTTGATTATTATTTTCTTGCCTCTTTTATTCCTATCCAATTGGACTTCTTTCCACCACAATGTAGCATGACCTTTCAAATTTTTTTTGCAAGCCTAACTCTTTCTAGATCTTAGATTTCTTCACATTCAAAGTATTCCTCCATTTCATTGATCCAATCAATCAATTCTTCAGGGTTCAAATTTCCCACATAATTTTAAATTTAACTCTAGGTATTTTCCTAATTTTTAAGATCATTTTCAACATTTTTACCTAATCTGATTCTTCTTCTTCTTTTTCTAGGGATTTTGTAATTGGATTCACATGATCTTCTTTATCATCATTATCATCATTCTACCTAGGGTTTAGACCTCACTTACTGTCCTCTTCAACTCCATCTAGTCAAGCTCACATTTCGTGCATCATTTCCAACATTTCATTCATTCTTCCATCAACATTCACCATAGCAGGTACTCTCCTTCTTGGCATATCTTTCCTCGAAATGGCGCAACTACCTCAGTTCGGTGATCTGGCTACATAGGCTTCAACTACCTCAAAATCAGCAATTAGTCAAACACAAATGTAGTCTACATCAAGTTGGAAATCTATTAACCATTAGGAATTCCTTCAAGACTCGAAAAATCACTCTAATACCACTTGGTTTAGTCATGGTAGGAGGGTTCCAGAATGAATAGTCCAAACCAAATAGCAAAGAGTCAACAAAATGGAATTAACATAGAGGAATGATGTCAAAACAAGAATCTTTATTAACATAGAATGCTTACATACCACATTGGCCACATTGGTGAGCATCTAGACTCACAAGCCTTTCCTTAGAGGCTTACAATGCATAATTGGCCAATAGGCTTCATTAGATGCCCTCGAAGGGTTGTTGTGAAAATAAGAACCTATAACTAAAAATTGAATACAATGCTACTAGATGATTAAATACTTGATTTTTCTCAAATTTATTGCAATACTCATATGTATATACTTCTCCACCTCCAAAATAATTTCACATTGGCCACAATGGTAATAAACCGATAAAAGATTGAATAGGAAGGTTGGCCCCAAAAATTTGAGTAGATAGCTCCACACGAGAAGGTGTAACTTGTGAATCTCAAAGCTAGGTCCCAATGAACCCAAGATGCTAAAATGATATTCCATTTAGGTTAACAAACTTTAGGAAAAGTTTTTCACTAAGAAATTGAGCTAGGTCGATCCCAATGCTTAGTGTGGAAAAATATAGTGAAAATTTGAGAGTGACACCTTTTAATAGAAAATTTCAAAAGATTTAGAATTTAGATATGTGATAGGTGTCCATGTATATATGTTATATCCTATGCCATGAGCTGAGATATAGTAATGAGGTATAATAAAAAATGAACTAGTGAAACTAATACTAATGCAATGCAAGAAGAGAACTATTTTTGGTTGATGCAAGATTGCTTTATAGCCAGGGATGAGCTTGCATCACCTTCCCTCTATACTTCTATCTATCTCACTTATCTCTCTCTCTCTTCCTCCTTTCCCCCTTCCTTGTCTAATTTCTCTATCTCCCATCTCTCTCTTCCTTCCTCCCACCTACCTTCCCTCTCTCTCTCTCTCTCTCTCTCTCTCTCTCTCTCTCCCACCCATAGGTTCCATCTCAACTTCTCTCTATCTAACCTATCTCTCTCTACCTATATCTCACCCTTCTCCTCTCTCTCTCTTAATCTATCCACCTTCCTCCTTCAGCCGCTCTCTCATTCTCTCTATCTCACTTCTCTCTCCCTCTATCCCTCCCTCCTTCCCTCTCTACTTCTCTTTTATCTCTCTCCCTCCCTCCTCTCTCTTTATCTCACCTCTTTCTCCCTCCCTACCTCTCCATCTCTCTATACTTATCCCTCTCTCCTCCTACCTCTTTATCTCTCTTTCCCTATATACTTCTCTCTATCTCTCTCCATATCTACCTCTCCCTCCCTCATTCCCTCTCTCCTTGTCCCTCTCTCCCTCTATCTCAATCTCCCAACTTTCCTCCCCTCTTTATTTCTATCTCACACTCTCTCCCTCCCCATCTTTATCTCACTCTCTCCTTCCCTCTCTACTATTTATCTCACCATTCTCTCTCTCTCTCTCTCTCTCTCCATCTCTCTCTCTCCCACTCCCTCGCTCTCTCTACTTCTCTATCTCTATCTCTCTCCATCTCTCCCTCTCCCACTACTTCCATCTTTCTCCCCCTCTCTTAATTTCCCCTAGATCATCTCTCTCTCTCTCTCTCTCTCTCCTGCCTTCCTTCTCTACATCTCTCTATCTAACATATCCCTCTTTGCCTCACTCTCTCTGCATCCCTCTTCTCTCTCAATCTCTCCACCTTCCCCTTTCCCCCCTCTCTCCATCTCTCATTCTCTATCTTACTTCAATCCCTCCTCTTTCTATATCACCTCTCTCTGTCACCTCTCTCTCCCTCCCTACCTCTCCCTCTCTCTTTCTATCTCTCTACTTCTCCCTCCATCCTCCCCCTTCTCTCTCTCCTTCCCTATATACTTCTATCTATCTTTTTCTCTCAATGTCTACATCTCCCTCTCTATATATCCTTCCCTATATACTTCTATCTCAATCTCTCCATATCTACCTCTCCATCCCTCCTTCCCTCTCTCTTAATTTCCCTACCACTATCTCTCTCTACTTCTCCCTCCCTCCCCCCTCATCTCTAACTCTCATGATATATATATATATATATCTTTCTCCATATCTACCTCTACCTCACTTCTTCCCTTTCTCTCTCTCTCTCTCCTTTCCACTCTACTCTCTTTCTCACCATTCTCTCTATCTACTTCTCCCTCTCTATATCTCCTCCCCTATGTACTTCTCTCTATCTCCCTCTATCCTTCTCTACCTCTCCCTCCCTACTTCCCTCTCTCTCTTTCTCTCTCCATCTCTCTCAATCTCCCTAATTCTCTCTCTCTCTCTCTCTATATATATATATATTAGCCATTCATCATTTGATTTTTGCATTCGCTAGCTTTATGAAAAAATCTATTGCATGTACAACATTGATCGAGAAATGATTCAACATTCTAATTCATTTTGCTTCTACACTGTATTCCTCTATGTCAAAATTTATTGCAAGAATAGCATTAACCATTAAAAGATCAATGTACCTTTGTGTATTTGGATGCCTAATAGGAAGTATCTTGAAGTCTTTCTTTTGGTTTCATACCTATTTGACATTTCTCTTCTTGTCTCCAATCTTCTTTTGTTTAGTGTTCTTCTTTTCAGCATTGTTTGAATTGGATTCTCCTATGAGCTTTATCCTTTTTCAAACCTTATTCCTTCTTTATCCTTAGAAGCCTATTAGCTTCCAAGCATATCATCAAGCAAGGCGGAGATCTTCTTGAATTTATCTTCTTGAATCTTTGCTTTCTCTAGATTTGACTCAACATCACAATATCTTCTTCAAGTCTTGAACATTTAGTAGATTTGTCTTTTAAGAATTCAAGAATTATTCAACTCCTTTTCCTTCTTGAACTTGCAATTTCAAGTTGGTGATTGTCTCATTTGATTGTTTGAACTACTAATTTTTTTCCTTGAACCTTTCTTTACATTTTTTGAGTTGTTCCCTCAACTTCTTAATACATTCATTTGCTTCCTTAATATTTTCCTTTAGATCTCTATCCTCAATTTTTCTTTATCCAAATCATCAAGACTAGATCTAAGATCTCCTTCCATATAAAACTCGCAGTCCTCTTCTATAAACCCTTCCATCATGATCTCTTTTTGAGGAATAGGATATCTCATAGTAGCCATGCACTCAACCTCATAGATCTACCTTAGTTGTTAAACCAATTAAAAGAAGCAAGCTCTAACACCAATTTTTGAACACATAGTCTACTGAGAGGGGAGTGAATTAATACTCTTTGAAATTCATTAACTTAAACGTACATTTCAAAACATCTCATTAAACTTACATAAATGGAAAGGAACAATAAAAAAATCCATCACAACACATAACTCAAGAACACTATGTGGAAAACCCAAGAAGGAAGAAAGGACGGTGAGGATTAGATCATAATATATTATAATTAGCTACAAGATATTACAAAAAGGCTCACTACCAAGTGGACTCACTATCACTATCCAAGAGAATAGAAGAAATGACTCACTCCTAAAATAGATAAGAGAATGGATCACTACCAATGATTGAATTGATTGCAATACATTTGTAACATGCTTAAGATAGCTCCAATTAGGCTTAGAAAAATGACTTAACACACTTCATACTCCACTAATATACATTTACTCTAATTCTTTGCATCAAATTCACATCACATACACACACTCTCTCAATCCCATATTTGGACAATGAATTGACCTTATATATATTTACAAACATCTACCAGAAACACTCGCAACATCAATTAGGTCGTCCTAATTATATGAAAAGTGCAACCCTTTATCCTATTGGCTCAAAACTATAAGACACACACACACCTTGCAAAAAGAACCAAAACATGTACACCACCAAAATGGTTTGACATAACCTATAATTACTCTCATAAGTCTACTCTATACACACTTCAACTCCGCACGACCCTAAAACCCTCAGGTCAACACTACATAGATAAACTGGTGAAGTAATGAATGAATGAACCATCTATTCATATACAACTAAACTGATGGACCACAAAAACACTTGCCACTTGGGGTGTACACACATCTGACAACTGTAAAAGCTTCCTCAAAACTGCATAGCATGATATTCATCCATAGTGGAATGCAGAGCATTCCAACATATTCTTTATGCATGTAGCACTGTTATAACTTAGTTGATATTTTTTCAAACAATATGTTCATTTGTGGAAGACATACAAACTTGAAAATTTGGATTTGAAAAAAATTAATACACCTCAAAACCACATGACAAGATATTGCATAGTGAAGCAAAGTGGATCACAAAATTTGTTCACTAAACACAAAGTATGTATATTGGGACTTAACCTTGAATATCAAAACATTTGGTATACACTAGATTGGAACACTTCTACATTTGTACAATGGGTTGACATCAATGGCAACACCATATTCCATCCACACACTATCATTCTCATGTTTCCATAGTCTTCCAACAATCTCCCAAATCTTGCAACAAATTGTGAGAGGTGATAACCAAGAGAAATTATAGCTAGTGGAGGTAACACTAGGGATAATCCCCTTTAGGGAAAGTGGAACCAAAGATGGCCACAAATGGGAAAATAAACACTACAAAAGTATTCCATGCTCCCTCTAGATAAAAATATTTAAGACATTTACATTGTTAGACACAACAAATATTTTTAAATTTCACCTTGACATCTAGAAATTTATATAGTACAAAATAAAGCAAATCAAGCACAAAAAATACTAGTGGTACTAGCTTATTTTCTCAATCTTTATTTTAAGCAAAAAAGGGTCTAAAAAGTGACTTTATCAAGTCTCTCAAGCATAATAGTGTAGCAAAGAAATGTTGTACAATTTACTAAACCTCAACTTACACTCAAAATATAGAAATTTCTCCCAAAAATAGGAGAGGTAGACTAGACGAAAGCATTAAGGCTTTGATACCATACTAGATTTTACAATATTCATGAAATCAAATAAGACCTAATTCCATAGTGATATTGAGAAAGGTAAGGAAGATTAGAAGATAGAGTAAACAATGTTATTGCCATCAACCAATAGAGAAAAATAGATAGCAAACTAGATCACTTGATAGAGATAAATAGTGTGACATAAAAAACATTGCTAGGTGAGTACATTTATAAGAAAAACAAAAAAGGAGGATGGTGAGCATTTCATCTATTGGAAAGTGCAACTCCTTGGCTATGAAAGGACAACTTAATATCTAAATAGGAAAAATGTTAACTCCCATGGAAGGAAGAGATACCTTTCATTGTCATTTACCATTACTAAGTTTACAAACCAATCTAAAAAAAAGACATTAGATGTAAAAATATACTATTGAAAATGAAGTTAAAAAATCTACCAACACAAAAACTTTAGAACTTTGATTATACTATATTTAATAACATTTTTCTTTTTTCACATTTACGTGTATTTTATTAGAGTTTATCCTACTCTATTTATGTTCTTGAAAAGTTATAATTTTCTCCTTGTGCGTACTTGTATGTAGGCAAAGAAAAGTAGTACTTTATTATTAGGTCATTCTAGGCCAAATTAAATAAATTAACATGATTAATAAAGTTAGTTAAAACAATGATGATAAGGATTGATTCTTTATATTTTATAGAGGTGTTGTCAATTAAATTTGACAGCGCTTTACAGTCTGTGGTCCCATAAGTTTTATAACAATAATTAATGTTAAAAAAATATAGAAATTTTATAGAAGATCATGATTTAATAGATTTTATAAGAAAATTTAATTGAGACATGCCTTTTAATGATGTCATTTGCAAATGAAAACCAGATACCTTTTATTGAATGTGTTATGTTGATACACGTTTGTAGACACGCAAAATGTACAAGTTGACATTGCGCATCTCACTCTGATCTACTAACATCGTTTCTTCCTAAATCATCCCTCGGTCTAGCTGTTTAATCAAATTCCCTTATTTGATTAAATTCATCAATATTTGTCTCTTAATTAAATAAATTATTTTGTCTAATTAAGTCACTTTCCCTTGTTAATTAAATCAATTCATCTGATCTAATTATCCCTATTTAATTAAATAATCAATTTATTTGATTAAATCTCTAAAGTCTATCTGTTAAATTAAATAAATTAAAACTTTATTTTGATTTAATCTAACACTATCCCTTTAATTAAATAAATCAAAATCTTTATTTAATTAGCCTCTTATCATATTCCTCTCTTTTGATTTAAATTAATCCAAAATCTAAATCAAATTGTCAAATCACCGAACATCCCCTTAAATTAATCAAATCCGATTAATTTAATCTTAATCCATCAAATCCTCTAGATTTTGCAACTTGCACATGAAAATAGACTTATTTGATTTATTAAATTTCTATTTTTCCTTCAACAAGGCATCTTTTAAGGAATATTCCCCTAATTTGAATTCAAAATCCAAGAGGGAATAAGTCCTTCCAACAAGGCATTTAAGATCTCTTACATGTCCTTTGCCTTGAGCCAAGTGGCATTTAATGCAATTTTCTTTCCCCCTCTTACATGTCTTTTCTCAAAAATTCAAATTCAAAAATGCATTTATTGGCACATTTGTCAAAACTTGCTAATTCCTCACCCAATCACATGTTGACAAGTGGCATTATATCATTGGTTGAATCTTTGTCCCACATTGCTCCATTTTGACTTTGTTTCCATTTCAACATTCTAGAAATAGAATGCTTCACCATGCATTTCATCATCCACATTTCAAGCAAAGTTACCATGCTAAAACACTTAGCAATTCTCATCCATCTCATTGAATCATAGCTAGTTTTTTTGCAGATTTTAGCTTGGAGCATACATTCAAAGTCTTCATCAAGTGGATCAATCATCTTCAATCAACATTTGCATTCAAGGAGTTGGGAAAGGGCAAATCTCCACACACCTATTTGCACCAACTCCCTCAAGAGATCAAGAGTTTGCTTGCATTAGATAGGATTTAATTGTTTCATTTGTGTTCTTCATTTTCATTTCTTATCTTTTGCAAATTTCAAATGGATTTCTTGAGGAATCATTGGTTTCTAATCTTGTGTTTGATCTAATTGTTTGCTTGTTTATTGTGTTTGTGCAAGGTCTAGATTCAAATGGTTCACATATTGGCGCTAGAAGGAGGGCTGATCGACAGATTCTAACAAGTTTTTAAAATTTTCGCCGTTTTTTACAGTTCTGTTCATAAATCCGCGTTTTAGCGCCCGTGATCACTGTTTTAGCGCCCTTAATCACTGTTTTAGCGCTCTTAATCCTTTTTGCAGCGCTCTTAATCCTTCCTACAGCGCCCTTGAGCATTCCTGCAGCGTTCTTAAGCATTCCTGTAGCGCCTATAATCATTCCTGCAGCGCCCATGATCATTTCTGCAGCACCTATGATCATTGTTTTAGCGCCTATGAGTCAGTTTTAAAATGACCATATCTTGGTCATACGAAGGTCTTTTTGGTGCTTTTTTTTTTAAATAGGGTAGAATTTTGTAAGCTATCCAATGGTGTAAGTGTTTCTTAACTATAAATTTGTTAAAATTTTCAAATTTTCATTTAAAGTAAGAACACATGATAACTTGGCTAAGTTTTAGGGTATTTTGGTAAATGATTCATCTAACCCCTATATCCTTTTGTTTCTTTTGATCTCATCTAACATTTTGATCACTTTTGTAGGTTGGAAATCAAAATCAAAAGAAAGATGGAGCATGGAGATGATATTTTGTCTAATCAAAGTGTTTTTTAACACTTAAGTGTTTGTTTAACACTTCTTCAAAGAATTTATCATCCTTCTCCTTCTTAGGACACTAGTTTTCATTTGGGCTTAAAAAGAACCTTTTCCATTTCTTGCAAAGGCTAAAATGAACTTTAGGATCACAACTTACTAGATTTGGTTTATTGGATTAACAATTGAACAAGGCAATTTCTCACACTTCATTTGGGGCTTTAAAATGAAATCATCATTGCTTTAAGGGTTTAAAAAGAACAAGTGTAGCTTTGTTTGTTTGTGAAGGCTTACTTAGACTAACGCCATTGGAAAAGGACGTATGCACTTCTCTCGCGCTTTATAGCGATCTTGAGAATCAAAAGGTCTTTTCCATGACTTTGGGTTGAGATAAAGCAATCACCTCCACACTTCGATTTGGGCTTAAAATTGAACAAACTATTGTGTGAGTGTGAGTGGGGGCTTTGTTGTGTATATTCTCTCTCCTTGTTGCCTACAAGGATTGATCGAGTTACGAATATTGTTCTTCATTCTTTTGTTTATCTTAGAGGGCCAGCCTTGGGGAAAAAGTAATCACCCAGGGGCTCAACCGGTAACACTCTAAAGCCAAGAGTATTTCCAGTAGGGATATAAATGTGGATATTAGAACGCCAATATCACGGTTGCTTTCAGACAAGATGGATCCGAAAGGGACTCTTGCCCGCGTTAAGTCAACTCCCTGACGAAGAAGTCCTTACTAGAACCCATGTGCTAGAATTTGCCAAAATCCTTTATCTATTTGTTGGTGCAAGAACTATTCTCGAAGCCACCCACACACTCTTACGGTCTTCTAGTAGAGATGGAAAGCATGCCATGGGAGTTTCATGGGTGTTGATGCTTGGCTGCCCCGATTGACGTTAATGAGCCGTGGAGGGGAGCCAGTGGGGTCAAGCATCTAACCATTCGCTAAAGATAAGAGTAGCTGGACTTGTCCAAGTGGGAATCAAAAATGGCTGTCTTACATCCATGGGATTGTTACATGCTTTTAAGGTTACAAAAGCACATGCTTGATAAGTAAACATTTTGCAAACAAACACTTAAACATGATCATGCAAATTTCAAACCCCTTTTGATAGAGCAAATACCTTTTGACAAATTTAAGTGTTGTTGCCTTCCCTTGGGATTATGTCCTTAGAGGTTTCTCATCACTTGAATTTATATCGTCATTTGCTCTAACTAGGGTTAACCTAGGAAATCCCTTTGCCTCAATTTCTTGGAATTCCCACACAACACTTTGTGGGAAGAAAAGGAATTTTGACATAGGACATCTTTAGTTTGAAACATAATCAAGAAAGTGTATTTGGTAAAAAGAAGTCATTAAAAGCAAAGATAAACAATTGAGCCCCACACATGTCTTTTCAATGATTTCTCACAAGATCAAGATACAAAAACCCAAGAAAAGGAACCTTAGCCCAAAGCAACATCAACAAAAACTCAAAAGGTTATATGATTTTAGAGAAAAGTTGTTGGCTAATTTCTATCGACATGCTTCAAGAGACAACCCCACTTTATATTCATTTTACTACACACAAAATCCAAGCTTGTTTCAAGGGATTGGATACCTTGCTTAGGGCATAACATGTTCTTCAATACCTTGGTCTTGTTAAACAAAAGTCTAAACTAGGGTCATTCTAAGATCAAAACAAACATTCATCCATCAAAAACATCAACAGCCATAAACATCTCACCAACATTTTGAGAAAATCTTGATACAACTATGCTAGACTCCTTTGGTAGACATCAAAACTTTTCAAACATGAGACTTTGAGTTCTTCAAACATCAACATCAAACTTGTTCAACTCAAGTGTGTGTGAATGAATCCTTTTGCACATGCTTAGTTGAATTATCACTTTGTTCCAATTAATGGTGGATAGATGCATCCTTCTCCCATCACTAATTTGGATTATCTTTTGGTTAGCTTGTGAGTAGACACATCCTATTCTCACTCCTAAATCAAATTATCCTTTATGAGCATTAGTTATCTTTTTTAGATCATCATTCAAACATCTTGGGGATATCTCTTGCTCAAACATCAACATTCAAAAGATAGAATTCAAAGTCTAAACATCAAACAAACATCAATCAAAGCAAACCCAAAGTACCTAGCATCACATCAAGATTTTCAATACAAATTCAAAACTTCCATTCTCACTCATATATCATACACCTTTCATCTTCACATCGTTGATCTTTTACGCATCCTAGTTTGCTCTTTTATGGTTCAAACAAGATCACAACACAAGAGGAACATGGAGTTAAATCAAGAAACATCAACCACAAGTGATCTAAGCCAAAACATTCCAGAAATCCAAAACACACCACTTCCATACCTCACTATCACTACACACGATCCACAAAAAGAGGTCTTGGTGGAAGACATCACACCAACAGAATTAAGTGAGGAAGAAGTTCTTGAGATGCTCAAACAACCAAAACTGCAAAAGTTTCTTCGCGCAATGGCTAAAATAAATCCATCAATTCTCAACACTATTGAGGATGAGCTTCTTGTACCAAATGACCAAAACACCCTTCCACAATTGACCACCTCCATTACCACCATAGAACCTACTATCAATGAGGATGATACCCTCTTCAACACGCATCAAAATCCACTTTACAACCCACTTGGATTTATCGATACATCTGAGGTTCCTTACCATACCACCTCATCATTTTCCCTTGACACGCAAGTGTCTAGACCTTTGGTACAAGCAAGCTCATCCGAAATAGAGAGACCCTACGGATTTGTCTCTTCATTTGCACAAGAAAATTTTCCACCATTCAAACCATTCACACCTCCCACCACGTCAACACCATATTTTGGTTTAGGGATCTCCCCTTTACCTAAATTTCCACCTTTCCCTAACATAAATCGCCCCATCCAAATCAATTCATCCAACCAAGGAGGTACATCACATCTTTCAAACACACCATCCACATCAAACCAACGCATGATAGCTAATCAAAATACGGTCTCTCAAAGACCCACTATTTCGCTCATCTCTACCATTCCTACCACTTTACCTAGTCCCACCATTCCTATCACTTCACCCATCCCAAATGCACCTATCACCACATTCACTCCAACCACTACATCCACTATACCTCAAACTTCCACTACCCCCATCACACCCCTTACATCACAACCTCCCACCACCACCATCGCTCTAAGCGCATCTCAAACTTCCAACACAATTCCGATCCCACCACCACCACCATTGCGACCAAGCCAAGTAAGCCATTACAATGTTGCATTCAAAGCATACCAAAAATTGCTCCAACAATATCAAACAATTCAGCAAGCACCTATAGCCACGCACGCTTCTCAAGCTTCACAGCAAAATCAAGCTCAAACATTGTTGCAACAACAACAAGCGGCACAAGCGGCACAAGCCCAAGCTTTGTTGCAACAACAACAACGTGCTACACAAGCTGCACAAGCCGCACAAGCTGCTCAAGCTACACAAGCTACACAAGCTGCTCAAGTCACACAAGCCGCACAAGCTGCTCAAGCTGCAAAAGATGCCCAAGATGCCCAAGCACGAGCGCAAGCACAAGTGCAGTACTTCGCACAACAACAAGCAGCCCAACAACTCGCATATCAGCAAGCATTAGAGCAATACCAAGAGCAACAAGAAGCAGCATAGCAAGCCCTAGCTAATCAACAACAAGCATTGTTGGACCAACAACAGCAAGCACAACAAAAAGCTCTATTAGCGCAACAACAACAAGATCAACAACAAGCGTTGTTGAAAGCATACATGGCACAACAAACAAACATTCCACCCATTCAAACACCCCCTCCACCCCCCCATAACACCTTCATTCCACCTCCTGATCCACAATTGGATGTCACCGCACAAATTAAATTTCTATCACAACAAGTGCTTGACCTTCAATCAGGAAGGACACCAAAACCACAAAAAAACCTATGCCCTTATCCATTTGATAGGAGCGTAGAAATGAAACCGTTCCCAAAAGGGTTTGAGATCCCTAAATTTGACAAGTATCGCGGAACAGGTAACCCTGAAGATCACATCAGGGAATTCCAAGTACATTGCATGGAGGTGGCTTACGATGAAACATACTTGATGAGATTATTCCCAAGAAGCTTGGCTGGAAACGCTATTGATTGGTTTTCTTGACTTTCTAGAATCAAAAAATTCCAGGAAATCATAGATGCCTTCATACATAATTATTCCTTCAACACTCCCATGGAGGTTAGCTTACAGGAATTATCATCTCTCAAACAAGGGAAAAATGAATCATTTGGTGCTTTCTTACAACGATGGCGATCCAAAGCTAATCAAAGCAAGTGGTCCATGCCTGAAGAGCAACAAGTGGGAACTATCATTGCGAATCTTGATGGGCCCTTGGCCTTCCACCTCAAAGTGCAAAACATCACCACTTACGACCAGTTGATCCCTAGGGCGCTCAATATTGAACGAGCCCTTGCCACACAGGGAGAAACTTCATCATATCAAGAAGGCCGCTCATCATCCAATTATCATGACAAACCACAAACATGGGAAAAGAATCGTAATGTAACCAACGATGGTGTCGTTGACGCCAAGGTTGTCATTAGTGCCCCACGGAAGAACAATCCACCATCCCAACAACACCAACACCAAAATACCAATCAAAGCAATCGACAAGTCAATACTATGGTCCAACCATCCCATAACCAAAACACAAACAACACTGATAATCAGGGAGGACCACAGCGAAACAAGTTCTTCCCCAAACGAAAATACACACTCCTTGGGGAACCTGCTAAAGCAATCATGAAAAGATTGATAGATGAAAAATTGATAACGGTCCCTACACATAATAATTATCAAGAACCATCGGTCAAGCCACCATGGTATAATGAGAATTATCTTTGCGACTTCCACAAACTCAAGGGACACATGAAAAACAACTGCATGAGGCTCAAAAATCTAATTCAAGACCTCATAGATGACAAAATCATAGATGTGGAAGCACCATCAGGAAACAAAGATCTCAAGATTTACACGAATCCGATGCCGAATCATGGTAACAAAGGAAACAAAGATCAAGACAAAGGAAAAGGGGCTTATAAAAATGTCAACCACACATACGAGGGTGTTGTTGCTTGTTTAGTCGAGTTTTGTGGAGTCATCACCATCAAAGGGGCCCAAGCCGATTGTGGAGTCACCACAAGAGGTGGAAAGGTTACCATTGCGGCACCATCCCAACCAAGCAGAAATTCCACATCCAATCCAAGGTCTAACCCTAGTGGCTATAATGTCTTGGATCAATTGAAAAGAACCCCTGCACATATCTCCATTATGGAGTTACTCAAAATCTCATCTGCACACAAAAAGATTCTAGAAGAAGCTTTGGCGTCATCTACTGTCCCCGCAGATCTAGATGCAGAACAATTCCAAGCTATGGTCGCAAGTATCACCACACCTAACATTCTCACATTTTCTGAACAAGACTTCCCCACACAACCATCTCACAACCGTGCGCTTCATCTGGAGGTGTACGTAAATAAAAAGAAAGTCAAGAGAGTCTTGGTGGATGGAGGTGCAGGCTTAAATATTTGTTCCTTAAAGCTTCTAAAGAATTTGAACATTTCAGAGGATTCAATTGACAAAGGAAAAGGCATCACAATAAGAGAATACGATGACCAGGAAAGGGTATCCCAAGGCACCATTCAGCTTCCTGTCCAGGTTGGACCCGCCATC
>VDFB02000002.1:231533732-231600295 GCA_007258455.2 Sequoia sempervirens
TGGCAACAAAGGAAACAAAGATCAAGACAAAGGAAAAGGGGCTTATAAAAATGTCAACCACACATACGAGGGTGTTGTCGCTTGTTTAGACGAGTTTTGTGGAGTCATCACCATCAAAGGGGCCCAAGCCGATTGTGGAGTCACCACAAGAGGTGGAAAGGTTACCATTGCAGCACCATCCCAACCAAGCAGAAATTCCACATCCAATCCAAGGTCTAACCCTAGTGGCTATAATTTCTTGGATCAATTGAAAAGAACCCCTGCACATATCTCCATCATGGAGTTACTCAAAATCTCATCTGCACACAAAAAGATTCTAGAAGAAGCTTTGGCGTCATCTACTATCCCCGCAGATCTAGATACAGAACAATTCCAAGCTATGGTCGCAAGTATCACCACACCTAACATTCTTACATTTTCTGAACAAGACTTCCCCACACAACCATCTCACAACCGTGCACTTCATCTGGAGGTGTACGTAAATAAAAAGAAAGTCAAGAGAGTCTAGGTGGATGGAGGTGCAGGCTTAAATATTTGCTCCTTAAAGCTTCTAAAGAATTTGAACATTTCAGAGGATTCAATTGACAAAGGAAAAGGCATCACAATAAGAGCATATGATGACCAAGAAAGGGTATCCCAAGGCACCATTCAGCTTCCTGTCCAGGTTGGACCCGCCATCATGCAAACCAACTGTCAGGTCTTGGACCTCGATTTACCATACAACATTCTCCTAGGGCGACCATGGATACATGCAATGCAAGCTGTAGCTTCAACCTTTCATCAATGTGTGAAATTCACACATGAAGGTCAAGAGGTTACTATCCATGGAGATCCTGAGCCATTTGCCTACTGCAAAAATCTAGAGGCAAAATACTACAAGATCCCGCAAGTACCCAAGAACGATGAAGGCCCATCAACACCTTACGTGGATCCCGCCACTCTCACTTCTGTGACAGAGACACCCTCCACCCCCGCCATCCCCGCCTTTTCTGATATCAAAGTCATAATACAAGATGATGGTTGTGGAAACTATTCAATGCCTAAGAATGCTTTTGTAGTAGGAGAGCTACCACAATCTCCTAGATCAAGAGGACGACCACAATCACAAGAAGCTTCAACATCTCAAGGCTCCTATGAACGAAACCCTACCTTCACAAGTGCAGGAGATCTTGGTCAGGAAACATTAGAGGGGGACTTATCTCATCTCCTCTATCGAGATGATATACCAGCAGTTGAATTGCCTATGGATGAATGAAACAAAGGTATGAAGATGATGCTCTTGATGGGCTATAACCGGAACCAAGGGTTAGGCCAAGATAATAACGGGCGTGTAATACCCATTATACCTGAGAAGCAAATAAAAAATCTTGGCATTGGTCATCCTACTCCTAAGGTAACTATACTTGGTCGAGGTGCCCATGGTAGACAGAACCGAATGCCTCCTCAGGAATCCGTAACTACTCCACAATCCTCCATGACTTTAGGAATGCCCACTGATTTAATTGAGTCACCAGAAATAGGATTACCTTTGTTGTTTGAGGATACTAATGTACTTATGATTAGCACCTTATCTTATGAGTCTGAAAACCAAAGCAATGAAATCCGATTAGTCTATCCCCAACTGATTGATTACGACCAACGAGGACCACCAATTCTTGACATGTTTGAAAACGATGAGGCGCTCTCAGAATTCATGGGACTTAGGGATGGCATTCCATGTGGGGATCACAAGGTAGGTTTTATCATAGAGCTAGATACACATGCATACTATGGAGAAACGATTGAATCCCTCAGTCGCAAAAATAAAAAATTGAGAATAATCTCCAAGTCCTTGAGTGAAAACCACCTTGTGGCACTCTCCGACTCTTGAAAAGTAAAAAGAAAGGACGCATCCAATGGTGAAAACCTCTCTGAGGCACCTGAGGATGGGGGATTCAATCTTCCTCTTACAGCTATACACCAAGAAAAGTTAGCTATGCTAGCAGAAAAGTGCAACCCCATTAATCTGGGAACACAAGAAACTCCTCATATTACATTCTACGCTGAGTCATTATTATGCAAAGAACAGGAGGAGTTGGCTACCTTCTTAAAGGAGAGGAAGATAAATTTTGCATGGACCTATGCTGATATGCCAGGATTGGATCCGGAGGTAGTGGTTCATCACTTGGCAGTCTATCCTAAAGCTAAACCTGTAAAATAGAAGTTGAGAAAGATGCACCCACAGATTGCTCTATTAGTCAAGATGGAACTCCAGAAACTACTAGATGTGGGATTCATACGAACGATCACCTACCCTGAGTGGGTCTCCAATCTAGTACCGGTTTCAAAACCAACTGGGGGCATAAGAATCTGTACGGACTTTAGGGACTTGAACAAGGCTTGCCCAAAAGATGATTTTCCGTTGCCTAACATTGATATGATTGTAGACATGACCGCGGGGCATGAGATTCTTTCCTTGATGGATGGATTTTCAGGCTATAATCAGATAAGAATTGCAGAGGAAGACCAACATAAAACATCTTTCACTTGTCCTTGGGGCACATACTGCTGGAACGTAATGCCATTCGGCTTAAAGAATGCCGGGGCCACATACCAAAGGGCCATGACACTAATATTCCATGACATGATCCACAAAACAGTTGAGGACTATGTCGATGACATCTTGGGAAAATCCAAAAAGAGGAAGGATCATATATCAGTCTTGAGTGCTATCTTTGACAGACTAGAAGAATACAAGGTTTGTTTGAATCCCAAGAAGTGTGTCTTTGGCGTACAATCAAGAAAGTTGTTGGGCTACATAGTGTCAATGAGAGGCATTGAGATTGATCCGGCAAAGGTGAAAGCAATACTTGAAATGGAAGCTCCTAGGACATTGAAACAACTGAGAGGTCTCCAAGGCATGCTTCAGTCAATTCGTAGATTCATAGCACAATTAGCAGACAAACAAATCCCTTACTCTCACTTACTCCACAAGGGGGTAACGTACAAATGGGATGACAAATGTGAACAAGCCTTCAACAAAATCAAGGAATATCTGTTAACACCTCCAGTACTAAGGCCTCCAATTCAGAACAAACCATTGATCCTTTATATCTCAGCAACTGCAGCAGCCCTTGGTGCTCTCCTAGCACAACATGATGAAAATGGAATAGAAAGAGCCATCTACTACATCAGTCGTACAATGGTGGGCCATGAGTTAAACTATACATTCATTGAAAAAGCTTGCCTAGCAGTGGTGTTTGCATCCCAAAAATTCAGACACTACATGTTGGCACACAAGATCAAACTCATAGCTAAAATTGATCCCTTAAAGTATCTTCTTTCAAAGGCAATGCTTACAGGAAGAATGGCTAAGTGGGTAATGATATTATCAGAATATGACATTGAGTATGTGGAGCGCAAGGAAATCAAGGGACAGGTCATTGCAGACCAACTGGCAGACGCACCTATCTATGCGGAGAACCCACTTGTTTCAGAATTTCCAGATGAATCTATTTTCAACATTGACATAGCTACTCATTGGAAGCTATACTTTGATGGATCCTACACACAACATGGGTCGGGAGCTGGTATCTTCTTCATCACTCCACAAGGGGATTGTATACCAAGATCATACAAACTAGCATTCCCTTGTACAAACAACATTGCAGAATATGAGGCTTTAACTATAGGTCTCAGGATAGCAATACAATGGAACATTATGACATTGAAGGTATATGGAGATTCACAACTTATCATAAATCAAGTGAACAATGAGTACCAAACAAAGGATGATAAGCTAACTCCATACAAAAGGCTGGTGGAAAATCTCAAGGAATATTTTGTTGACATCACATTTGAGCAAGTACCAAGAACCAACAACAGAGCAGCAGACGCAATGGCAACTATTGGATCACTCTTAGAGATCCCTCCAAATGTTCTGAAATACGACTTCTTGGTAGAGCAGCTTCTCGTACCAGCATTCAAGGTACCAGAGTCAGAATTTGTGGGTGAAATCGTTGGTCTGAATGATCAGTGGTACCAAGACATTTACACATACCTTAGGATAGGTATCATTCCCGCCGATTTGCGTTCAAGCCTTAGACGAACCTTTATCAAGAAAGCATCTCGTTTTGTCATTTTAGGAGAAACCTTTTATCGCAGAAGCATAGAAGGAACCTTACTAAGATGTCTTAACCCTGAGGAGGCTTCGGCTGCCTTAACTGAGGTGCATAATGGCATCTGTGGTTCTCATTCGAGTGGCATGACCTTGTCTAAGAAATTGCTGAGGAGTGGATATTACTGGCCTACCATGGACAGAGAGGCACATGAATATGTCAAGAAGTGTCTACAGTGTCAGCAACACGGGGACCTCATCCATGCTCCAGCTCAAGAGCTTCATCCAATCATCACACCATGGCCCTTTTCACAGTGGGGACTCGATCTCATTGGGAAAATCACACCCACCTCATCCAACGGCCACAAATTCATTATAACCGCAACTGAGTACTTCACCAAGTGGGTTGAAGCCATACCTATGACCTACATAACAGGAAAGCAGATCTCAAAGTTCATCCTGAATTATCTCATATGCCGCTATGGTGTTCCACAAGCCATCATCTCAGATAATGGGACACCATTCAAAAATCAGGAAGTCCGTGACCTATGTGATAAATTCAAAATCCAACATCGCTTTTCCACCCTATACTATCCCCAAGGCAATGGCCAAGCAGAAGCTACAAATAAAACCATCCTCAAAATCCTTAAGAAAACAGTCAATGACGCAGGTCGCGGACTGGCATTTGCAGCTTAATCCTGCCCTTTGGGCTTACCGAACCAAAGCATCCGCACACCCACTGGTGCCACACCATTTTCCTTGGTCTACGGATCAGAGGCCATCTTGCCCATTGAGATCGAGTTACCATCCCTCAGAGTATCATTGCAAAACCTCATCACAGACGAAGAGTATCGAGTTTCAAGACTGAACGAGCTGGAACTGTTGGACGAGCGACGTTTGGATGCTTTAAACCATCTGCAAGTGTATCAGAATAGACTGAAAAGGAGCTACAACAAGAAAATCAGAAGCAGAACTTTCCAAGTTGGAGAATTGGTGCTAAAAGAGAATCAGAAGAATGTCTTGAACCCAAATGGCAAGGGCAAGTTTGAACCCAACTGGCTGGGACCCTTTGTCATCACAGCAAGCTACAAATCAGGGGCATATCAGTTATCAACACCTGAAGGGGAACCCCTACAGGAGCCAATGAATAGCTCCCATCTCAAAAAGTTTTATGCCTAAATCTTTCAAGGTATAGAACCAAAATCCAAAAATCATAAAAAAGTCCCCGAAAATTGCTTACTTCGATGAAACCTCGCAAACAAAGGCTTTGGTGACAACAAAAATCAAAAATCAAGAAAACAAGAAGAGAAAAAAATCGTCCTCTAGTGAAAACCACTTCGGTGGCACTTTGGGCAAGTACCTTGGTGAAAACCTGGTAAACAGGCACCTTGTGTAAATAAGCACTCTCCATCCATCTTGGTCTCTGTGACTTGCTTTGCATCATTCACTCACTCATCGCATATCGTCGCATTTCACCCTTCCATCCGCATCTGCACCATAGCTTGGTCTTTCATTTGTGTCATGATTCCTCGTAGAGCTACTCGACCCACTTAAAAGGTCATTTTGTCTTGCCTATATCAGAGTAGTCTATCACTTCACACTGGGGGCACGTTCTCATCAGATCGGATTCGTGTATGATCTTAAAATCCTCAAATCAAAAAATCCAAAAAAACATCAGAAAATTAGAAAATCCAAAAACAGGTCAAAAAGTCATTCAAAAAGCCAAAAACAAGGTCGTCTAGTCAAACTACATCGCTCGAAAGCTTGAACGTGAGGCAAGGTTGATCTTTGATTATCCCCTGAGACATTTAGGTCATCCTATAGAGTCCCGTCATAATAAAACTGACATTTCATCATGTATATCTCATTTGTAAATCGGTCAAGTCAGTGAACTACGTGGTCTCTGCATGTATAACGTAGGCAAGGCTAATCTATTGATCCCTCGAGGCCCCTAGGATAGGTCCTTAGGTTAGTCTCTTGGTCAAAATTCAAAATCCCAAAACATTGGAAAACTAAAAAATCAAAACATTTGAAAACATTTGAAAAAATACCAAAAACAGCCTCAAAACATTGCAAAACTCCAAAAACATCCAAATATTTGAAAAAAAAAATCCATCCGCCTCATCTCGCTTACACTCACAATAATCAATCATCCATAATAAATCGTCATCACCCTCAACCTTTGGTAAAACAGTCGGAAACAAGTCTAGCAGTCAAAGGTGAAAACTTAAACTATCAAAATCTCAAGTATAGGTCAGTCAGCAAGCAAGTTGGTCAACCCTTTTCTTATCAATGGCATATAAATCATAAATCAATTTCATCATTGTTTGATAAAAGCTTGTCCTAGGATCCGTTCCGACAATGGGCACTTTTATCAAACCAACCACTTTGGGTAAACAAAACGACGTGTCATTAACATGTCCTAGGATCCGTTCCGACAATGGACATTATCTTTTGGCAATAAGTTTTGGCCCCCATCTTTCGAAACATCATTTCTCTTGGCTAACGGTACGAAGAACATTAGTTTGTTTGCTCACTTACTTTATCTTGTTTGATTTATCTCATTGTGCTCATTCCAAGGACCTCTCGATGATGTCCGAACGAAGGATTTAGAGAGATAGGAATGGGGCAACGATCATTATCTTTTGTCTGCTGTGCTTGTTGGATATCTTTGTAATATAACCTTGGTCATGCGTGCTTTTGTTTAGTCTATAGCAAGGGTGTTTTAAGTTTCTTGTTGACCACATAGAAAGGCTCGCCTTCCTATGTTTTGGTCTGAGATATTTGAAATATCTGAACTATTTTCTAGACAGGGTTCCGTATGTTAGGTGTGAACAAGAATACTCCTATCCAATTTGTCGAGTCAAATTCCATCACACTAGGTACAATGCCATCCTGGTTCTCAATACCTTGATGCATCGTACTGCGTGTATTATCAAACATAAGGAAATTCTCCCTTTGAAAATCCCTACTCCTCGGCAAGTAATCATCATCATCATCATCTCGTGTCTTGTTGGAATCTCTTATTTTCTTCTATCTCTTGCTAATCATGCTAACATGGTACCATGGCAGTTAATCATAAATCATCACCATTTCATCCATCATGCATCCACAAACTATCAACATATTGCATATCATATCATACATAAAGCATTAATCATACCACATGCATTCATCCCCATCATCGCATAATATATATTAGTTATTCTAAACATCTCATAAACCATACATTTATCATCCACTTCATAATAATAAAAGCATCATCATATCAAATCATGTGCATCCATCATATCATCCATGCATCATCATATCATCCATTACATATAAACATCATAATCATCTCATCATCAATAATGTCAATGTCATGGTACGAATCAGGATCAAGTGTGTAATATATCAAAATAGGCATGAGACTACCCATGGCTGATGACTGTCTACATCATCAAATTTGTCTACATCAAATATTCGAGTTGAACTGATCTTGAACCTCTTTTTTTGAGAGATCGACCCTCAAATCAAACCTCTTCACCCGATCTCTCAAGGGGGCAGTATACCAGTGCAATTCTTCTCACTGGGGCAATAGTGGGGCATCCGAAAAATCAGAATTTTTTTGATTTTGATCATGACAAGATTATTCTTTGAACCAACGCAACAAGTGCATCGCTTCAAAGAGGGGCAAAATGTAGACACGCAAAATGTACAAGTTGACATTGCGCATCTCACTCTGATCTACTAACATCGTTTCTTCCTAAATCATCCCTCGGTCTAGCTATTTAATGAAATTCCCTTATTTGATTAAATTCATCAATATTCGTCTCTTAATTAAATAAATTATTTTGTCTAATTAAGTCACTTTCCCTTGTTAATTAAATCAATTCATCTGATCTAATTATCCCTATTCAATTAAATAATCAATTTATTTGATTAAATCTCTAAAGTCTATCTGTTAAATTAAATAAATTAAAACTTTATTTGATTTAATCTAACACCATCCCTTTTAATTAAATAAATCAAAATCTTTAGTTAATTAGCCTCTTATCATATTCCTCTCTTTTTGATTTAAATTAATCCAAAAATCTAAATCAAATTGTCAAATCAGCTGAATATCCCCTTAAATTAATCAAATCCTGATTAATTTAATCTTAATCCATCAAATCCTCTAGATTTTGCAACTTGCACATGAAAATAGACTTATTTGATTTATTAAATTTCTATTTTTCCTTCAACAAGGCATCTTTTAAGGAATATTCCCCTAATTTGAATTCAAAATCCAAGAGGGAATAAGTCCTTCCAACAAGGCATTTAAGATCTCTTACATGTCCTTTGCCTTGAGCCAAGTGGCATTTAATGCAATTTTCTTTCCCCCTCTTACATGTCTTTTCTCAAAAATTCAAATTCAAAAATGCATTTATTGGCACATTTGTCAAAACTTGCTCATTCCTCACCCAATCACATGTTGACAAGTGGCATTATATCATTGGTTGAATCTTTGTCCCACATTGCTCCATTTTGGCTTTGTTTCCATTTCAACATTCTATAAATAGAATGCTTCACCATGCATTTGATCATCCACATTTCAAGCAAAGTTACCATGCTAAAACACTTAGCAATTCTCATCCATCTCATTGAATCATAGCTAGGTTTTTTGCAGATTTTAGCTTGGAGCATACATTCAAAGTCTTCATCAAGTGGATCAATCATCTTCAATCAACATTTGCATTCAAGGAGTTGGGAAAGGGAAAATCTCCACACACCTATTTGCACCAACTCCCTCAAGAGATCAAGAGTTTGCTTGCATTAGATAGGATTTAATTGTTTCATTTTGTGTCATTTTCATTTCTTATCTTTTGCAAATTTCAAATGGATTTCTTGAGGAATCATTGGTTTCTAATCTTGTGTTTGATCTAATTGTTTGCTTGTTTATTGTGTTTGTGCAAGGTCTAGATTCAAATGGTTCACAACGTTCTGCGCTCTAGGCATTTTCTTGTAAGTTGTTGTAGGTGACAAATTTTTAGACATTCCACTATGTTTCAGTAATCTCATGATCTCATCCAAATAAATGCACTTAGAATGAAAAATGGTTTATTAGTTCCTGTCAGGGAACTATAGCGAAGGCTCGAATCATTAAACAGTGATTAATCTGTCCTCCTTCAACCAATGAAAACCATTGCAATTTCTTTGAACAAATGTATTTTTGACCAGATCATGAACAAGTTGCAATTTATTTAACACAAATTTTCCTGTAGAGTGTTTTTGTGGCCTTTCATTGGAGCTGCAGAGGGTTGGTGGATGTATTCGCAAATCTCAAGACTAGAGAGTGCACAAATTTTGAAGGAGGCTCTGCAGACTATCAGATGGCTTGCATAGTTGGCGATTAGGGTAGGATTCATTGCATGCAGAGAGACACATGTAGAGAAAGTGTAGAAAGCCTCAGCTGCTAGGTGGCCTGATTGTGTGCAACAGTAATTGCGGGGTCTAAGATCATGTCCAAGTATCATGCAATGCTTTCAACTTCAAACTGGACTCTTGAAACTACTCTGGTTGCAACCACCCGACCATGAAGGCCAGAGGCAGAGGAATTCAATAGAAAAATTAAAACTTAAAAATATATTCAACACAGAGCTGCTGCTCATAAATTTCTATATGCTCTCATTCACACTTAAAAAACAAAAATAACTCCATATACAAATATAGGTAAAAGTTAAAAGTCACATGAAAAACATTCACGGAAGAGAGGGCCCGAAATAAAATTTATTACAAATTACCTAACTAACTTTTTCCCAAACAAAACATATTTAATAAAGTGTCCTTTACATAATATTAAAATTTAAATATCTATTGCTGTATTACAAAATTTCCTTTGGTGAAGGCAGCATGAAAAATAGTTCCCTGCGGTATCACAATGAATATTGGCAGTTACATTCTTTATTGCGATATCATGGGCAGCGGCTTGAAGACAGTGCGGATAACGGTTGGCAGTGAAGATGAACCACATTGCTACGAGGTTCTCCCGCAGTATCACAATGGATATTGGTGGTAAAATTATTTATTGTGATATCGCAGGCAGTGGCTAGAGGTGACGGCAGCAGTTTGGTTTACATTCCAACACTCCCCCTTAAACATAACTGCACTGTCCACCATGCCCAATCTGTTTCTTTGAAAGATGAAATTATCTCTTCCTAGTGTCTTTGTGAAAATATCTACACTTTGCTCTTCTGATCTGCAAAACTCTAAAAATATGTCACCATTGTTAATTAATTCCCTGATAAAATGATACTTGGTATCAATATGCTTGCTTCTCTTATGGAAGACTAGATTTTTTGAGAGAGCTATGGCTGAATTGTTATCACAGTAAATTTTTGCTGCCTCCATTTGTTCATTTTGTAATTCTTTCAAAATTCTTCTCATCCAGACTGCCTGGCATGTTGCACTTGTGGCTGCCACATATTCTGCTTCAGCTGATGAAAGATAGATTATTGGCTGCTTCTTTGAAGATCATGAGACAACTCCAGTCCCAAAATTAAATACATAACCAGACATGCTTTTTCTGTCATCAATGTTGCCAGCACAGTCACTATCCGTGTATCCTATGAGTTTGAACTCATCTGAGCTTAAATACTTAATGCCAAAATTTCTTGTTCCACTTACATACCTTAAAATTCTCTTCTTAGCTTTCCAATGGGTGTCTTTTGGTGTTTCCATAAACCTAGAAATCAAACTTACTCCATACATAATGTCTGGCCTTGTGGCTGTGAGATACATGAGACTTCCAACAAGCCTCTTAAACAAAGTTGGATCAACATTAGACCTTCTATCATCCTTGCTTAGTTTTAGACCTGTCACTGTAGGTGTTGGTGCTAGTTTGCACTTCATCATATTAAACCTTTTCAAAATGTCATTTGCATATTTTGACTGTGAAATAAAAATACCATTTTCATTTTGATTCACTTCAATGCCCAAAAAATACTTCATCAAACCTAAGTCTGTCATTTCAAATTCTTTCTTCATGTCTACCTTGAACAGATCAATTGACAAATTGCCAATAAAAATTAAATCATCAACATATAAGCATACTATTGGTATTTCACCTTCTTCATTCATTTTTGTATATATTGTGGGCTCACTGCTACATCTATTAAATCCATTTAGCAAAAGATAACTGTCTATTCTCTTGTACCAAGCTCTTGGGGCTTGCTTCAATCCATACAGTGCCTTTTTCAATTTGTTTGCTTTGTCTTCTTGACCCAGAATTTCATACCCAAGTCGCTGATCCACATAAACTTCTTCAAAATAACCATTTAAAAAAGCCGACTTTACATCCATTTGAGATACATACCACTTATTCTGAGCTGCTAATGCTAAAATCATCCTTATAGTATCCAATCGTGCTACAGGTGCAAATGTCTCATTGTAATCAATTCCAGGCTGTTGTGAATAGCCCTTTACAACCAATCTTGCTTTAAGCTTCTAAAATTCATCTTTTTCATTCAATTTGGTTTTTATAAACCCATTTCACTCCAATGACATCTTTGTCTTTTGGAAGACTGACTAGATCCCATGTTTGATTCTTTTCAATTGCTTCAATCTCTTCATCCATAGCACTTACCCATTTATCATCCTTGACTGCATCTTCAAAATAAGTTGGATCTTCTATTTGAGGATAAAATGCAAAAAGAGAAATCTGATCTAAATTATTCTCACCTTCATTTTGCTCATATATATCTCTTATGCTTCTGATTTTATGTCTTCTTAGACTTGCCAATGTAGGATTTGACATATCACTTGAACTTGTGGAATGTGGAGCCGATGGTCCTATTGTAGATGATGTTTGTTGTCCTCTTGTTGGACTATTTCCTTGAGTGCATGAGGTTGTTCTTACAGTCAATGCTGGTGTCACTTGTGGACCACTTTGTTGAGCTTGAATGGGAGTGATAGGAGTCACAATAGCTGGAATATTTGTTGATGCTAAAACTTCATTCTCCTCTTGAGGTATACTAGCTGGAATATTGACTGTCTTCTCTATGCTTCCATCCCATGCTTCATCTTCTACAAATTGTACATCTTTGATGATTATAACTTTCTTTGTTGTTGGATTATAGAGCTTATAAGCTTTGGATTCTTCACTATATCCAACAAATATACATTTTTCTCTTTTGTTATCTAACTTCCTTCTCAATTCATCAGGCACATGTGCATATGCTACACATCCAAATACTCTCATGTGAGTAACATTGTGTTTTCTTCCTATCCATGCTTCTTCAGGTACCATATTCATGATACTTTTTGTTGGACACCTATTCATTATATAGGTTGCACAGGATATTGTTTTTGCCCAATATTCATTTGACAAATGTTTGGCTTTCAACATGCTTCTAGCCATTTCCATGATTGTTCTATTTTTTCTTTCAGCTACTCCATTTTGCTGAGGTGTATATCTAGTTGTGAACTGCTTGTGAATTCCATGATCTTTGCAAAAATTAAAAAATTCTCTTGAAATATATTCACCACCTCTATTTGTTCTTAACACTTTGATATAAAAACCACTTTGTTTTTCAACCAAATTCTTGAACTGACGAAACAGATCAAATACTTCATTTTTCTGCTTTAGAAAATAGACCCATATTTTTCTTGAATAATCATCAATGAATGTCAGAAAATAAAAACTACCACCTATTGAAGGTGTTTACATAGGTCCATACAAATCTGAATGTATAATTTCCAAAGGGTCTTTTGCTCTAGTTGACTTTCTTGCTGGAAATGATTCTCTATGTTGTTTTCCTAAAATGCACCCTTCACATACCCTTTCTCATTTTTCTATTAAAGGTAGTCCCTTGACCATGCCTTTCCTATGAAGTAAATTTAAACCTCCAAAGTTGAGATTCCCAAATCTCAGGTGCCATAACCAGTTTTCATCTTTTATCTCAGCTTGAAAGATTGTCTACACTACTGTTGTAGTTTCTTCTCTACCCACTTGTGAATTCATTAAGTGTTGTGCTTGAGCATAATTTATATTCACATCTAGCCTTATCTTTAAGGGAAACATTCTATTGTTTCTCATTCTGACTTTTGCAATAAGCTGGTTGCTTGGGTACTTATCTAAAATTGTGCCCAGATCATTCTTGAAGTTTACTCTATACCCTTTTTGAACTAGTTTCCCTACACTCATTAAGTTATGTTTCAGACCAGGCACAAAATACACATCTGAAATATACTTTTTCTCCCCCTATTTAGTTAGAATATTGACATCTCCTTTTCCCTTGACTGACACTTTGTTGTCATTACCCAATGTAACATCAGACTTTACATTCTCATCTAAACTTGAAAACATTTCTAGATTCCCTATCGTATGATTGCTACAGCCTAAATCTAAAAACCATACATCTTTTTCATTTGCTTGAGCAACATTACAAGCTAAAAACATTATCTAAATTCTTATTTTGACCTTCTCTTGAAAAATTTGCATTTTGTCTATTATTATCATATTGCTTCTTTCTACACTCATTCATCTAATGCCCATATTTTTTATAGTAGTGACATTGGACTTGAGATTTATCATACCTTTGATTTTGTGACTGATTCTGTGTTGGCTTTTGGCTTGAGCCTTGATTGTTGCCTCTTCCACTTGAGCTTGATAGACTGTATCTTTCACCTCTGTAAGAGTTTCTTCCTCTTCCTCTTGATCTACCTCTTCCTCTTCCTTGACTGACTAAAGCCTCAGTTTTGAAAGCATGCTCCAGTGATGTATCTGCTAACCTTTTTAGCCTGTGTTCATGAGAAATTAGAGATGCATACAACTCATCAACTAAGAACTACGAGAGATTCTTTGTCTCCTCTATAGCAACTACAACTAGTAGAAATTTTGTGGGCAGACTCCTTAAAATATTTTCAACAATTCTGGTATCTTCCAGATTCTCTCCATGAGACCTAATTTGATTAACCACCCCAATGACTTGGGTGTAGAATGAATCTACAGATTCATTGTCCTTCATACATATTGTTTCAAAATCTCTTCTCAGCATTTGTAGCTTTGCTGTTTTAACTTTTGCCATGCCTTGATAGGCTATTTGAAGTATGTCCCATGCTTGTTTGGACTTTGTTGCTGCTGAAATCCTTGGAAAAATGCTCTCATGTACAACTTGAAACAGATAAAATAAAGCCTTTGAATCATTCTTCCTTGTGTCTTTTAATAAGTCTTTTTCTACTTGCGTTAAAGCATTGTATGCTACTACATCTAGTGGCTCTGGAAATCCATTCTCAACTAAATCCCATATATCTTGTGAGCTAAATAGTGCTTTCATGGTAATTGACCAGTACTCATAATTCTTCCCATTAAACTGTGGAATTTGTGGGTTTGTCAAGCTTTTGCTTGTTGCCATTTTTGAAATTTACCTAGATAATCTGTTTTGATAAACTTGGCTCTGATAATTGAACTTGCTCTGATACCACGTGAAGGCCAGAGGCAGAGGAATTCAACAGAAAAATTAAAACTTAAAAATATATTCAACACAGAGCTGCTGCTCATAAATTTTTGTATGCTCTCATTCATACTCAAAAAACAAAAATAACTCCATATACAAATATAGGTAAAAGTTAAAAGTCATGTGAAAAAAATTCACAGAAGAGAGGGCCCGAAATAAAATTTATTACAAATTACCTAACTAACTTTTCCTGAACAAAATGTATTTAATAAAGTGTCCTTTACATAATATTAAAATTTAAATATCTATTGTCGTATTATGAAATTTCCTTTGGCAGAGGCGGCATGAATAATAGTTCCCCATGGTATCGTAATGAATATTGGTAGTTACATTCTTTATTGCAATATAGTGGGCAGTGGTTTGAAGACGGTGTGGATAACGGCTGGCGGTGAAGATGAACCACAATGCTACAAGGGTCTCTCGCGATATCGCAATGGATATTGGTAGTAACATTATTTATTGTGATATCATGGGTAGTAGCTAGAGGTGACAGTAGCAGTTGGTTTACATTCCAACAGACCATACTGCTCAATGATGCGGACCTCAAACACAAGGTATGTGTGATGGTAATGGCTGATAATTACGAAGCCATAAAAGTGGTCTTGATGAGAATTTTTTTGTGTTTTTTTTAGCAGGACTAGAGTATTTTTACTTGGGTTGCAAGCTAGGCATTATTTAGAGACATTAACAGTGCTAACATCTTCCTTATCACCAGAATGGAGGCAAAGATAGCAAATTTTGGATTGTAATGCATCCCAAAAACTATTCGCCCTCGAAACACAAATTTGATATCCTTAACACTGGCCAACCTCAAAATTCCCAGAGTGGAATAGTAATCAACTACCAAGTCTTACAAGCAATTAGAAAGTGCCCAAGTAATCAACAAATATTTGACTCTCCTTAGTCTTTGACATGCTCCTTTGGATTTTTTCTTTAGTGTTGGCACTTCATGTATTATGTTCTCCTCTATTCTACACCTAGTGGTTGTCCCTCCTCCCTTAGCACCGGTCCCTGGAACTTCCCCGGCTTGTATGTACAAAATATTTTTAGGCCCACCAATTTGATTTGTGAAAAGTAGAATATAACCCATATTCTGCCTTCTATGATGATAATGGTGTTTGTTGCATTTTGCAAGAAATAGTAGCCAAGCAAATGGAACATAATATTATAGCTAGTATAAAAACATGGTTTTGTTTATCACATCCCTATGTTAAGGACTACCACATGTAATACTTTCATGTTTCTTAAGTTTTAACAAATGGTTTGTGACTTTGTACCAATGTTGGATGCCAAAAATAGTATACATCATGCTTTTAGGTGGTAGTTTACACCTCAATTTGTTTTCCTTGCCGAATTTTTTCCTTGAACTATATATTTGACCTCCTCAAAAAATATTTTCAAAGATACCACTATTACCTTCGTAATGACTCCCTTGCATAAAAATGGTAAATAAAATCTCAATGTTGCATGGAGACTACCCGTTCATCTTTTAAACCTAGGGTGAAATGAACCTAACATTTCCATTTAGATATTAGTTCATTGTCTATAATATTTATGGGTAAAGTGATACATGATCCTAGCTCCATTCAAAATGCTCTGAATTGGTTTACAAATCACATAGTAATAGACTTGAGTAATTAGGTAAGAACACACAGGATGAATCATTTCATGGGGTTTAATATACATCAAAGGAAACCATAACTATGATTCAGTCAATGAGAGTGTGATATAACAACTCCAGACAACAAGTTTAAAGTTTAAACTATTTTTCAGCCATAAAATCATCCAAATTTTTCTGTAACATGAACTAATTGAGAAGTGTTGTGTTTTCCAACTATCCTGGTCAAGAAAGTGATTGTATCCATATTCTGATATACAAAAGATGGCACATAGGAGAGTCTTAGCTATAAGCCTATACTAAACCAATTCAGAACTAATTCATTAGTTATGGTTCAGACTGTGTCATAGCAGGCATAAGTGCATGGGAGATACAAAAGACAATACTAATGTTTATATCAATTTGTGTGTTCAAGGATTCAATGGAAGGTGATGAATTTTTTAACATGGTACAACATAACACATCTCCTCAGTTAGCAATTACTAGTTGATAATTTCTTGGGTTTTAATATCCATTAAAGGAACCTATAACTATGATTCAGTCAGTGAGGGTGTTTGATTTTTCAACTCCTGCAAACAAGTAAACTTTAACTTTCTTTCATGGCATGAGATCATGCAAAATTTCCTTAACATCAACTATTGGAGAAGTGACATGTTGTCAAACTATCTAGCTCAATAAAGTGAGTGTAATTCATATTCTAATGTCTAGAATTCAAAGTATACATGAGTCTTAGCCATAGGCCTATACCAAACCAATAAGTAATTCATCAGTTATGGTTTAGATTGTGTTATAGGAGCCATAAGTCCATGGAAGATATAGAAGACAATACTTATGTTTTTGTCTAGTCTTATGTTCAAGGAATTAATGGAAGATGGTGAATTTTTTAACATCAAATAGAACAAATCTCCTCAGTTAGTAGCAACTAGTTGATAATTAGTTATGAGTCATGATTAATAATAAAAAAAAACTAGCCTAATCGGACCGCTACAATGGAATATACTTGAGTAAGAATTGTTGTGCAATTTCATGTTGTTGTGCCCATGTGATTATGACCTTGTGATTTTCTTTTAATTTGAAAGAATAAGTTTTTGTTATATCATAATTGTTGTTAGATTTGAAATGTTGCCCTCTACGTGCCAGATTGTAATACACACAAGACATGCCCTTGAGCTTTTGGAAATTTCTCTCTATTTTTGTGTCATACTGTAGAATGTTAATATTTCCATCCTAGCACTCTACATGTATAGTGTTTCAGTTCTAAGATCATCACAGCCATGTTGAATATTTTAGTTTTGTTTGTTTTGGTACCAGAGCTTGAGTTTTACTGGGGTTTTATCTCGTGTATTTATTTGAGATGAGCAAGAGCAGATAATGGTAATATTAGGGAAAAGATGTAGGATTTTTTAACCCCATCTTTTGCATTGATTTGTAGATCTTAATAATGGTACAAGGTGCGCATGATCAATGTATCCTTCCTCTATTTTAAATTTGTTTATATATATATATTTTATTTTTTTCAATGCAGTAGAAAATTTATATAAGAAAATCATAAATTATTGAAAATGTAGGGCACGAAACTGTTGTGGTAGTGTCAAACCTTAAAAACCCTAGGAAATCTCTGCATAGGTAATCACTAGCTTTCTGATCTTAAAATGTGTATATATGCTTTGCTATATATCTCTTAGCAATGTCCTATATGTATTATGGAAAAATAAGACAAAGAACTTAATCAAATATAGCTACTTGCAATTTGATGTTGGATACAATGGTTGATTAGATGAAATATTATAAAAACTCATTTTTTTAAGGGGAGGGACAACATGATTGCATTGTTTTGGTGTTTCTCTAAATCATAGAACTTTTGAAATAGGGAAATTCGAAAAATTGGGGGTAGAGTCTTTTGTTCTTTTTCATTTCTTGGATTATTTAAAATTGTATAGCAAGATTAACCTTAGGAATATGTTCCTGGAAATATGTATGAGGAGATGCTAATATGTGCTTTTTTTCATGCACTTGTGTTACATACATAAATGGTCCCAAGATAGAAAATGCACAACAAAAAGTGTAATCCAGGCTAAATATGCTTGAACATTTTAAAACCTTGTATCGCAAAGGAAAAATATTATAGGTAAACAATGTAATGATTTGCAATTTTAATGTTTTCATCTCTTCTATAGGACGTTTTCTCATGGTTATTATCTATAGGGAAATTGAGAAATAGTTACATGGTTATTGTTTTGTGACAGGTATGCATTGTTCTCAATTTAATTTGATATATAAATATTCACCAAAATAGATTTTTAAAACAATTTTTGAGTGTGCTTTTATGGAAAATCCTTTGGAAAATCTTAGGAAAATGCAATTGGCATGTGTATTGAAGCCAATATCTACAACATTTGCTCATTTAATTGTAGTGTACGAAAAAACTAAAGCATTGAAACAGGGTAGGAACATAGATCAAATCATAAACAATTGTACATATATTTGGGACACATTAAGCTGTACAAGCCTTTTAATGTAATTGAAAGGAGTTTTTTATGTGTTTGAGATGATTTCACAAGCTTCAAATGTGATGATTATGAATAATCTATTCATGTCTCAGCAAGTTTATGGATATATATACAGTTGTTACCAAGGCTATTTAGTTCAATCATAGACATCTAGGCAACATTAATAACTAGTTTTGTTCCTAAGAAGCAGTGCAATCACTGTTGCAGGTCTCAATGCAAATTTGTCACTATCCATCCCATGCATGCGATGAGTAATTAATGGGGGGCCATTTCTCCTAGATAAAGAATGTTTAAATATATGTAACTCATCATGTTGTACTTTGATATGTTTTAGCCATATATATTTTTGTGCCATCAATAAGCATTGGATGTTATGTTTACATTCCTCAAATCTAATTTTGAGAGGGATGGAATGTCCTATCTACTTATACCCTACTTTAATATGCTAACTTCTTTATTAGTCCCATTAATTTTTTTTTCTCATTAGTGGACATTAATTATTTAATATGATTTCAGTATTCTACTTCCAGTAGATGATGCATCTTTATCCTACATTATTTATTTCAACTTTGCAAAATTTTAGATTGTGAGTTGTCAGAGCAAAGAGCATATATTCTAATGACTTCACCTAGCCTACATATCTTATAAAAGTAAAATTCGTCCATGATTGTGACCATTTTATTTATTCTCACTAGTGTTATGAGCTACTTATAATTCAAAAAAAGACTTCTTCATCTATATATAAAGATGGTTTAGAAATGCTTGCAAGTTTGAAATTCTTCTCTATATTATATCTAAATTGCATCTTCTCTCTTACTTTGGGATGCTTTCCAGGTTTCTTCCATGATTTTTTTTCGTACGTTTTCCATTTGTCTTTACAACTATCACTGTTTATAGTGAATTTTATCTTATCTGCTAAAAAATATCTTCTTACCCTTGTCCATTTGTTTCTACACTTTTATTAAAGTTCAAGAGAACTAATTATGATAATGAGACAAGGATTTATTTCTTTGATTTGATTTTTCATTTTATCATGGATGAATTACTTATTTTTTGTTCAATTGTTCCTTGTGTTAAAATATAGCTAACTACATTATGCTTTCCCTTGAATCTCAGAGTTTGTGGTTCTTTTCCTTTTCTCTATAACTTATAAGAATAACTCTTTCATCTATTAAATTTACTTATGTTGAATATAATTTCAATTTAGGTCGACAATTTTGAGTGATTTCTTTAGGATGTCCTCACTGTTTAGATTTCTGAAACTTTTGATAATGTAAATTTAACAGTCATGATCTTGTCATGATCTTGTTTTTGTACAACTTTATTTTTGAACAATACTAAGGTATTTTGTAGAACCACAAGTTATTTACAAAATTTGGATGCTGGAATTATACCATGCATTGTGTATAGCATAAAAGAGAAATAACAAGATCTACTAAATTTATTCTAACTAGGCTACTTCTGGAGATTATATTCTAAAAAATTACAAAATAGAAGAATGTATGTTCTCATTTCTACTTGTGAAACAATCATTGTAATTCAAGAGGATACATCTCTTAGAGGAATTCTGTCAAATAGTTCATGTGCCTTGACTATGCTTCCACACTTGGCTTACATGTCTACCAGGGCACTTGCAACTATAACATCTGACAAAAATTCCCCTTTTTTTATCCTCTGATGGATGTCTATACCATGTTCCAAAGATTTCATGTTAGCAGGGGTAGGCAGGATGCTGGGAAAAAATTGTGGAATTTGGTTTTACATTTTTGAATTGCGTTCACTTAAAACTTTGTAAATCCTTATATAAAAAATCCATTTTGTGCATATGTTGTAATCATGGCATCTGAGGGATACTTGACTGAGAGTTATAGTTATTAAAAATCCATTTTGTGCATATTTTGTAATCATGACACCTGAGGGATACTTGATTGAGAGTCAGAGGCACAGTAAGACTGGATATAGTTGGATATAGTTTGAAAAATTGTTTGGTTAAAGAATGCTAATACACTCATTGATGGGCAGCATGCTATCATATTAGCAGAGGATGCCTACAAATTTACAACATACATGAGTGGTTTTAGTAATAATGAATGAGAGGCATGCTCTTGCTTACTGTAATATTTTGTTATTTCTAAAGTAAACATGCATTTTTTATCAATCTTGTTTCCTACTATAATGCAGGACTTGAAACCCTTGTGCAACTTACAAATGCAAGGAGGACAATGTTTGTATTTTTTGGATAAAATTTTGAAGGAAAAGGATGTTTGTTATTTTTGAAGTAAACATGTATTTTTATCAATTGTGTTTCCTACTGTAATGCAGGACTTGAAACCCTTGTGCAACTTGCAAATGCAGAGGACTGATTCTAAAGAATAGATTTTTAAATATGGCAAGAACATGATACCTCAACAATCGAAGCATGAACAAAAATCATGAACAAAACCATTCTTGCACACTTTGGTAGGAACTTCGTTACTCCACAGCTCTTGTTTCTTAATTGACTATCAAGTTTACAAAGCTTGAGCTAAGTGTTGAGCACATAAGAGAATATTTGTCATTGAAAGCATAGAAAATAATTTTTTTGACAAATATGTGATTGCGATTCCAGTGTGGATGACAAAGACTTCTTCCCTTTGCTTCTCTCTTTTCTCTTCAAACAATAAAATTCATTAATAATTGCAAGTTTATGTATAATAGGACAAATGTAGGCCTAATATAAAATATAATAATTTGCACATTTGGCTTTCATTTCTCATTGTCGTAGCACTACATAGTATATTGTGATCTTTGCATAAGAACATTATCATAGAGCTACATAATAGGATGAGGCTAATCTCCCAACAAAACACACCTATGTACATATAAAAATGCATAAAAACATACATAAAAATACATATAGAAACATACATAACATGATGAGACAGTGTAGTGAGGGGCCTATGAGAGGGATGATAAAAGTGATGAAATCAACAGATGAGAGAAAATGCTGCAGTGAGGAATGCAAGGAGATAATGGTGGCATTAGCTCATTTTTCCTATCATTTTGAATTACACTGATGTTTTTTTCCTTGACGCAAGAAGCTATTTGTTCACTATGGCCAGGAAGGGGTGCTCATGTGATTAAGATATGCGTTTTAAATTGTAACAAGTATTGTTATTGGAAAACACTCTATGTTGTGGATTTTCTCATTCTATAGGTTGAAAGAGAAAGGTTGGAGAGAAAGGGGGAAAATTGCAAGTGGGGGAGATGACCAACCTAATTGAGGTGAGGGGTTTGTAACCGATTGAATTGTTACTCATAAAGGGTTTGAATGGGTTGTTGTTTTTAAAGGGTTTAAAAACATGATGTGGATTGCAAATTTCATAAATCTTAGTGTATTTGAACTAGGAATTTTTAAAAACATTATGAATCTTTTAAAAATATTTTGTTATTAATTCCATAGGAATCTAATGAAATGCACTATTTTATAAACATCCAATGTTTTCCAATAACCATTGACACTTTGTGTTGTCATACTTTTCATTCTACAGGTTGAAAGTGAAAGGTTGGAGTGTGGAGTTGCAGGTGAGGGAGACGAAAAACTAACAGAAGTGAGGTGAGGTGTTTGTAACTGATTGGGTTGTTACTTCTAAAGGGTTTTAAAACATTATGTGGGTTATTTTTTGTAAAGGGGTTTCAAACATTAAGCCAGTTGTAGGTCTTAGAAAACCTAATGTTTTGTAAACTAGACTTTTACAAAATAGTATGAATGTCTTGTAAAGTTTTTGTTATTTAGACCATAAGAATGTAATGATAGGCACCATTTTGTAAACACCCAATGTTTTCCAACAATCATTAACACTTTGTGTTGTCCGCTTTTTGATTCTACAAGTTAAAAGTGAAAGTATGGAGAGTAGGGGGAGACAAAAAAACAAATGAAGTGAGGTGAGGGATTTCTAACCATTTGGGTTGTTAGTTGTAAAGGGTTTTAAAACATTATGAGGGTTGTTGGTTGTGAAGGTTTTTCAAACATTAAGTGGGTCGTAGAAAGTTTCATAAAACCCAATGTTTTGCATCTTAGAATTTTACAAAACAATATGAATTCCTTGAAAATATCTTGTTATTTAGACCTTATGAATGTAATGAAAGACATTGTTTTATCCATTTTTTTCCAACAACCATTAACACTTAGTGTTTCACCAATTTCAACAAGTTTATTTAGTATTGTCAATAATGGCAAGAAATTGGTGTTCTTGCTATTTGTAATGCACAACTACGTATATAGTTTTAAAAACCACAAGGGCATAGTTGTGTTGTGAGGTGGAATGCAGTTTTATAAACACTCAATATTTTCCATTATTGTAGCTATTCATCATCTAATAATCCACACCTACATATACGGTCTTAAAAACCACAAGGGCCTAGGTGTGTTGTAAGGTGGAATGCAATTTTATAAACACTCAATGTTTTCCATTATTGTAGCTATTCATCATCTAATAATGCACACCTACATATACGGTCTTAAGAACCACAAGTGCCTAGGTGTGTTGTGAGGTGGAATGCAGTTTTATAAACACTCAATGTTTTCCATTATTGTAGCTATTCATCATCTAATGTTCACATTCACTAGATTTATGACCAAATCTATTGCATGTAAAGCACTGATCGAGAAATGATTGAGCATTTTGATTCATTTTTCTTCTACACCCTATTGCTCTATGTCCAAATTTATTGCAAGAATAACATCAACCATTAAAATATGAATACCTTTATATATTTGGTTGTTTGATAGGAAGTCTCTTGAAGTATTTCTTCAGGTTCAAGACTTTCTTGACATTGCTCTTCTTGTCTCTAGTCTTGTTTTGTTTATTGTTCTTATTTTTATCATTATTTGGAATTTGATTCTCCTTTGAGCTTTATCTATTAGATTTGGTTGTGAAACTACCCAAGATCAAAGTGACTGAAGGAAAGCAAGAAAAAATCCCAGAGATGAACAAAAATCAACACTCTCCTAGCACTGAACTAGACTCACAATTTGAGATAGTGTTCTCATTAGCATAGGTAGAGGTGAGGGCTTGTTTATAAAGAAAAATATAGGCATATAAAACCAAGAGGAATAATAAATCCCTTTACCCATAATAGGTGGGAGGTTTTACCTACTTGGTAAATGACAAATACATGGTTATGCCAACTCGGGTAAAGATAGAAAATGGTTATGGGGAGGTGGAAAATAAGTCCAAAAGAGGGTGTGACATTCAACTACTCAAATTTGGGTGTGAATGACAAATGTGATTGAAATATTATGCCATGTGTCCTCATCTTAATCATTCTAATATAACCCAATCAAGCTTAATAATGTGTGTAGGAAAATTAATTATTCCTTAACATAAGAGAAAATAAAAAAACCTACACTAACACCCCCTCCTTAAGCACAGCTTAGGTGGGTGAAAAAAAAAACAAAGATGGGTCCCAGCTACTAGGCCATGTTACACCTGCCCATGTACAAAACAATCTCTCATAATTGGAGAAAAGTGGAAAACCTAGTGGGACAAAACTCCTCCCCAAAAGAGAAAGAAAATAATTTTCCCAACATAAGAAGAATTCCATGCAAAGAAGAAATCCCCTCCAAAATAGAAAGGAGAAAAAATACTATGTAGCCTTGCCTCAAGTAGTCAACTGTACCAATGGCTGATGCTCGAAACTAGATGTAGAAAATGGACCACAATCTTCAAACAACATTCCTCCCTTAGGAAGAAACAAAACCAAAGGTGTATGAAGAACTTCCCATTCCTAAAATGAATATGAGGGAAGAAAGATCAAAAAGTATGAAGTCTCTGAAAACTATTCATTTGTCTCTATGTCCATGCTGAAAGCTACCACCACCAAATCAAGCATTCTAGGGCACACTAATGAAGATGAAAATCTAGAACCTAGTAGAAATGTATACAAAACAAGATCCAAAGACTCCAATATCTCATCTGAAGATAAAGATGCCTCCTCCAAATGTTGTACATAATTATCCATAATTACATTAGACTCGAAAGAATGATCATGTAGAGAATGAACAAGAGGGTCAAAGTGTTCCCTTGCAACAACTGAAGAAGGATCATGTCCATCAAAGAGAAGATGAATATCAAAATGATGTCTCCCAAATCTGAAATAAATGACTCCATAAAAAAACTTGCAATGTCTGCCAAGTAGTCATCCCAAGCAATTATATCTGGAAGGCGATGTCGATCCTATTGCACTAAATCACAAGAATCCATGAATGTAGCAACAAAAGTATCCTCAGAAACAATAGTAGATGGAGGATAAGGAATGCAAGGCTCAATAACTGGTCTGATGTGAGAAGATCAAGATTTAAATAGCCAAAATTCTCCTCAAAATCAAATTTCACATAAGGAGTGTGATCAATATCCAAAGGATCAAAACCATCATTAGGTGTAAAGTCTGAAAATGTATACAACCGAGATTCATGATCAACTATCCTAGTAGCAATTATCTCTCTACTCTCCAAGTCTCTGATGATAACTAAATTGGGTGTGAACTCCACAGTCTTCCTTGCTCCACCATGAGTGATCTAATAGATGGAAAGAAGATTGTTTGTCAAGTAAGGTACACACAAAACATCATTGAAGCCATACCTAATATAAAAAAAACCCTTCCCAATTACACTCATGTAAGTATTGCTGCCCATCAAAATAGGTGGCATAACACAAGGCTCAAAAGAAGAGAACATAGACTGTGAAGAAGCCAAATGATAAGAAGCTCTAGAATCTAGGAGTTATTTCCTTGATTCATGAATTGTAGAAGCACAAAGAGCTTTACCTTTATTTTTCTAAGACTCAGAAGCAAATCTTGCATGACCTTTATCCTTACTAGATCTTGACTATTTGGAATGTGAAGAAGAAGTAGACTTAGACATTCTAGAAGGTAGATAAATGGTGTTCTTCTTAACAAGATGTTTCAATTCATCAATATCCTTCTTATAACAAGAATGTTCTTCATGTCTAGTCCTCTTGCAATATGAACACGTAGACTTCTCCTTCTTAGATGATTCATCCCTAGAAGAGGATTTGTGTTGTGCTTGATTTGTGTGTGGATTTTTCTTATATTTCTTTTGTTTCTTGTCAAATTTTCTTGACTCTTTCTATCGCTTAGGTTGACTAGCCAATAAGGCCTAAGTTTGTGATGGATTTATGAGACCCAAGAAAGAAGCTTATTTTGTTCATTCATTAACATCTTAGAAAAAGATGCAAATGAAGGAATAGTATATTGAGATCCCATAGTGAGTCTATGAGTATGAAATCTAGAAACAAAAGCTACAAATTTAGGACCAAGTTTATTCAGTGTACATTATAAATTAAATGAATTTCGTTTTTCGTCAATACCACAATCTTTACATTGTGCTCTCAGATCATTGACCTTAGTAATATAATCCTAGATGCTACCAAAATTCTTTGGATCAAGGCTCATCAGTTCATTATTAATCTAATAACCTTTGACTTCATTTGTTTTACCATACAAAGATTTTAAATTTTCCCAAGCATTGTGTGAATTTGTACAAGCTTTAATATAAAACATAAGATCTAGGGAAACAAAGCTATAAAGGCATCCAAGAGCTTTTGTATGTTCAAGCATCCATTTTATCTTTTCCTTAGCATCTATAGGTTCAACTACCTTTTTGTCAACATAAGGAATATAGCCAAGTTGCATTAAGGCATTCCATGCATGTTGATGCCATGTTGCATAATTATAAGGTGTTAGCGAAGGAGCCTTAGAATGATCCATGTGTGAAGGAAAATAAGTGCACAAGTGAGCAGATAAAAAACACACACACATAAAGAGAGACCCCTCCTTTTCACTCAATCAATAATCCCCCCAAACAAAAATGATTTGGAACTTCATAAATTAGTCTATTTACAATGCTGGAGTTGTTTTCTAGAGTTTTACAAATGTCTAAAATAGACCCAAATACTAAAATTACAATCAAATATCAAAATGAGAACTTTAAAATAGCACAAATGTGTACTGCTCAAAAAAATATTCACTTTTGAAACAAGAATCACCTTGATTTGAGGTCGTATGTGAAAGATACATCCATTTGAAGTTCAAAGAAATCAAGAATATCCTTTAGATCTGATGAAAACACTAAATTTCTGGAAAACTGGGATTACTTGAGCAAATACTAATTTCACCATTGTGAAGACTATGAAATTATATCCCAAAATTAAAAAATATCATTGAAAAATGCCTCTGTATGACTAAGATATCATGCTCTGATGTTTAGGTGCAAAATTGAAAACTCCAATGGAGAGAGGTAAAAAATTTGAAAATCAACACCTCCACCAAATTTAGCTAAGGTTCTACCAAATGTAGGATGTCACCAAAGATGGTTGTAGCCAACCAGTTTAGAAATCTATTAAAACTGGTGAACTACCAGATTAAAATAGAACCCTACTAAATTTGGAAAACCTCCAAAATAACCAATAAAATTAGCAGAACCACTAAATGTGGCACCATATATAGGCACGATTTGAAATTTTAAATATTTTAAATGTTTAAAAAAACACTTTAAATAATAAAACATTCATTTTTTTTATTTTGAAAATGTGGGGCCCATGCCATTCTCCAATCCCCACTTAATATGTGTTGCATAATAACAATTTGACAATGTAGAAAATTATAATTGAAAAATATTTATTTTTTCGTACCATACTTTTTGCAAGTGGGTTGTATAGTGCACTTGCCAAAATAATTTTTGCTTTGAAAATGACTTTCTCCAAAATTGACGAATTGATAGTCAATCTTTAGGTTTTGATGCCTTCTGAGTGCGATGGTGAGGTCCATTTGGGTTGAAAATGTTCTAAAAGATTAGCTACCTTCAGGAACCTCTCTAAAAACCTTTGCTTCAATCCTTCACAAATCTCGCACCCGTTGTCCAATTTAGATGAAATAAAAGAAAATTCTAACTTTTTTGGCTACTTTGAACTCAAAGGTGAGCTCAAAATATCTCCAGGAAGATTCGAAATGCCTACAAAAAAATGCAATAGAAAAGAACCCCCCTACAAACTAAGATATCTATCAAGCATTTATGATTCTCTAGGTCATCATCAAATGTAAGAGAAGATCATACTTTTCTTTCAAGAATGGATTGAGATATTTGTTAACCCACAACTCACAACTAGCTCTAATACCATGTTAGATTTGGTTGTGAAACCACCTAAGATCAAAGTGACTGAAGGAAAGCAAGACAAGAACCCAGAGATGAAAAAAACTCAGCACTCTCCTAGCACTGAACTAGACTCACAATTTGAGGTTTTACCAATAATAGGTGGGAGGTTTTACCTACTTGGTAAATTCCAAAAACATGGTTATTCCAACTCAGGTAAAGATAGAAAATAGTTATGGGGAGGTGGAAAATAAGTCCAAAAGAGGGCGTGAAATTCAACTACCCAAATGTGGGTGTGAATGACACATGTGATTGAAGGATTATGCCATGTTTCCTCATCTTAACCATTCTAATACAACCTAAACAAGCTTAATAATGTGTGTAGGAAAAATAATTATTCCCTAACATAAGAGAAAATAAAAGAACCTACACTAACATTATCCTTTTTCAAACCCTAATCCTTCTTTATCCTTATAGACCTTTTGGATCTCAAGCATATCATCAAGAAAGGTGGAGCTCTTCTTAAATTTATCTTCTTGAATCCTTGCTTTCTCCAAATCTAATCTCAACGTCATAATATCTTCTTCAAATCTTGAACATTAGTAGATTTATCTTTTAATTTAGCATTTAGAATTATTCAACTCTTTTTCCTTCTTCAAATTGCACTTTTAGATTGGTGATTGTCTCATTTGATTGTTTGAGCTACTCATTTGTTTCCTTGAACATTTCTTTAGCTTTCTTGAGTTGTTTCCTCAACTTCTTAATACATTCATCTGCTTCCTTAATATTTTCCTTTAAATCTCTATTCTCACTTTTTGCTCTATCTAGATCATCAAGGGTAGATCTAATTTCTTCCATATCAACTTCATAGCCCTCTTCTATAAACCCTTCCATCATAATCTCTTTAGAAGGATTAGGATATATCATAGTAGCCATGCATTTAACCTCAAATATCTATCTTGGTTGTTAAACCAATTGAAGGAACCAAGATCTTACACCAATTGTTGAACACTCAGACTACTAAGAGGGGGGTGAATCAATATTCTCAAAAAATCATTAACTCAAACATGCATTTCAAAACATCTCATTCAACTTATAGAAATGGAAAGGAACAATAAAATAATCCACCACAACACATAACACAAGAACACTAGATTAACATGGAAAACCCAAGAAGGAAAAAACCATAGTGAGGATTAGCTCATACAATATATTATTCACGGTTACAAGATGTTATATAAAGGCTCACTATCATGTGGACTCACTATCTAGATGAATCACTGTTCAAGAAAATAGAAGAAATGGATCCCTCCTAGAATAGAAAAGAGAATGGATTGCTATCAGAGATTGAACTGATTACAATACATTTGCAACTTGCTTAAGATAGTCCCAATTAAGCTTAGAAAAATAACTTAACACACTTCATACTTCATGAATATACATTTACTTTAACCTTATTTGCATTAAAGTCACATCACATACACACACACTCTCAATCCCATATTCACACAATAAATTTACCTTATATATACACACACACATCTACCACAAACACATAACATCAATTAGGTTGGCCTAATTAGATGAAAAGTGCAACCCTTTATCCTATTGGTTCAAAACTCTAACACACACACCTTGCAGAAAGAACCAAAATATGTACACCACCAAAATAGGTGGACATAAACTATAATTACTCCCATAAGTCTTCTCAATACACACTTCAACTTTGCACGACCCCAAAACCCTTAGGTCAGAATTGCAAAGCAAAACTGGTGAAGTAACGACTGAATGAACAATTTGTTCATCCACAACTCAATACACAGACCACCAAAACACTTGCCACTTTGAGTGCACACAAATTTTACAATTGTAAACACTTTCTCAAAACTACATAGTATAATATTCATCCACAATGGAATACAAAGCATTCCAACATGCACTCTATGCCTGTAACATTGTTATAACTTAGTTGATATTTTTTCAACATGTTCAATTGTGGAAGACAAAAAAACTTGAAACACTAGATTTGAACAACTTTAATACAACTCAAAACCACATGACAAGATATTGCATAGCAAATCAATGTGGACCACAAAACTAGTTCACTAAACATGAAGTATGTATATTGGTACTTAGTCAAGTATCAAAACATTTGGTATACACCAAACAACCCCCTCTGCATTTGTACAATGGGTTGAAATAAATGAAAACACCATATTCCATCCACACACTATCATGCTCATGTTTCCACAATCTTCCAACAATCTCCCCAATCTTGGAATGAGTTGTGAGAGGTGATAACTAAGTAATTATAGCTAGTGGAGGAAACACTAGGGATAATCCCCTTTAGCGAAAGTGGAACCAAGGATGTCCATGTAAATGGGAAAATAAAAACTAAAAAAAATTCCATTCTCCCTCTAGATAAAAATATTCAAGACATTTATATTGTTAGACACACCAAATATTTTAAAATTTCACCTTGACATCTTGAAATTTATATAGGACAAAATAAACCAAATCAAGCACAAAAAATGCTAGTGGTACTAGCTTATTTTCGCAATCTTCATTTTAAGAAAAGAAAGGTTTAAAAAGTGACTTTATCAGGTCTCTCAAGCATAATAATGTAGCCTAAAAATGTTGCACAATTCACTAAACCTCAACTTACACTCATAATATAAAAATTTCTCCCAAAAATAGGAGAGGTAGACTATACTAAAACATTAAGGCTTTGATACTATTGGTTTTTTTATTAGAACCAAACTTAATCCAAATCCTAACCTATGAGCTTTCCACAACTCAATTATTAGCTAAGTTGAGGATTGGCGAACACCTAAGGAAAGTAACTAGTACCTCACTTCTCTTTGGGCTCTGTGAAACCCAGGGAGGGAAATCCCATATATACTCATAATATCTCGCTTTAGGTTAAGATTATTTCATCACACAGATGCACTATCCAAGAAAATTGCATTTGTTGAGGCTCGACATACCTCAGATAAAAGTATTACTTGTTTCCAAGAGTACAAACACATACTTAAAATTGAAACAATGTGGTTTGAAGTACTTTGTGTATCATTCTTCATCTTGAATCCAAGGCCCAATTCAATATTAGCTTAGCTTACTATAAAACATACTCATGAAACAATCATGACTTATCTAAGAGAGGAAAATAATTTTGATATTTATGAAATCTGTAATATAGGATTATTTGAATATCAAAAACTAATGGACTATTAGAATGTCACTTTGTAACACCCAACTCACTGTTTTTGCAAAAAAATACTTCCTTATGTAATCCTATATCATTTTCTCACAAGCTCATGAGCTCCTTTTAGCATTTAATCAGTTCATTAAATTGAAGCATAAAATGAATTCATAAATTTTATGCAAATGAAAAAAATATGAATGAAATTTCCATTAACACTTTCATTCATACCTTTGATAGAAAAATGTTCAGGAGAGAAGCATTTTGAAAACTAAGCTTCTTATATATTTATGATATTGCATTGCATAGCCATATTTAAAATTCATACATTGTATAACTTCTTTAATTTTTGTTTGATATATTACTAGAATACATATTCACATTCTACTTTGCTTCTTGATCATTGTATCTACTGTGACCTTACCCTTGACTCAAAAGACTCTAAACTCTCTCTTTTTTCAGCCATGAAATCCCCTTTATATAAGTAGGGGAGTGACAAGCAACTGACTGAATTACAATTTCATTTATATTTTAGTTCATTTCAGAACCTAATTTCAACTAACTCCTCGAAGGACTCCCTAGGTGGCTTCATACGTAATCACTTGAGAACAAGGGAGGAAAAAAAGACAAAAAATGTGTGTTAAACACAAGGATTCATTTCCATAGTAACCTTTTTTTTGGAACAAAAAAATTTCAATCACATTACCACGGAGACCACCACATCAGCAAGGGAATGAAAAAGACAAACCATGGAAATATATAAAAAAATACCTCCTATGTAATGACCATGGTGTCATAAAAACTAAAACTTAAGTAAAAGCCCTATTTAGAGTTGTTGGCATCTAAAAATGCCCAACCACTCCTAGTCCTTGTTGCAATTGGAGGTATCACCAGCACATCATCATAAAATCTATCATAAGGCACTAGGGAATAGATGTACTAGCCATAGTACGAGTCTATTTTAGCTTCAACATTTGAAGAAGTATTTGAAAGCACAATAAGAGAACTCTATTTTCCCAAGCTGGTTTGGTAACTCTTTTCCTTCTTTTTGTCCTTCTTCACTGGCAACGCTAGTTCCTTACCTTTGAGCTTAGTTGTTTCTCCTAGAAGGGTCCTATTCCTCAAGCGGTAAGTGCTCTTCATAATTACCTTCTTTTTATGGACTCTAGCCCTCCTTTTCCATTTTTCAACTTTTGGGGAAACCACAATTTCTTGCTTAGTTACCTCCTCATGGTATTTAGACATACTTAACCAACTAAACCTCCTAACAAGTGGATTTACCTCATGATTTTTTCCTATCTTATCAAACTAACATAATGAAAATTAAAATACTTTTGGTTTGATACCCAAAATAGGATTACCCCAATCTGAGTGATAACAACCAATTCAAGAAATAAAAGTCCTAAGAATTCATACCAACTTAACCAGGGAAAGAAAATTCTGTAGTAGATAGACCAACAACCTTTTACACTTTGCCTAATATAAACTATGGACTAAAAAGATAGTGACAATAATAATTGATCATCCTACATTAAAAAGAGATTTCGAGCATGCATAATTAATGATGTGGAACTCCTTGCACGAGTGAACCATTGGCCTATCAACTTCACTCTAAATATAGACCGTTCATTTGAAAGTAATTAAAATTTCATCTAAGGTGGCCATGAGCATCATTTTTTTGGCTATTATCAACTTGCTCCTTGAAAACAATGATGTTATCTCAAACATTGACATGTTATTCCTTAACCCTATTTTAATCATATGTGTCATGAAAATTAGCATGTATCACCAACCTAATCCATGCTCTTCATTAATATAGGCAAAGTACATAAGACCAATTTAGAGAGAAACTTTCTTTATACGACTCATCACTTCATCACTGATTTTTCTTCATGCCTAGTGTGCTAATTAGTGATGAAGTTACTAATGTGATGATTTCCCATCCATTGGATCATCCTACTTCAAAACTTTATCAATGGTCCCCTATTTCTTTCACTAATCCCTTTTTGCTTCATGCGAGATCCCAGTATCTTGCCACGTTCCCTTTTTCTATGTTGTTTTTCGCTCATCGTTGATTCACTTTATCATTACTCAGCTCTATTAATGATGAAGACATCCGTGTGATGGCCTTTAGCCCTCAATTCTATGGCCTAACTTTTTGTCACATTTGTCCCTTCATCATGCATCGCTAATGCAAACTTCATGCCTATGGTCCCATCAGTGATGAGAGATATTATGGAGGTACTAGATCTTGGACACATGCACTTGCATAAGACAAATAGCACCAAAGACATCGCCCATAAGATCACATCAAATTAGCGAAGGGTATGTGTAGGATCATGATGGGCCAAAAAGTGGCGATATGATGGGTATGTGTAGGGTATGTGGTTGACAACTCTTTTTTACCCAAAATTGATGGAATGAAAAGGGTTTTTAAAGGAGATTCTTAGCTTTCCACCAATATAAATTATGCTTTACTTTGAATTTAATAAATAATTATTATTCATTTTCTCTTTGAATTACGACTAAAGTCCTCATTGATAAGTTGATTGAAAAACATCTATAGCTAATGGTATCACATTTTTGAATCTGAAACATGCCACATTCTATGCTTTGCATACCATAGGATTAAAAAAAAAATAAAAATAAATTTCATGAATTTTACCAAGTTAAGGTGGTGGTCGACATACGAGCTTTTATATTTTTAAAAGTTGTAATAAAAATTAATAATTAATTATTTACTTGGAAAAAATTATAAAATAATATGCATCATATTGGGACATGAGTCCTCTACTTATATCTAAAAATAATATTATCATTTTATTGTGGTTAGGGTGCTTAGACAAAGAACTACTTATTTTTTCCCTAAAATTTAAGTACTACTACATTGAAATTTCAAATTTTCACCAAATGAATTTTTTTTTTAAAAACCTAGTACTTTAGAAACTACATTCAATTTTCTATAGATTCTATTCTTACATATTTTTGAAATAATATAGATAACTTATTCAAATTTTTACATCAAGTTTCCTAACTCAAATTTTTCTAAATTTTTTGCCACTTAAGGGCCTATTTTTTCCATGATGATCTTGTACATACCCTAAAATAAAAACCCTTTAAAAGGCACCCATCACTTACTGCTATTTTATAACCTAAGTTTTGAAGTAAATTCGTGATGAGCGATAAGGCTTTCTTTCATCGCTAATTCTCCTCATATATCGTGTGAGCAATTAGCGATGAATGGTTTACAATAGTCATAGGTTTCATCGCACATTGCTAATGTGAGAATTAATTTTCACAATATATCTATGATCACATGGAACATATCACTCATCGCTATTACAAATTTTCTTCTCAATGGCTATCAAATATCGGAAATAAGAGCATAAGGCTAAGAACATTGCTCATTGTTATTAGAAATTAGAAAGATCAATAATCAGTAGCAATGAGTGATAGAAAAGGAAAGTATCACTCATCGCTCATCACTAATTCAAGGTGTAAAATTATGAATAAATCAGTGATGAGTGATAAGAACATAAGGGACATCAAGACTTGAGTGGAAGATTTTAGGCATGTGCTCATAAGTTGTTCTAAAGGAGGGGACTTCTCTAGGGCGACACAAGAACAATAGGCTCATAACATTGGAATCATGTGGAATAAAGGACGTAATGATCAAAAAAGATTATTTTCTTAACCCTGTAGAAACAGATGATTCAACCCTATACAAAAGAAAAACAAGTCATATAGTGATAGTCACATGACAATGTAAATATGAGAATTCCTCTTTTGTGTTCAACATCAGACATTATACATCTAACAACAAAATAGAATTCCAAGCAACTAAAAACAAAACCCTAATCCTCATACAAAAAACCCTTCACCAAATGTGAAAAAAAAAATTAGATAGAAAACTATAGGGTTTTAATATGAACACTAAAAATTTTGCAATTTTTTTGAAAGTGCCATCAGTGGCTCTTTTTGGGGACGTCTCTTCCTCAGTGAATAGAGCAAGAATTCAAATCCTCTGGAGAAGTAGACCAAGTTCCTACTCCATTGGGCAACAAAGTTATAAGACATCTATGCTCCCATTTTTTTGGTTTGACAATTCAAACCATATATTTGATGGCCCAAGGCTACCAAGAACTGTAGGGCTCTTCTTACTCTATCATATACAAAATTTTCATCACACCTAACTGAATCCATCCTGAAATTTTCACTAGAATATGCTTGATTCAACATGCTATCTACTTTAACAAATTTGTAACCACCACGTATCTAATAATCAAGCATACCTTGAAAATATTGTATTGAATGTGGTAGTAACTCATAATTTTTACCATTTAAGACATTGTCAAGTTCAAAATAACCTTCCTCAATGTTTTTCCCATTACCACAATGCAAGGAATTTACATCCAGCTGAAAAATTTGGCACTCATATTCTACCAAGTAGCTAGTACTATTAATCTCAATCTTCATAGTAGTTTGCATATTAAAAGTGAATGTTCAGTCATAACAACTAATCAAAAGATTGTGTACATTATGAAAACTACCTTCAAGTGTATGTTAAATAAGTACACCTATACATTGGCACATATTGTAGTTGTGTCTCAACAAGTTGGTGTAGAGAATCATCAAGAATCTCTACCCTATCTTTATTCTTGATCACTTTGACATCCACTGAACACATGTCAATATCTTCAGCATTTATAACTTGTTATAAAGTGAGCAATTCTGGTTCAAAAATATAATCTTTTTTTTCTTTTGAATCAGCCCCCATATTCATACAAAAAGAAACTCATAACTAGGCCCATCCAAAATAGAAAAAAAAATACTTATCTCAATCTTCTTTATGAATTGCACAACCTAACTTATTAGATGTACAAACCTCATGGTGATCTATTGTTCTTGAAACATTGACACATACTCCTAAACTTTCATCAGTCTACATGCTCCTATGTTCTTTATTCAAAGCATTATTAAAATCAATCAATTGCTTGTTATTACCCACATTACCATAATGTTGATCAATTAGTTCATAACTCGAAGGAATATCAAATACCCATGTTTCATATTTTGCATAACAAAGACTATCATCATTGTCAAAATCAATATGAATACTACATGATGACTGACAGCTATCCATATGTGCATATTTCTGATATATATGTCATAATCTTGATCCACTCCTTCAACCACTTCTCTCTCTTGACCTTTAGTAGAAATACATGCTTTACCAAGTTGTAATTCAGGATATACTAAGATATTTTTATCAAAATCTAGAAACTTCATGAATTGGGTTTCATCATTGATATGATCCTTTATATCGATTTGAAGGTAAAGAGAAAAAATTTCACCACTATGAGTATCAATGGTGAACATTATAGTGCTTTTAATTTCCTCCTTCTCAAGGATGCACTTATTTGTATTTGACAATACATGTATATATGATCATTTGCATCCACATAATTGTTGGTGTCATTAGCATGTTTATCCACAATTGTGGACAATAGACATTGCACATATTCATTCCTCATCTTTTCCATACTATCTAAACAAGTGTAGGCCATCTATATATTCAATATTCTAAAATCCTTAATTAGTGCACTATATCCCTCCTCAAAAGCTTCAAAATACATATGAATGTAATCAGGTGTACTAGGTCTGAAACTTTTAGGGAGTAGTGTAAGATCAGTAGCAAATTTGTGACTAAAGGAAATGCTTGACTCATCATCCTACTTCTTTAGTTCCCTTAAATTTGTGACAAAATTAGAGGGTTCTTTTGAAAATTCTTTCCTAAAAGCATCCACCAATTTATCCTAGCATGGAAAAGATTTCTCAGGAAAACTTAAGTACCAGTCCCTAGCTCTAGCTTCAAGAAATCTGACAAAAAATCCCATCCACAAATCCTAATCTCTAAAAAAATCTTTACCATAAAGCTATAATTTTTTTGGATATGGGCATCTCCTTCACACACACTATATCCATTAAATCTAGGCATTTGCTTATAGATTTGAGATGGCATTCTTTCAACCTTGTAATCAATCCATGACAAATCTAATTGATCATACAATGGGTCAAAAGAATTGAAAAAGGGTACAACAACCTGGCTAGCATATCTAGTATGATTATCTCTTAACTAGGCTTGGATAGCCATTAGGTACCTTTTATGTAAGAGACCAGGTGTCTCTCAACCCAAAATCTGACTGTAAATGCGTTTTTCTTTGTTTTTGCAATTTTTGATTTTTCTTGTGTATTTTTGTGCAATAAGGTTTTTTGCGATTTTGATAATAAATACTTGTAAAATATAGTTAAAGACAACAATATAAAATACTGAAGCAAATAACTTCTATATTGAAGGCGTGCAACTATATTATGGTAGATAAAAGATTACAACATTGAATTTGAAACATTCAGACAAAAAAGCAAAGCAATATATATTATTTGAATAACCTAATTTATGATTGCAACCACCTATGAAGGGCATGAAATAGTATGACCAATCAAGAAGATAGACTTTCCTCACCAATAGATGATGGCAGAAGCTTTTGGAAACCTAGGTGCCCAAAACTGTGAAGTCGGAATGCAAAAAGGCAAGGCATTTTTGCCTGTAGAAGAAGTACGGCCTTGCTGCTGCAAAAGTACGGCCCTAAAACAACAATGAATAAATCTGTACCACCTAGGAATGTGTGCTAGATGATGGATAATGAATGGCCACTGAAAGAGATTTCCTTTTGGAAGAAAATCAATCCAAACCCCAATAAAAATCTTCACCAATAAGCTTTGTTGTAAATTTTGAATAAAGCCACTTTGATGGACAAGCTTCAACTGGTATTTCATAGCCTCAGTATGTTTGATTCTAAAGAGTTGACGTTCTCCAAAACCTAATTGCAGAAACCCTTGTTTCTCCAACTCCAAATTGTTCTTAGAGAGAAAAGACAAAATTTGAATAATCAATCAATAATGAGTTCTATTTTGTCTTTGAGAAATAAATACCTCTCTGAAAAGTTTGACCCTTCTCAAAAAGAAATTAAATGAGAATTTAAATGATTAATTAAATTCACCCCTCTTGACTTCTAGGCAATTTAATTAATAAATGGAATCTTTAATCAAATGAGTAATGAATACTCATTTAATATTAATATTATCCTTTTATTATAAAGTATTAAATACTTTATAATTCGCCATTAATAATTAAAAACTTTAATATTTCACTTAAAGTGACTTTATAATATCAAGTCATAATGATAATTATTTAATTATTATTAAATGCTCCCCTTATTCACCGTTTTCTCATCAAACTATCAAACTAGGTCGAAATTGAGATGACCAACTGAACTAGGTGCCCTGCCCGAAATAGTAACCCCTGTCTACCTGACTTACTATAAATAGTAAAGGCCTGAGTATCACTTTGTGAGTCCCTGCAAAGACCCAAACCTGAAACAACTTGTGGAGTAATGTCCCGAAACTCTGGATAATTACCACAAGCGATCCTCTAAACACTTCTGCCAGCCTATGAGGATCTGATTGATAGGCTCACTCCTTAACAAACAATGTCAGCTAAAACAGGGACATTACAGTCCGCCCCCCCTGAAATTGCTTGTCCACAAGCAATCTCTGCAAATAAAATTGCACCACACCACCTAGATCCCAAGGGTAGTGTCAGTTACTGTCTCTGATTGCCACAACTGACTCCATAAACTCCCATAATTGATCAACTGGAATGGAATACCATCCCCTGTCAACCGCAGTGTTGTCTGTCATAGGATCAAAAAACTCAAGAGGAAGCAAGTCAATCTGCAAGCAACACTTGCTCCCTAGAATGACACAAGATATACTATCATCCAACATGTCTAGTATGTGCATACCAGAACTGTGCACCTGACACAAATCACGTACATACACATCAAACATGAAACCATAAACACTTTGCACCGTGTACTCACTGTGAAACTCCTACAAAAGCTGAGTCTAAAATCCTAGTGCATAAGTAGGATCCCAAACACTATCATCACTTGTCCCACTAACGAGAGAGATAGAGTGTAGGCTCCCATCTGTAATCCCCCTCAACACATATTTCTTTCCCTACACCTCAAATCTCATCTCCATTTTAGGCAAGTTGAGGGTGAACACACTAATGTCCTAAAGCCATCTCTTACCCAACACTAAATCCATCCCACCTAGGTTGACCACATAAAAGTCTTCCTGCAACTCATAATCATTTAGCATGAGGGTTAGATTACAAATTCGTTGAGTGCAAGTGAGGGTATATCCATCTACCACCCAAACTCTGAATCCAACGAAGTCCTCTATTAGGAGTCCGCATCTGCTAACAAAGCTCTCATTCATAAAATTATGTGTGGCTCTTGTGTCAAGCATAGCAATACATCATTATCCATCCACTAATCCCTTGAACCTGAATGAATCATCTCGTACATTAGCAGATTATACCAACAGGGACAAGTTGGCATCAGGCCCAAACTCCATAGAGGCATTCCCCACCTCCGCATGTTCTGAAACAACCTGCTAGTCTAAATCCTCAAACTCAACATCGCCAAAGTAAACCCACATGGCACAGTTGGCTCTTCCCTTTGGTCTCAAAGGACAATCATGCTCCTTTTTGTAAGGTTCTCTACACCAATAACAAAGTTGTTTCCCCCTCAATTCATCAAAAGTTGCATCATCAATTTTTGTTGTTGTTTTCTTCTTTGGTTCTAGAACTGGTGTATGACTCTCCTCAATAGGAAAGGTGTTTGTTTTAGGCTGAAATTGTTTCTTCAGAGTAGAAAGCTCCATACTCCTTTCCTTCCACATAGCCCCTTGAAGAGTAGGAGGATCAGATTCCTTGACCCAGCCTCTCATCGGCTCCAACAAACCCTCAACGAAGAGAATAACAAGTCTCCTCTTTGAAATGCCCGTCACCATGACTACAACCCTTTGAAATTCACCTATGTAGGAATCCAAACTACCTGTCTGTCAAAGTTGAGCTAGCTCCCTGAAATAGAGTTTTGGATCCTTCTTGTCGAAATGCTCTATGAGCCTGCTGGTGAACTCCTGGTAAGTAGTAACTGTGTGATGACCTAGTGTATACATGTCGTGATGCCACCAGTCATGTGCCAACCCATCAAGATGCAATGTAGCAAACTTAATGGCCTTGTCCTCCTGCATGGGTCTCAATGATAGGTAATTGTCCAACTTTTGTACCCAAGACCTTGCTGAACTCTTATCAGAACCATCAAAGTATGGCAAGGTAATCTTGTTGATTGTGTACTATAGATCTATGTTTACCTATGGCTATGGCTGCTGATGCTGAGGACCCTTGTGGTCAAATCTACCTCCCCCTCTAGGTTTATACACATCCATAAACTCATGAAAGGTTGAATATTGCCTGATCTCGGGTGCCAATGATGAATACTCTCCATAAAATCTAGTCATATCTACCACTAACATGCCATTGTGTGGCTGAAACTCATGATGATGGCCCTATTGCTCTACCTCTGAAGTTGGAGGTGGTGTCTCTCTAGATAGGAATGTAGGTTGTCTAGGCCTATGCTCATGATATATAGGAGACGACTGCCACGGTGCTGACACCAAGGGCTGGTCTACGCCTACAGTCCTACTCATCTGTCCTATCTGAATATAGTACGACTAGGATGGAGTATACTGCCTCATCGTACCCATCAACTGGGACATCATGTCCATCATATTATCATTCCTACGTCTATACTCCTCATTAGTAATATCACCTTCTACATGCTCTTTCCCTGGATCCTTATGCGTCTCTGCAGGAATCTCACAATCTGCCATCCGTGTTGTCACACTGTTCTCACTACTATTGGAACTGGATCTGTGAATACCCAGAAACCCTAATACTGTCTCACCTTCAACAATAGGTGGACCTATCCAATCTTCAACTCTGCATGTTCCTCTACCCTTACTATAGAAAATGATATCTCTACTCATGAAAAGCATCGAAAAAACACACTTCTGATTGAAAAAGAAAATGAAAAGGCACAGGATGGCAGGAAAATTGTGCTCTGATACCACTGTAAGAGACTAGGTGTCTCTCAACCCAAAATTTCTGAATGTAAATGTATTTTTGTTTGTTTTTGCAATTTTTGATTTTTTTTGTGTATTTTTGTGCAATAAGGGTTTTTGTGATTTTGATAATAAATACTTGTAAAATATATTAAAAGCCAAAAATATAAAATACTGAAGCAAATAACTTTTATATTGAAGGCATACAATTGTATTATGGTAGATAAAAGATTACAACACTGAATCTAAAACATTTAGACAAAAAAGCAAAGCAATATACATTAATGGAAGAACTTGATTTTTGATTGTAGCCACTTGTGAAGGGCATGAAATAGTACAGCCAATCAAGAAGATAGACTTTCCTCACCAACAAATGATGGCAGAAGCTTCTAGAAACCTATGCGCCCAAAACTGTGAAGTCAAAATGCAAAAAGGTAAGGCATTTTTTCCTATAGAAGAAGTAAGGCCTTGCTGCTGCAAAAGTACAGCCCTAAAACAACAATGAATAAATTCGTACCACTTAGGAATGTGTGCTAGATGATGGATAATGAATGGCCATAGAAAGAGATTTCCTTCTGGAGGAAAATCGATCCAAACCCAATAAAAATCTTCACCAATAAGCTCTATTGTAACTTCTAAATAAAGCCACTTTGATGGACAAGCTTCAACTGGTATTTCACGACCTCAGTATGTCTGATTCTGAAGAGTTGACATTCTCCAAAACTTGATTGTAGAAACCCTTGTTTCTCCAACTCCAAATTGTTCTCAGAGAGAAAAGACAAAATTTGAATAATCAATCAATAATGAGTTCTATTATGTCTTTGAGAAATAAATACCTCTCTCAAAAATTCAACCCTTCTCAAAAAGCAATTAAATGAGAATTTAAATGATTAATTATATTCGCCCCTCTTGACTTAGGCAATTTAATTAATAAATAGTGTCTTTAATCGAATGAGTAATGAATACTCATTTAATATTAATATTATCTTTTAATTATAAAGTATTAAATACTTTATAATTTGCCATTAATAATTAATAAAGTTCTTTAATATTTCACTTAAAGTGACTTTATAGTATAAAGTCATAATAATAATTATTTAATTATTATTAAATGCTCCCCTTATTCACCATTTGCTCATCAAACTATCAAACTAGGTTGAAACTAAGATGACCACTTGAACCAGGTGCCCTGCCCAAAATAGTAACCCCTGTTTGCCTGACTTACTATAAATAGTAAGTGTCTGAATATCACTCTATGAGTCCCTGCAAAGGCCCAAACCTAAAACAACTGGTGGAGTAACGTCCTGAAACTCTGGATGACTGCCACAAGCGATCCTCTAAACACTTCTGCCATCCTACGAGGATTTGATTGATAGGCTCACTCCTCAATAAACAATGTCAGCTAAAATGGGGACATTACATTTTATTAATGTCTTTAACTCCTCTTTTGAACACAACTTTCCATTCTGACCTTATCCTAGGCTTGTTCACACTTGAATGGATACACTTTTTGAAACCAACTACCTAAGAATGGTCAAACTTATGAAGCTTCTTGACAATATGTATCCAAGTTTCTAGTGGCATGTTTACTTCTCTTTGATAATCCATGGATGTATGCAAACCAGAGTTTAACTAATTATACACAATTACAACATTGACTGTATGAAAATTTAGTAGGATAATTTATGATATGATAATAACTTAGGATTGAAATATATGATAACACAAATGGATAGAAAACCTTAAGATATTCAAATTTATCTTTAACCATTCATACTAGAATGTTTGTGAATATTTTGACAAAATGGAACAACAATTGTTTTTCAATATGATAGGTTTAGCAAAATAAAAATATACAAAGAACCATGTACCTTCACACCTCCAACTTCTACAACTTTGAATAAAACATTTTCATGTTACGATACAGAACAACAACCCTTCATATGATAAAATTCAGAGCAGAGTCACCACCTCTTAAATAAGAGGAGAACCTTTGAAGCAAGGTTATATTTCGTTGAGTTCTCCTAGGAGAGTCACTTCACATCATTTGTGAATTTGAGGCTTCTACGCATCAATTTGCAGATTTAAAACTTCTTCAATAATTTGAATCAAAAATTTATTCTACCTTGACTCCTTTCAAATGATCTTCAACATCTTTGCATAAGAGATGCAATATTGTCCCTAGTGGAGTCGCCACTTCTGTTGGTTATTTTTTTAGAACCAAACTTAATCTCAATCCTAACCTATGAGTTTGCCAAAACTAAATTATTAGCTAAGTTGAGGATTGGCCAACACCTAAAGAAAGTAACTATTGTCCATAAGATAAAAATGGACTATGATCTTTTCATTTAGGACATTGACAAAATGATTCAAGAGATCAAAACCAACCAGAAAATCTCATAAAAATGAGCCAATGTTCTATTAAGAACAATGTGGAAACGTTAAAAATTCTCATAAATAAATTAAGGCAATTGAGAGGAGCAGATGATTGACGGGAACCCTTCTACCAGCAAGTTGAAGGAGCAACTTGTTAAAGAAAAAGGTTAAAAAGAGGTGGTGGAGGGTGAAAATGGTCCAAGTGCTCATACGCGAGGGAAAAAAGGGAAGACCTTTGATGAAAAAAATGAAGAATTGCTTACTCTGGTTAATGAACACTATAACCAAAAACTGATGGTGGCAGACACCCTCAAGAATATGAAATAGTCTGTTGTTTTATTGTTTTTTGTTTTGTTGTTGTTTGTTTGATTGCTTTTGATTAACTATGGTTTAGCTGCTGATTGGTTGTGCTTTATCTGATGTAGCAACATTTTGTATTTTGAAAATTTGGATCCTTTATAGAATCCTATTTTCCTGTTAAACAAAAACTTTAAAAATAAGTATATGTAGAAAATCACAATTCTACATAAAGTCAAAAATCATATATAAATAAAATATAAAAGATATAAACAATAGAAACAATTTTATATCATAAAGTTTTGAAATACAAACGAATATTAAGCATTGATAGTAATTTTAAATCTGCTCAATATTTTGAGCAATTAACGTTCTACCCATTCACTTAAGCTGAATTCAGAACAATGACGATATATTCTATAAAATCCTTTTGCATGATGCGTTGTTTTCAAGTGTAAGTGATATTTAACTTCTTTTAAGCACACGATTTTCCTTTTTACAGACTAAGGTGGGGGCATCGCTTTGAACTGTACTGGAAATATTCCAAACTGAATAATAAAATGGCTTTGTACGCATAAAGAAAAGATTTTAATCGTCTAAGTGATGAATGGTATCCGCTTTGGAAAAATGGCATTATTTTTTTTTCTTTCACATCTTTTTGATTCCTTTTACTTTTACTCGTTTTCATTCTTTCTTTTCAATGTGCATTCCACATACTCACTTATTCTTCACTTTACTCCACCAACGAACTTTGTTTTTCATTCTTCTTTGTTTCTTTTGATATAACATAAAATGAAAAGAATTCCCTCCAGGCCAGCATACGAGATTTTTTTCTGTTTAATTCTCGTTAGTTATTGAGAATAATTTTTTAATGAACAATTTAAGTATTTGTTATGATTCTTTATCATTACAAGAAAAATACCTCTTGTTAGATGTCTTTTAGCTTTCACAATTTATAGCATTTGTATTTTGTAATTAATTTTTGGAATAGATTTTGTAATTTTTTATTTTTATTCATTTATGATATAAGTTAACAAAAGTTTGTGGTGGTTATAGTTGGCATAATAAAAAAAAATCATTTTTATTGTTGTTGATGAGATTAATATTGTACTACTTCTACATTCTCACCACAAGATATGAAGAGTATGAATACTTTTCTAACAATGTCAAGAAAGCAATCGCATGTTACCACCTAATTTTCTAATTGATTTTTACCTAGCTTTTACAATTATTAAGGGCTCTAACCATGACAACTAATCTCATATATCTATGTCAAGCTTTGCGTTTATGCCCTTGGATCATTTTTTCCTTTGTAAAATCTTCATTATCCTATGCCTTAATTGAGCTCTTCAACTAAATATATGACAACATGTTAGGGCATTGCCTAAGTCCTTATTTCCCCTATGCTTTATCTTTTATTTGTTTCATGACTTGTGTAGTTGGTGATAAAGAACTTAACATTTTATATTCAAGTACCAACTAGTTATGGGCTAGTGCAACCATAGTTGTAGGCTTGGGCACAATAAAATTACTTGATTGCCTAAGGAACTCCATGCCAACTAATGTAGGGGCATCACATTTCTTTTGATATTGTCTTTTTCCTACCCACCTCTCTCTATGTCTTACTATGATATAAATTTCATTTTTATTTGATCATTGGGAGGAAACTACCAACTTTTAGTCTTGTTAATGAATAGAAACATTGGAGAATGAAGAGGAAGAAGTTTGAGTGTGAATTTTGAACCTAGAAATGAGTTGGTAAGAATTTTGATGGTATTTTGGAGCATTACCCAGTTTAGGCAGGATTTTGTGAAACCTCCATATTTTTTGAGAGATTTTGAGAGAGAAAAAAAAGAGTTCTACAAAGAGAAAAAATGAGCTATAGAGGAAAAAAGAAGAGAAAAACAATCAAGAATGGGAAGGGGAAAAAACTAGAAAATAGAGGAGCACATGATAGACAAACAAGGGGAAAATAGGGGAACCTCAAATTATGGCCTAGTACTCCAAAGGCAAGCAATATGTGTAAATAACTATATTTTGAGATAAATGAAATAACTATATGTGTAAATTTACCCATATAAAACTATTTCCTTTCTTAGAATGTGTGTTCTTCTATGAATAATATTTTTTATGAGTTTTGTTTCTCTAGAAGTTGATTTTTTTTTTTTGGGTGTGAGCATCTCAATATTTTGTTATTGGCGTTGTGTTTTAAGAAATATAGCATGGGGTTTATTTCCTTACAATGTATATTTTTGCTATTTTTGTAACATATAACTATTGCACCTACAACATAATGTTTCTTGCCTTTAACTACATATTTTTCTTGCAACCCTGGGGATAAAGAAAATACATATAGAAGGGGATTCTATGTCTATGATTGAATCAATCAAACTTGGTAGGCTATTAAGATGGAATACTAGAGATATCCAATTAGATCTGGTATCGAAGCTTGATATGAAGATCTTGTTTCACACCTTTTGTGAGGGTAATCAAGATACTAATGCTCAGGCTAATCTAGGTTCCTCTTGGAGCATTTCCAAATCTTGGAGGAGTCTTGGGAGTATACCATCGAAGAAACAAGGTGTCATCCTTAAGGAATAGGGTATTATTTTCATCCATGATGATAACTAAATATGCTCTTCTTAAGGCTTTCTAGTTTGTCCACATACTTGTATGTTGGGTGATGTGGCTGAAGGATATTGATGAGGTTAAATATGAGACATCATTTGAGGAGATGGATGAAGAAGGTGGATATGAAGCTAATTATGAGAGGTGATGAGAAGTATCTCAGGTTAACGTTTAAGCTTGGTTGGGGCCATGCACAACTTTATAGAGTGGCCTTGTCACAAGCTCAACATATCTTTAAGAATATTTAGATTCAACTCTCCATTCTATTGGGCCTCTTGTTTTGATGTGACTTCTTCATGTCTTGTGGAGTTAATTTTGAGTTCCCTCGACATTACTAGAAGATTTCATAGAGTAAAGTATTTGTACTTAGGGATTTCTATACTTAGCCCTGCAACCACTTGGCATTGGTACTTATGCATGTGCAATTTGAATGGAAAAATCATTTTTTGTAGCCTGAGCCTTTGGTGTCTAAGGAGTTTTAGTTATGGGCCCATGGAGATATCCTCCTTGGAAATGACATCTTGTGCATGTAATCTGTTGGTTTCCTTAATCACTAATTATTATCTTGGTTGGTATAATTACGGTGTTTTTTGGGTGATTTTTCACATTGATGGCCATTTTAATTTCTTTCTCTCACAAGGTTACTGGTATCTTAGAGTGATGTGTGTTAAAATGGTAAGTGATAAGGTGAGGACTGAGCTAGATAACTGCAAGGAATTTTGAAAGGATCCCCTGGTGTGGCATATTTGTACTGAAGGTGGGTTGGCGCCATTGATGGAGTTCTTAGTGGGGCATGATGTGAGGATGTTAGCTCAGTTTGTGATCTCTTATAAAGATAGGAGGGTCACGATGGGGGGTATCTCTTTCGAGGTTAATGAGGAAGTCATAGCTTAGGTGATTGGGCTTTCATGTAGTGGTAAAAATTACAAAAAACACACCAAGACCTAGGATAATGAAAGTCTCAATGCTTTCTTCAAAGGCAATGAAAAACTGGTCAGGTCTCAGTCAGGTTTCAAAAGGGAAGAACTCCCTCATCCTTGGGACCAGGTTTGTTTGGCTATTATGAAATATGTGACTTTAGAAGGTAGGCATAGGGTGTTTTATTATTATCATCTGGCTCTTCTCAATCATCTTCGCCATAATATGTTGTTAAGTTTCCCTTTCTTCTTGCTAACTGATTTGGAGAATTCTATTAAGATGTGTTTGGAAATTGCACTTCCTAAAACCCTAATTAAACGCCCCTTTTTCGCTCATCTAGGGCTTCATCTTGAAGCTTTATCACTTCCATTTAGCCCTTTGTCTTCCCAAACCTATATCAACTATCTATATCAAGGAGCTTAAGCCCCCTAACCAACCCACTGCAAATCCCTCCCCGCTCGAGTGTATGGGCCTTGAAAGGAAAACCACTCCAATGGACACTAAACATTGAATACCCTTAAGCCTAAAACCCTTTCATAAAAAAAGAAGGGTGGAGTGGGGATAACTTAGTCGAAAGCAGTTTATGGGCTCTGAGAGCTCAAAATTGCTCCCTACAAGATGAAAAGAAAACCAACTACAAGGAAAAAAGGTAAGGAATAGGGTAAATGCAAGGTGGAGCTATGGACTATGGATAGTGAAGGGAAGGACAATGTGGGTAAAGATTCTAAGGGGGACATCATCATGGAGCTACTATTGTGGATAGGGGGATGGAGAATACTAGCATCAAAAGATCCCATACATTAGCAAAAAATAAAAAGGAGGTGTATGTGAATGATATTTTGAGAAATGAAGAGCACACTGAAAGTAAAGGAAAGAGTAAGAAGGAAGATAAGAAGGAGGAGGAATTTGTGGAGAGACCTAGTTACTTTTCTGACTTCAACAGGATGCTCCATGAAGATTTGATGACCCACTCCTCGAAGCCTAGGGCTATGGAGAAAGATAGTGCTAAGACTATGGACAAGGAGGACGATTATAGCAAGCTATTGGAGCGCATGGATAAACTCGAAAGAAATTTTCCTAGGTTGACTCGATTCACCATTAAAATTATCCACCATTCTACAAGTACCCTTTTTGTTGTGCTCAAGAAAGAACTGGACAAGAAGACTATGGAGGATGGCCCCAATTGGGTTGGGGAGGATTTTTTAAACCTCCTCATATAGAAATGGGAGGGTATAGAAAATTATCTTGTTTTATCTTTGTTTTGTTTTTCATTGGGTCTGCGTGTGTCAACTATTGGTCTATTGTCTTTGTATAAATGTGAAAAAGTGGTGTAGGGTGAAAAAGGTCCAAGTGTTTGTACTCGAGGGAAGAAAAAAAAGACCTTTGATGAAGAAAAGGAAGAACTACTTACTCTAGTTAATAAACACTATAACCAAAAATTGATGGTGGTAGAAACTCTCAAGAATATGAAATAGTCTGTTGTTTAGTTTAGTTTAGTTTTTGTTTGTTTGGTTGCTTTTGATTAGCTATGGTTTAGTTGTTGGTTGGTTGTACTTTATCTGATGTAACAAAATTTTGTATTTTGAAATTTTGAATCCCTTATAACAACCTATTTTCTTGTTAAACAAAAACTTTAAAAATAAGTATATGTAGAAAATCACAATTCTACGTAAAGTCACAAATCATATATAAATAATAAAAATATAAAAAATATAAACAATAAAAACAATTTTATATGATAAACTTTCGAAAGACAAACTAATATTAATCATTGATAGTAGTTTTAAATCTGCTCAATATTTTGACCAATTAACGTTCTACCAATTCACTCAAGCTGAATTCAGAACAATGACGATATATTCTATAAAATCCTTTTGCATGATGCGTTGTTTTCAAGTGTAAGTTATATTAAACTTCCTTTAAGCACACGATTTTCCTTTTTACGGACTGAGGTGGGGGCATCGCTTTGAATTATACTGTAAATATTCAAAACTGAATATTAAAATGACTTTGTACGCATAAAGAATAGATTTGAACCGTCTGAGTGGTGAATGGCATCATTTTCTTTTTAAATCTTTTCCATCATTTCTTTGCACTAAAAATAACCGGTTTTATTCCCTTTACTTTCACTCATTTTCATTATTTCTTTTCAATCTGTATTCCACATACTCATTCTTCACTTTACTTCACCAACGAACTATGACAACTAATCTCATTTATCTATGTCAAGCTTTGTGTTTATGCCCTTTGATCATTTTTTTTCTTTTTAAAATCTTCATTATCCTATGCCTTATTTGAGCTCTTCAACTATATATATGACAACATGTTTGGGCATTGCCTAAGTCCTTTTATTTGTTTCATGACTTGTGTAGTTGGTGATAAAGAACTTAACATTTTATATTCAAGTAGCAACTAGTTATGGGCTTGTGCAACCATAGTTGTAAGCTTGGGCACAATAAAATTACTTGATTTCCTAAGGAATTTCATGCCAACTAATGTAGGGGCATCGCATTTCTTTTGATATTGTATTTTTCCTACCCACCTCTCTCTATGTCTTACTATGATATAAATTTCATTTTTATTTGATTGTTGGGAAACTACCAACTTTTAGTCTTGTTAATGAATAGAAACATTGGAGAATGAAGAGGAAGAAGTTTGAGTATGAATTTTGAACCTAGAAATGAGTTGTTAAGAATTATGATGGTATTTCAGAGCATTACCTAGTTTAGACAGGATTTTGTGAAGCCTCCATATTTTTGGAGAAATTTTGAGAGAGAGAGAAAATAAGAGAATGGAGAGAAAAAATAAGAGATAGAGAGAAAAAAGAAAGAGAAAAAAATCAAGATTGGGAAGGGGAAAAAACTAGAAAATAGAGAAGAGGAAGATAAAGAGGAATAGAGGAGCACATGATAGACAAACAAGGGGAAAATAGGGGAATCTCAAATTATGGCCTAGTACTCCAAAGACAAGCAACTATGTGTAAATAACTATGTTTTGAGATAAATTAAATTAAATTTACCCTTTTAAAACTATTTCCTTTATTAGAATGTGTGTTCTTCTATGAATGATATTTTTTATGAGTTTTGTTGCTCTAGAAGTTGGTTAATTTTTTGTGTGTGAGCATCTCAATATTCTATTATTGATGTTGTGTTATAAGAAATCTAGCATAGGGTTTATTTCCCTACAACATATATTTTTGTTATATTTGTATCATCTAACTATTAAACCTACAACATAATGTTTTTTCCTATAACTAAAAAAAAAATTGCAAGAAGAGTTTTAAACCTCTATAGAGGTTGTGTGGTTGATTACAACACAAACTCCCTTCTCCAACAACTAGCCCATGTTTAGTGAGATTTTGGGCCCCTATAGTAGGGTAGATACCATCATTGTGGTATTATACTACAACTACAACTTTGGGATGAAAAATAGTGACTTTAGATTGGGGTTGAATGAATCCATGTAAGTTGTGACTATGGGGTGTGTCCCTACATCAATGGATGTTTTGGTGGAAAGTACTATAATAAGAGGTAAGGAAGAAAAAATACTTAGGGTAGAAAAAAGCTTCCAAGAAGAAAGATGGTGGATATTGTAGAAGAAACAACTATATGAATGATATAAGAGCTATTGGAGGCCCTAAAGGGAGTACAAGCAAGGATGGATGCAATAAAATATGGCATGAGAAGAGGGGCTCATGAAGATATTAGAACTGAAGAAGAAGAAAGAGTAGATATTCTAGGACAAGAAGGTGAAAATGTAGGTGCTAATATGGATGTAGAAGAAACAAGGCTAATAAGGGCTATCTCCAACATTGGGAAATGGCTAAGGGTTAAAATAAAAATGCTTCTTGGGGAGTTGAAAACTAGATGAGATAATAGATTGGATAATAGAAATGGAGGAATAACTTGTATATGATGAAGTGGAGGACCCTAAAAGAGTGAAGGATTCCTAAATAAAATTAAAAGGTGAAGTGCAACACTTTAGTGGAAGAAGGTGCAAGCTAAGAGAAGGAGAAATGGTAGGGATAAGATTCTGCAATGGGATAAAAATGGTGAGAAAGATGATGGCTCAATATCTACCTAGTGATTATCAACAATAAATTCTAAAGAAACTAAAAAATTAAGGAAAAGAGAGTTAAATGTGAAGTCCTGCAAAGAGGAGTGCTACAAATTTTTAATAAGGCATGTTGAATTAGATCATGAAGAGGTGGACCAATATACTAATGAATTGAGGTTGGATTTTCAAGAGAAGCTTGGTATGGTGAGTTTGCAAACTATGGAAAAGGAATATCAATATTCCCTAAAGGTAGAGGATAAATTCAAGGTAAGAAAGAAAGGAGAATCCAAAGGTAGAGGTGGATTTACTAGAGGTAGAGGACATCAACAAAAAGATACAACCATGATAAGGAGGAAAAGCCTTCAAAAATTTGAAAGGATAATAATGAAACAAGAGAAATATTGTACCCTATGCAAGGTAGAGGCTTCCTAGGTACATGTTTCACATGTGGATAGCCACGCCATAGGTTTAATGAATGTCAACAATGAAGGTTGAAAGGATCAAGGAGAATAGAGGTTGTAAGTGCACATGTAGCCATAGGTAATACAAAATATACAAGATATATTAGTCAATTGGATGAACCTAAGAAATGAGAATAACTTATGATAAAGAGGAAACTGATGAAGATAGCCAAAAGAGAAGATGGACATGTCTAAAGAAAAATATTATTTTGAACATTATGTAAAGTAGGTAAAAAAACTTGCAAGGTCATAATATATAGTGGGAGTATTGATAATTTAGCCTCATTTGAAATGGTAGATAAGTTGGAGTTCAAATGATAGCTTGCCCTGCTCCTTGAAAGGTGTTGTTGTTAAAAAAGGGTACCACATCCTTGTTGATCAACAATTCCTAGTGAATTTTTGAATTTAGGAACTTATGAAGATCAAGGTTGGTACATGGTATCATGCCTATGGATGTATATGTCATTTTATCTTAGTAACAATATGGTAGTTAAATGATAGGAAAAAATAAATGATGGGAGAGAAATCATATATAGTTTGGAGAAGGACAAACAAAAGCATACTCTTACACCATTGATAACTAAGGAAGAGGAGGTGGAAAGTGGTCCAAGGATGTTTCTAGTGATAGGAGAATAATTTATAATATATATTTTAAGCATTAAAACTATTTTTTAGTAGTTACCAAGGACCTATAGGTAGATATAGCCACTACCACTAGTGACATGCCTTTAAAAGTAATAGAGTTTCTAGAATAATTTGATGAAATTGTGTCCAAAGAGTTTCCTAGAGGAATACTGCCCATGAGGAGCATTAATCATCATATTGTTTTGATTCTAGGGAAAATTTTACCCAACAAGAATTATTATAGATTGGCACCTAAAAAATGAAGAGGTGAACAAACAAGTGTAAAATATATTGGAAAGAGGACTTGTTAGATAAATCCTTAGCCTCTATGTAGTAGCATCTATGCTAGCTTCAAAAAATTATGGTGAATGGAGAATGCGCATAGAATCAAGATCCATCAATATAATAACTAGCGCTTGCACCTCAATGAGGAGCAATGGTTACGCCGATAGCAGGATATACTTGGGCAATATATTGAAGGGCAGGGGTAAAAATCACAATAAAACGTAAATTTGAATCTACAAAATGTATACATTTGAATCAAATATTCCCCACAAGTGTAATGCATGCATTTAATTTTTAATTAACTATAATATAAGTGCAACTTTATGCATCACTATTTACTAAAGTAAAAAGCTATAAGCATGTCCAATCACCTTATCTAAAGACCATAATCAAATGGATAGTCAGTAAAATAATGTGAACACAAAGATGATTTAAATCATTTTGCATTTCTTGGAGATCTGTCAAACAAGTAAGCTGATTTAAATTGTTTTGCATCTCTTTTAGAACCATCAAACACATGAGATGATTTAAATTGTTTTGCATCTCTTTTAGAAAAAATAGAGATTACGATCTATAAATCAGTTCGATTCACTTCAAAAAGGGAACACCTTCCACATAATAATTAAAGAACCCTTTCAAGTGCTAAAATTCAATTTCGAGAGGACTTTGCGAGGACAAAGACAAACATAGAGATTATACATAGATATAAGTAGGTGGCTCTTGGTGTAAAAGTCATATAAATAAACTATAAATTTCATTTTTTTTTAATATAATATAAGGATACTTTCAAAAAATGAAGCCATTTCTTATAGATAATTTCAAGAAACATGCTTGTGGTGAGTTCTATGAAAACATTCCAACTTACTGGGTCATGCTGCTAGCTTTATGGGGAAGCCAGTAAGACTTTGCACACCATCAATGGGAAAAAATCAATGAAGTTTCAATTTGTTGAATAAGTTTTTGTTATTGCATCAAAAAAACCATTGTTATCCCAATATTCTCAAATTTTCATTTCACCTTAAATAATTATCTTATCAACCAAAATAATAACAATAACTTTTACTCCCTATTTTACCATAATAATGTTATTATTTCCTTCTTTTTTCCTTTTCTAAGAGATACATACACAACACCATCAATACATAATATTATATTAACAATCTTCTAAACTTTGATAAGAATATTGTTGTAGTTGTTATTACATATTTCTCTTAAGATAGCTTTCATTTATTTATTTATCTATTTTTATAACTCTAACATAGTTCACAAACCTATCCCAATATAATATTCACCTAGTTAAATTAGCTATATAATTTATGAACATTAATAATAGTATTATTGATAACTCTGTCATTAATTTTATCATGTTAACCTTAATAGGGTATCTAACCAATCATTACCTCCCTCATTAATATTGTGATCGGAAACGTTGATGTAAAAAATTCTCACACAATCAAATCCAGAAAAATGGGATGATGAATATTATGAATTGTGGAAACTTGATATCATTGTTTTTCACCAATATTTATTTAACTACTTACCCTTGTATCTATTCTAATTTATTTACTTATTTAACTACCTTCTCTCCAATATTATTTATTTATATAATTTCCTTTTTATCCACTTTTATTAATTTACTTATTTAACTACCTTTTTATTCACTATTATTTATTTACGTAATTATCTTTTACCCGCTTTTATTTATTTAACAATATTTCACTCACCATTATTCATTTAGATATTTAGCTTTTTATCCTCTCTTATTTATTTATTTACTTATTGACTATTACTTATTTATATAATACGCTTTTTATCCACTATTAATTATTCATTTAACTGCATTTTATTCACTATTATTTATATAATAAACTTTTTATCCTGTCTTCTTCTTTTTTTATTTACTTAAATACATTCTATTTACTCTTCACGCGCTAGTAGTTTTTATCAAATTGGCAAGCCTCTTTACTATGAAATATTTGAGTCACCTTATTACGAATTATTTCATCATAAATTCTTAAATGATCGTTATCATCAAATGAAAAATCTCCCCTCTTATTCTTATTTTTATATTAATATTTTTATATTAATATTTTTATATTAATAATATTCAATGTTGTAAATTTTTATTTAGCTTTAATCTTCAAATCCATTCGGCGTTTGTCTCTTCTCGCCAGGCAAAGGTAGGCAGGTCAATCCCGTGAAAGAAGATTGGGTAATATCGCACAGCAAATTATATCAATGAACCCCTTTTTCATGTAGAAAGTCTAGATGCTTCCTCTTAAGCTCTACATTCCACCAAAAGAGACAAATCAAGCTTGATGTAAGCTGTGTTGACAACCTGACAAAGTGTATCCATGGCTGTCATTGTATCTGTAACGTGCCAGATGATTAAAAATAACCTTAGCCGTTAGATTTCTCCTTCTTGTCAGTCGTATTCGATAGGAGGTGTGGGAGCTACGTCTGCCAGCACACTGTAAAATAGAAAACCTGTTTGTCTCATCTTTTCTTAGTAAAACAAAGTACTCCACTTAAGAGTTTCATGGAGAATGCAGATTTGTATTTATCCTTCCATTTTTTTTTCTATCTGCTGTCCTAGATTTTATTTAACAGCTTACCATTGTAGATAGTGCTTTCTTTAATGCAGCCATTAAAATCGTGATACTTTTATTGCCTTCTCTTTTTAACCTTATTACTATTTCCATCATTTAGGTTTTCTTTGTTTTGAAGACTTCATAGGGATTTATATATTTAAATTAATTTACCATTTATGTCCATTTAAAAAATTAATATGGAGCGCCAAGATTTAGATAACATTATGCCCAAAAATAGTGATTACAAGCATTCTAAGGAAAACCCTATTCGCTAAGCATGGATAGGCACCACCACTATACTCTACTTTGGGTTTTTGATCACATTTCCTTTTTCTTTTTCTTTTTATTTTGTTTGCTTTGGTTTAGCTATGCAGAATGGCCAAGTTCATTTTTGTTTCCTCTACTGGGCACCGCCTTGGAAATGTCTCTGCAAGTTTAGCATCATACCTTCTTCTACAATGGTTGCGACACAGATTTTGGAAGGGATGGGGGGAGGTGCGCAACTCCATTCTTTCTTGATCAAAGGGCCGCACTCCACTCATAGAGGTGCATTCTTCTTTAAGGTACCATTACATGCCACCCTTCACTTTGTATAGACTAAATTTAATTTTATTAATTTTGTAAAAGGACACCTAATCACTATGATTTTACATCTGTTATAGACTTCAAAGTTGCTCACTACAGGATTAGAGGGAGGACGTGAGGGACACGGTTATAATTACTTCACCTATACTATTAATTCCTCTGACTGATATTATGGCGAATGAGACGGGCGACACTACACCTTACCAACTACATTAAGTGCTTGGAGAGGGCAGCATTTTTTTATTATAGGCTGACTGTTTAATAAATTTTTTTTATTATATTCAACAATAAAAAGAGTTTATTTGTGGATTAGACAGTGCGATTAGAGGCAAACATTATCCTAATATATAATATGTCAGTTTTCGTCTTAATTTCTTTCAGTGGAAGGTTCAAATTCATGAAGTGTATCGAAATATATTAGGTTTCCTAATTTGTTTGACATACATACTATGGAAAACATTAATATTGAAATACATAGACTTCATGAAATTAAATTTTTCAATAAAACTTGTGTATTATGATTTTCTCAATTATTTTGTGAATCATTTTTATATTCACAAATATGAAGTAATTATAGTATTACTCTATTAAACATGATTAACTTAAAAAAATTGCACTATAATCTCTACCAAAAAAATAGTAATAATTATCCTACCTTTTTAACCATTAAAAATATGTAACAATGATGATACACAAGAAAACATTGAGAAGTACAGAGAAGATTGAAAGACTTAAAATAATCAACGAGTTTGTGCACATAAAGAACAAGATTCATGATTCAACAGTATAAACATCCAGATTAAGTTTACCCGATCAGCTTCTGTAGTTTAACATACAGTGTGTTGCTATTAGTAATGCTATTAGTTGTTGCCTATGAAATTAAAATGAAATGCATTCAGAGCTCTAAAGAGAATGAAGCATATATGATGCAAGGCCTTGTTGGGAAAATACCTTGGCGTATATGGTACGAAAGACTTTTTCATTAATTACAGACGAAGCAGCATTCACAACTTCAACTCTATTTTCTTCCAACACCAGAAGAATATCGGACAAGGCAATCTGATTCTTGAACGAGTTTATATAGACCTGAAATGTGGCAGAACCAAGTGAATTAATCTTAACATATGGGAAGCTCACATCTGGTTCATGGAATGCCGACGACTTGGAAATTTCAATGCCCTTAGAGCAAACTACTCGAGCGTTGTTATTATTATCTTTTTGCTGTGTTAGATCTTTGATCTGTTGCTCTAGATAACGAACGTATTTCACAGCTTCCACCAGTTGGTCTAATACTAAACGCTTTCCCTCCACAATAGTCGATTCAAGTTCAACTCATATAAAAGCAAACCCATAAAACAGATTCATTTCAGATATGAGATGAAATCAAAACCATACCCGAATCCTTTCTTGTGGGAGCAGTGACCTCAGCTCTGAGTAGAGAGAATTCATGTCTTTGCGCCGTTGCCTTTCAATCATTCTGTGAATAATCTGCTTAGTGGTGAGTATGTCTACCTCCTTCCCAGGGTTACTTGAACTGGGGTTACTGAAACCATCTGCTGAAGATTTCTGAATGTAAAAATCCAGAGGATTTCTATGAGCTTCCTCTTGCTGAAATGGGATGGATGTGGAGACGCCGACCTCCTGGTTGTTTGCCACATAGGCCTGAAGAAGCTAGCCAAATTTCATCTGTCTTGCCTATACCTTGCTTCCAAAGAAAGCCATCATAAGGCTGCTAGACAATTATTATCCACAGTGTAGATTTGGTGACATATCAACTCGCAGGCCACACAAAAACCCCAAGAATGTGTATAATGGCGCGCCCGGACTCAACCATACCTGACTAATGCCTAACCCATACCTATGCAGTAATGAATGGACTGTACACCGTACGATGGCTATTGGACTGCATAGGGAAGATGTCCGTGCAAACCGGAAAACCCACAATCCAGCGTCAGACAGCAAACGAACCAAAATCCAACTGGAATAGTCTCAGCTGGCATCAGACAGTGAGACTTTTTTGTTGAATTCTCACCTATAATAGCCTATCGGCTAACTATAAACTATTAGTTTCCTTCACCCTAGAATGGATGATCTCATGGATTGCTTGGAGAAGGTCAAATATTTTGCTAAAATTTATCTAAAAATTGGGTTTCACCAAATTTTGATAAGAGATGGTGATGAGTGTAAGACCACTTTTAATAACAAGGAGGGGTTTTATGAGTGGTTAGTGATACCATTTGGATTAAAAAATGTACCTTATACATTTATGTGGTTGATGAACAATGTGTTGAGAATATTTTTAGGAAAATTTGTAAATATTTACCTTGATGATTTTTTAGTTTTAGCAACAAAGAACATTTATTGCATATTAGGAAAGTACTAAATATCCTTAATGAGGAAAAATTATTGGTGAACTTTTAAAAGTGTGGTTTTATAAGGGAGAAATTGGTCTATTGTGGATATTCATCTCACCTCCAAGGCTACAAATAGATCCAAAGAAGGACGAAACAATAATATATTTTCCTACACGTAGGAGTGTACATGAGTTTTGAATTTTCTATGATTTAGCTAGCTTTTATCATAGATTTATTCAAAAATTTAGTGGGATATGTGCACTCATAATCATAACCATAAGGGGAGATACGAAGGATTTTGAGTGGATAGAAGTAAGATTTAATAGTTTTAAGATCTTGAATAAGGTCACTGAAGAACCAATATTGGAATTACCTAATTTTACAAGTGTTTTAAGTTTATTGTGATGTGAGTGGGATAAACATAGGAGCAATTCTTAGCAAAGAGAATAGACCTATGACATACTTTAAGAAAAATCTTTTTAAGTATGATCAAGATTTGTATGCCATAGTACAAGCCTTAAATAAGTAGTGTTATTATTTTCTTCCTATGGATTTTGTACTTTACATGGATTATCATGCCTTAAAATTATGGGGAGAAGCATTCTATAATGGAAACGATGGGTGGAGGATAATGATGTGAGTGTGTTAACAAAAACAATACATTTTACCTTTGATAATGATTCGCATGTCAAAATATTAATATATTTAATTATAAACATACTGGTTTCAAAAAAACAAAGATATGCCTTCATCAAAATTATAATTTTAAATAAGAATATAAATATAACTAAATAATGGGCTGAAAAAACATAAAAAAAAAAAATCAAAATTAATCTAGCATTTCATAATTAAAATTAATCAAAAAATGTTTTTAAGAAAATCTCTTTTAAGAAAATATTTAATAGTTTTTAATTTTTAGTAATGATTTTTAATAATAATAAAAAATTTAAATTATAAATATAAAAAATAGATATAAATAATTGATTTTTAGTAGAGATTGGAATTACCATAATAGTGAATGGTAAATTTCTTAAAGTAAAATTAAAAGTAATATGTAAATGTAAAAAATTGCATTATAAAAAAAAAAACAATATTCATAGAATACAACTTAAATGTTTCTTATGTAATAAATATAATTCTAAAGTAAACTTAAATTATAATTATATATATAAACAATAAAGAAACAATAAAAAAAAATCATTATATTATATAGTTTGGAAAGACAAATATTTATCAACAATTTTTTTTAATCTATTATTTCATAATTATAAGTTATCAACAAATATTTTTTAAATTATCAATAGACATTAATCCCAAAAAAATATTTTACAAATTTTGGTTTTAATGATTTTTTTAAATAATAAAAAAAAATCAAATAAAAATATAAAAAAGTGAGATGTAAATATAATTCTAAAATAAGATAAAAATAACTTTTAAAGTAAATAAAGATATCTGTATTTAAGATATCTATAATAATATTAGAAAAAAAAATGAAAAAACAATAAATAAACAATAAAAACAATTTTAAGATATTATATTGTTTGGAAAGACAAACAAATTTGATTTAATAGTTTTAAATCTGCTCAATATTTAGAGAAATTAACATTCTGCCAATTCACTCAATCTGAATTGAGAATAATGAGGATATATTCTATAAAATCCTTTTGCATGATGCGCTGATGTGCTGTTTTCTTCAACTCGTTTTCATCTGTTCTTTTCAATCTTTATTCCAAATAATCACTCTTCACTTTACTTAACAGAGGAATTTGTTTCTTTATTCTTCTGTATCCCTTTTATGGAAATTATTTCCCTCCAGGCCACCACAGAAGAAATGCCTTCTTTATTCTAGTGCGTTGCTTGATTTTTTTTTGTTTAAAAGAGAGAAATGTATGTACTTGTGATTCTGTATCATTTCAAGATAATTACTTATAAAAAAAAAATTTAAAATTGTTTATTGTTTTTTAATTATAAACAATATCGATTAAGAATCTTTCACTAAAAATTGTATGGTTGTGCGTGGTTGGTTTTGGTGGTGGAATAGAAAATCTTTTAGTTTTGTTGTTGATGAGATTGAGATTGTACCATCCTCACATTTCACTACAAGATATATATAGAGATACTTTTTACCAACATTATCAATTCCTCCTACTCCAAGAAAGCCCTACTTGTTAACATCTTTTCTTTAAAGTTATTTTCTGTAATGTTTTAGTATTCTAACAATGATAATTGATCTAATGTGCGTATGTCAAGCTTTGTGTGTATGCCCTTAGTTGAACTTTTGAGTTGTGGTAATGACAACATGTTATGGCATGGATACATCCACATTTCCTCTCTTTGTCCTTTATCTTTTATATTTTTGTTCGATTGTGTAGTTGGTCATCAAGAACTTAGCATTTTCTATTTGGACAATGACTAGTTATGGGCCACTACCACCATGCCTACAAGCTTGGGCATTCATGGTATGATTATTTAATCATTTGAGGAACTCCATGTTGGCATTGGTTGGTAGTACCATGGTGGGAAAAATGGAAAAAATGTCAATATTTTCTTGTGGATTTTCTACTATATGTGTTTAAGTGTTGCAATTATTGGTCAAAATTATTGTGTGTTGGTGTTAAACTAGGCTTATAGGATGGTGATGGTTCATTATTGAATTTAGACAAATAAAAGGAGATATATGTGGTGTTTTTTTGTTTTGCATGGTTCGTTAGCGAATTAAAATTTCATTATTCTAAGGCTTGTCCAATGGAACAATATTGTCCATGTTAGATTTAGTGGACCTTGTGATTTTTTGGTAAAGTATTTGTAAAGGCAATAGGAAGATGGTGGCTACATGAAAAATTATCACTTGTTGGATGTTAGTGTTGATGTTTGTCATTGATGTCAAAGGTTGGTGGATTTTCCATTGATGTCCACCATGGTTTTGATACTTATTCATTCATATGTCTTGTTGATGCATCCAAAAGGTTTACTTCAGTGAAGTGAAGGTACTTCTTATGAAATAGTGAAAATGGTAGTGTTACAAGTTGGGGTTTGTTGATGCAAAGAGAGTTGTAAGTTGAAGTTGGTGTAAAGAAAAGGTCAATGCAATGGAGTTTATGGTAAAGTATCAAAATTACAAAATTACTTGATCATTCAGAGTTGCTTCAGGAAAAAGATACAAGTTCTTTGCTTCATGGTGTTGATAATGTATATCATTCAGTTCATGGTTCATGGTGTTAGACTATTCATTGTTTACATTCGTGATGTTGCAGTAAGTTCATCATTTGCATTCAGTTCATGTATGGTGTGTTTATGATTCATTTATCATAGAGTTCCTCAGCATTGATATCAAAATGGATTCTTGTTCATGTATGCAAGAATGGATTTTTCAGAAATCTCCATGAATTCACATAGATCTTGTTCATGCCTTATGCATTGCTTGTTGTTTTCAGCGGAATTTTTCATCTATTTCTTGATCTTCATGTCAAAATTTTGCTCATTCATGCTTCATTTTATATTGATTCACATTTCTTGGTACTAATGCAAAGGTATCTTGAGATGATATTCAGTGAAAGAGTAGTTGCATTAAGGCATGATTGGTATAGTTAGGGATATGGATAGGGTGTGTTATTGTTTATTACCTTTCAACAAGGTTAGCATTGATTCCACTTCTTATCATTTGTTTCAGAGGTTTATAGAGAGCTTGTTTATATGGTGGATTATCACTTTTTAGGGTTCTAATCATTGAATTTTCTATACTTCATAACCTAAAACTTTATGCATATCTAAAACCCTAGGTCTATTCTATATTTGAACAAAAAGAGCATTAGGGCTTATGTCTTGTGAAGGTCTTCAAAGAATAATGCACTTTCTATTATATTTGGTTGGTGACTTGATAGAACTAGTGGTAGGTCACTTAAGTGACCACTTAAGGGTGTCACTTTCATTGAACAACTAGCTCCTAACTTGTTGTACAGGTTAAAAGACTTATATACTACTGCTTCAAGTGAGATCAACAACTATAATTTAATTGTGTGTTGGCAGGAGTTAAAGAATCAATGGTTCTAATTTAAAATTGATGAATGGTTATTTCTCCATGTCTTCACTTTGATGGGAATGTGAAATGTCATGGCTTTTGGTATTCAGATATGAAAATTTTATTAACTATTTTACAATGATGGATTGAAGAAACTTGTCTAGTGTTCAAAGAATGGTTCTCTTTGAGTATGGTCTTATTTGAGTGAAAGATATTTTGAATGCAATAATACCATGCTTTTATAAAGAGAAGACACAGACAAGGAGACTTAAGTAACCGGATATCAAAGTGCTAAATGGTATCTCTATATCATTGAATCCAAGAAGTCTATTTTTCTGTATAGATTGGTTTTATCTAAATGAGACCTTGGGTGTTTGGAGCCTGATTGAAATAAATACAATGTATGAGTTTGCATAACAAAGTTCTATTTGTACAAATATCTATGTGAGGGTTGATTAGCATAACAATGGACAAGAATATTGTCTCATTTATTTGTTTATTCAAAAGATGGTTATAGTGAGTATGTTAACAAAGGTTCAGAATACTTTGTTCATGTATACATGAGTTTATACCTTGATGGTGTTTGTAAATCATAGGTGATAGAAGTCTAATTGGAAGTAAGAACATTATGACGATTTGTATGATAGTGTTGTGAATGTATATGTGGAGACATGAACTTGTAAAAGTCTTTTTGTGTCATTCAAAGAAGGTTGCAGTATAGTTGTGTGCAGGGTCTCAGAGAGTTCTTTGTCCATTTCAATTCTTTATATTTATTGAAATAAGGAGATTCATGTAAAAGAAAATTCATACCTTGAAAGTGTGTATAGGGGATATGGTGTTTATTGAATTAATATAGAGTTAGAGCAATAAATTGTATGGAAAGAGAGTAAACTTCTAAGTTTTTCTTATTTCTTCTAAAGTTTGGTGAGTTTTTCTTATTTGTTAAATTTATGATCAAATTAAATGCACAGAAAAATTAATTCAAAATCAGACACAATAACACAATAGATACCCTGAGAAAACCCTCCTCTTGAGGGAGAAAAACCCAGCAACAATATATCACTTATATATTGATATGTAAACACAAGAGTCTCCTTACAAAGGCCAATATGAAGGCCAACAATAGGCACCGCAAATTGATGCAAATACAAAATATAATATGCTGCAAATCTCAGTGATAATACACAGCCTTCTATCAAGAATCAATCTGTACTTGGTTAAAAACTCGCACTTGAGAATATCAAACTTTAGATAATAATCAAACTGAATAATGAATGAATAAATAGAAAGGAGAGAAAAATCTTCTATATATACAATATGAAGGTAGATGTGACCATCCAAGAACACAAGTCAGCCTCATATAGAAAGATGTGCTCCTCCATAAAATTGCATCCAAGAAGATAGTCGGCCTCATTAGCAAATCGGACCTCTTCATTAATTCATGCCACTTCATAATCAAATATAACAACCATTGAATGTATTATAACAACCAATGAATGTGTCTCTTCAAAGATCTCAAGTCGGCCAAGATAAATAATTGTGCCACTTCATTAAAAGATAATCTCACAATTTAAATAGTCGTTTCAAGTTATCATTTAAATTGTCTTCAATTTGTGCATGGGTCTAAAAGGAGCAGCCCAACACTGCTAAGTAACATCAACACTCCCTCTCAGCTAGGGATGATACTTCCAACTGCATAAGACATATCACCTCAATGCAATGTCTACCACAATGGCTACAAACAAATGTGGAAAGGAAGAATATCACCTCATCGTGATATCAGATATCACCTCAACATGATATCAACCATAATGGCTACAACCATATATGGTATGTAAAAGTGTTCATCACTTGCGTGATGTTGTCACCTCAACATGACTTTTCACCATGGCTCTCCTAGAGGGTGAAACACAAGTACAAAAGATCATCACAAACTCTCTCACATGATGTTGTCATGGAGTCACACACATGACACCCACCATGACTCTCTCAGAGGGTTGCAATAAGGACTTTCACCTCAGATCTCAAAGAGAAATGTATTAACAAGTGATTTCACCTCGAACTTCTCTCACAGAGAACTCATTAAACAAGGGATTTCACCTCAAAATTCTCTCACAGAGAACTCATTAAATAGGCTCACTGATGCTGAGACTCTTTCTCAATTAAGGCTAGATTCTCCACCATACCAAGCTTTTCTCAAAAGTAGACAAACTTGATTATGGAGAGAGGCTTGGTGAGAATTTCTATCATCTACTCATCAGTGCTGATATGTACCTTAACTGTATAGCCTTCCACAACACCATATCTCTAATATAGTGATACTTGATCTAAACATGCTTGGTTCTATCATGAAACACAGGATTGACATAAAGCTTCACACAAATTTGGTTATCACAATGAATGATAGTAGGCTCCATTCATTGTTCAAACAATCCTACAAGGAGCTTACAAAGCCACACTGCTTCCCAAGCTTCCATACAAGCCGCAATATACTCTGCCTCTGTTGTACTCCATGATGCAGATGACTACTTCCTGCTGCACCAGGATATCATAGCATAACCCAAACTAAAGCAACAACCAGAGGTGGTATTCCAATATGTGACACACCTTGCCCAATCAAAATTAGTGTAACCATGTAGCTCCAAGTTTGCATCTGAAGAATATCTCAACCCATACCCAACTGTGCCACACAAGTATCTCGGGATATGTTTAGCTGCAACAAGATGTATCTGTCTCAGTTCACACATGAACTGACTAAGTGCACTCACAACATAATAGACATCTAGTCTAGTGTTAACTAGATACATCAAGGACCCAATCATCTATTTGTACATAGTAGGATCCACCAAGTCTGAACTAGTTGTAGCCTCCTTCAATTTATGTAGGTTGGTCTCCATGGGTGTAGACATGGATTTTCAATCCGTCATACCAAACCTCTTAAGTATATCAATGGTGTACTTCCCTTGACTTAGAATCATCTCATCTAGTTTCTTCCAGACTTCTAAGCCAAGGAAGTAATGCGTGAGCCCAAGGTCCTTCATCTCAAATTTAGAAGCCAACTCCTTATACTTGAGAATCAAGTGATCTTCTCTAGTAAGAATCGAATCATCAACATATAAGACCAAAATTAATGCTTCACCATCAATTACCTTGAAGTATAGGGGTAAAAGCACAAAACTATGTCACACTTTCTGCCAAATAAAGTAATCTAACTGGATTACTTTCAGCTGACCAGTTTTCGGCCAATAGGGTTTCGATCGAAGCCATGGGGCAATGACATGGTGCCTACGTGTCGCCACTCTTTCGGGTGAGTGACTTTCAGTCAAAACCTTCTCTGCCAAAAAAGTGTCGACCAAAAATATCAAAATAAAATAAATAAATAAAACCAGGCCAACCATTTTGAATGCTTGTGCGAGAGGGTTGAGAGTGAGATCTTGTCGGCCGAGGTCAACACCAATAGCAACCATATATACCCAGGTTTCATTCGAGGTCATTTGTTGGATTGTTTGATTCTTGTTTTGTGTGTTCTATTTCATTTGGGAGATTTATTCGATGTATTTTGGGTTAGGGTTTCATTAATATGTTAAAAGAAATTTTTCTCATTGATTTTATTAGTGGAAAGATATGAAAGTTTGTGTTGTTTGTGATATTGATGAAGGAAATACATAGATTTGGTTGTGATTTTTGGAACATTATTAGATTTCTATGTTTAAATAGTTTACTCTAGTGGACTAATAATTTGGTGTTTTGTGAGAAAAGTGAGATATTACAGATCTAGTTTGTGGGTATTACTGATTTATCTTGCTATGTTGGTTTCCAATCAATGACCTAATTGTCAAATTCATCCATACTATATATATTTGGGATGTATTTGATATTAGCCAACATATCTTGTGGATTCTTCTTGTTTTGTCTCCAACCAAATTTGAATGTTGCCCAAACCCACACTAATCAATTGACTTAACGAAGGAAAACACCTGCTCACCTCACCTCCTTTTCTTGACTTTCAAGCTACACAAAAATAACAACACAAATCTTCCTAAACCCTGTGTTACACTGATAGAAATAGCCCAACAATATCCTATTTCTTTGCTCAATAAAGATATCTACCATAATTTTGGGTTAACGTACTATTTAGGTGGCGACGCATGAGTGAGGGTGGGAGAGAGTTGGAGACACTGGGACAGTGGGAGATAGGGTGGGAGAGAGTGGGAGAGTGGGAGAGAGGGTGGGAGAGGGTGTGAGAGAGGGTGGGAGAGGGTGGGTGAGTTTGGGAGAGA
>VDFB02000002.1:231604576-231804880 GCA_007258455.2 Sequoia sempervirens
GGTGATTGAGTGAAGTGTGCATGCATGATTTTTAGATTTGACCACCTTTTTCATGATATTTCCATCAACTTTGCATGAAATAGCAGTTTTTTCATGTTGAAAGGCATATAATATGAATTCAAGTTTGAATTACAGTGATAACTGATATACAATTGAAGTTTGGAGGGGAACAATGTTTTGAAAAAGTCATTTTTTTGAGGAATTTGAGGAAAGAAGAAGCAAAGGCTACATAATTGGGTAGAACTCCTCCATTTGAAACTTTGGTTTTCTAGGTATGTGAAGTCTTTGTACATTTTCTTTCATTCTATTATGGATTGCTTTCATTTTTGTTGTTTTTCATATTCCATGTTCATCAAATTGTTTGTTTGTCATGTTACAACCTTAGGTTGTCAATGGACATTTTAAATTACACAATTCTATACACTTTCCTATTACATTTTTAAACCACATCTCTTTGAGGAATTTTGTTAAATTTAACAATTGAATTTCTTTGTGTATGCTTCCAAAGCTTTCATTGAGGTATTTTGACAAACAGTTATACAAAGCAGCTGATTGCCTTGTCTATGCTACCAAATTTTCCATACATGTCTCTAAAAAATTGGAATATACTCCTAATGCATGCTCAAATAGGTTTCCAATACAAAAACCCTCAATTTGCTCATAAATATCTAATGTTTTCTATATTTCCTAACTCCAAGGCCTTCCAAGCCTCACCAAAGCATCAAAAAAAATTTATAGGGTCTGTACAAACAAAATAAACCTTCACTAGGCCTTTAGCCTCATTAGATCTCAAAAACACCACTTTGGTTCCTCCTTTTCATGACAAAAACTTGCATTCTCAGTCTATGATAAAATCACCATCCCTATAGATGCCTTACCACTATTAAAAGAAACATGAAACTTGAAAACAACATATTATAAGCCTTTCCTCTGAATCATAGGTCACCACAATAGGAGGAAAGGCTCCATCTTTAAATTAAAGTAAAACTCATACCCTACTGGTCTGTACAGGCTGATCATGAAGAATGGCTTTTTTTGTTCACCAAAACAACCAAAGGAGTCTCGAAACAGATTGAAGTCCAAGTTAAGACCTGCCCCCATAGTGATTTGTTGTTCTACAGACCTAGGACCATTTAGACACCTTTATTTTACCCATTACAGAGCCTTTCAACATATCCAACAATCACCAATGCTTGTTTTGTACCAAACTACACTATTACTTAATTTGACTTGACTATTATCATGGCCTTTTCTAATGTTTCCCTCTTAAAAAAAACCACTTCAACTTCAAAAACTAACATTTGAAAGAGGTGACCATTGGTCTCCCTTTTTAATAGACTTTTACAACCCTTCACTATTAGTTAATTTGACTTGACTTAGCACTTTTTGCACAGGTAAAATTATTTGCCATGCTGAAGAAACAAACTGTTAAAAGGAAAAAACTAACAGATGATCAGCTCCAAGCCTTCAGAGATAAAGATAAAAAATAGATGAGGGAATATCATGAAAAACAGAAATTGGGAACGATTGATGAAAACAAGCCAATTGAAGAGGAACCTCAACCGTCAAAAAGAGAAAAGAAATTGGTAGCACAAAGGGCACAAATGCGAAAGAGTCATGCTAGGGGAGATGCAGATACCATAGTTGGAGACACACCCTCTACTGCAAGTGAATACGAAGGGACACCATTAACAACAAGCAAATATGGAGGGGCACCATCTACCACAAGTGAGTATGGTTGGACACCATCCACCACATCTAAAGTTGAGATTACATCATCACTCAGATTTCACAAACAAGGTATGCCATCATCCCCACGTGAACCTCAAGGTATGTATTCTTTTCCACCCTCAGTCAAAGGTACGCAATCTAGCCCACCTCAATTAAATATTGATGAAATTGCTAATGTTGAGATGTATATACCTAAGAGAACACCACCTAGAATTTTTCATAGAAAGCCAAAGTTTTTGATTAATATTGATGAGGATATTTTGCATCACATGGAAGGTAAGATTCTAGAATGCACTTGTAGAAGATATGCTAATAAGATTTGGCAAATTTTCTTTAAGAGGCTAAATGAGACCTGGAGAGATGTCAACTATTTGTTCAAATGATGCGGGGTTTAAAGTATAGAAACATCATGAAGACTCTTGGGTTGAGAACATTGAATGCATCAAGTGAAAACACTATTGTGAAGAATCTAATGGATGCTTATGAGAGTGTGGGTAAGACGTCACACTCAAAGGATAGTAATGTCACTCAACGTGTCATTACATCGACTTTGGTAAGCTATCAAACAAAGAGATCTCATCTCATTAAAAAAATAGTGAACAAATGGGAATTAGTAGAAAAACTCTATCAAGAGCCGTTCAAAGGTGGCAAGGAATTGAGGGCATTGATTCAAATGAATTATGGGAATTCTTGGGAAGACTACCACATAAAGATAGAAAAGTTTTTGAAGCATTGAGAACACTAATTGAAAATTATTGGAAGAATAATACAAGGCCATCTCTGAATCAAAGGGATGTCGTAAGAAGGAGAATTGGTAGTCAGAACCGTGAGCCACATCCAAAGCATTTTTTGGATACGACTCAAACCCAATTTTTTCATAAATTTAAAAATGCTTATCCTCAAATTAGTATCTCTCAAAGATTCTTTGAAATTTTTAATCCTTTTTATGTCAAGATAAATCACACACACACTACTTGTTGTTGTAGACTACATATTGAATTCGCTAACCATTATGATGTTTATCATTCTATATGTTTAGATTTGCATAGTAATGATGTTTTGTAGGATTGTGGCATAGAATCCCCACCAAAATCTTCAACAGAGTTCTTATCAAAAAATTTATGTCAAATAGAGGATGGACAAATATTCTACAGGAAAACATGCTTGGATGGTTCATGCGAGCATTGTGATGGCTTGCAATGAATGCAAGTATGTCAACATATGGAAAGCACAGATGAGGTGGGGCATAAACTAGTAGATTTTGGGAAGTATAAAATAGTGGCATACACTACAAAAGATGGGTCTCAAGCAAAAAGGTGTGATTCGGTCATTGAGAAGATTTCAGTGTATCAGTTTATGTCCATGTTCCATGAGAATCTAGTGTATGAGTATGCAAGGCATACCCATAGAGCCCAATGGCTAGACACACAATTCAAGCTATGCAAGGACACCTCTCCAGTTGGCAGCATAGTATTAGTGGTTGACTTTGTAGAGAACTACACTCTACAGCCACAGTGTGAGGTGCAGTCATAGTATTACAACTCCACATAGGTTTTGATATTTGTGCACATAGCATTCATTCATGCAACTAATAGTATAGAGGACCAAAGGAAGGTATTGAGGGAGTATCACTTTTATATAAGTGATGATCGCACACATTCTCTAGAGTTCATGCAAGGTTGCTTCTAAATGTTCTATAGTGATTTGGCTCGGAGGCACATAACATACAGTCAGCATATAATATGGTTAGATAACTATGCAACATAGTTCAAGAATGCATGCATGCTCTACTAGTTGTGCAGGATGCATCTCACTACAAGTGTTCAACATATGTGGAACTTTTGTGAGGCTGAGCATGGAAAGGGGGAGCACGATGGCACAGGATCATGCGTGAAAATAGAATTAGCATGAGAAAAGTTAAAGTATAAAGATAGTGCAAAGTTGATAGATGAAATTTCAATCGTCAAGTGGTGTATTGCTTTGATGGGTCCAAGTAATGAAGGTTTTTCTTCAGTTCGTAGATTTTTTTGGTTGATGGATAATACTAACATTACACCATATGAGGATTGTTGTACACTAATAGGATCAAGTGAGCTACACTCTTTCCTTAGCTCAAATGCAGGTTCATGGAGTATCGATACACGTAAGATGGAATGATTTTGTTCTTCATGTACAATGGAAGCTTGGAATGATTGTGAGTCAGGGGAGTGGGTTGACAAATTGTTGACAAGTTATCTTATCCCACTTTACACATATCGCCCTCTGACGGCATTGGAACTAACACAGATGGAATCATCGGTCGACTTTGACCACGTATCAGATCTAGTTCAACTAGGTAATATATCTACTTTCTTAGTTTTTCAAATTCCATATTGTTAACTTACTTTGTAGTATATTCGTAATGTTGACTAATTTTGAGTGATTTTATGCACATATCAATGCAGGGCATGTTTATGTAGTTATTGTAGATGAAGAAAATGAAGAGGGAATGAATTATTACTTGTGTCACTATGTTAAGGCTAAAAGGAAATTGGAAGCCCTAGTTATAGATGGAGAAAACATTGAATACCCTGCAGGCTCATTTTTTGTTACTGGAACGTGGCTTAGAAGGTACCCACATAAGAGTGTTAAACATTGGTTGTTTGAGTACTTTGACACACATCGTAAGATTCTTCATTACTCAAACCTTGTTGTGGCATCCAATATTCCTTTGAGAAAATATGGGGGTAGACCTTTGAACAAAACCTTGTGGAAGGTCCATGAGTCTGACCATTAGGCAATACTTGACACAATAAAGAGTAGAGCAGATCCAGATGGTTCAGTAGATTAATTTGTAAGTATATGCACAATGGTTCTTATTAATTTATACTTGTATCCACATTAATTTTTTTGATGCCAATGCTATCATGTTTTATTTTACTTTGTGTATCTATAAGTAACCCGGTAAACATTGAATGGTGTCCCCTTGTAGAAAATGCAGATTTATGAGCCATCCAAGAGAATCTCAAGCATCAAAGAAATGCAACATCCCTATTTTGATTATGAAGCCAAATCTCAATTATGATTTAGAGCCATTACAAAAGTGTGTGCGAAGCTTGGTGAGGGAATTTCAAGTTATTCATTTGAAGCTAACCTTATCGTGAGCACCTATGATGTAGACATTATAGGAGCATCTCAAGTTTCAAGATATTTTAGATTCATGAGAGGTGTTGTGTGCAATAGGTATCTTGGAACTCGCAATGAAGCTGTATGAGTAGGAGTGACTAAGTTGAGAGACTGCCATGCCTATTTGTATGTGCCTTCCATCTATTTTCATTTCATTTCCATTTTGGACATGAGTTGTTTCTTTTTATTCTTTTACTTAGCCTATTTGTAACTAAACTAGTAAAAATTGATTGGTCTCTCCTTGCAAAAAATGCTGATTTTGGAGCCATCAAAGAGAATCTCAGCCAAAAAAGGAATGCAACATCCTTATTTTGATGATCTTGACAGATCTCAATTTTGATTTCAAGCCATTATAAAAGAGTGTGTGAAGCTTAGTGAAGGAATCTTAAGTTTCTCATTTGAAGTTAACCTCTAAATGAGAACCTATGATGTAGACATTATAAGAGAATCTCGAATGTATGAGTGACATTGTAAAATATTTCTGACAACAGAGTACCTAAGGCATTGTAATGAGATTTAATTGTAATGACATTTACTGAAATAATGAAATTTGGTGTAGGGGCACCAAGGTTATTGAGAAAATTTGGTTCACGGAAATATTTTAAGTTAGTTTTGTGTTATGAGTTTTGTCAATTAAATAAGGTCATAACACATCCACAATTGATTTATAATGTAATAAGTCATGTTAGTTACAAAAAGAACAGTTAGGCATCATTGGAAAGATATGGAATCATTTGTAAAGGATATTTAAAGCCTCTTAATGGCTATTTAATTCAATATTTGAATTTGTAGCCTTTTGAAGGAAAATATTTGAATATGGTTGTAAATGTACTATTAGTGAGATTGAGATTGTTAACCTTTAGAGAGTTGTAGTATTTATGTTGATGAAATTCCTTTGGATGCAAGGATTCAAAGCACATCAACCATGTGGTACAAATGATTAAATTCTTGAGATGATTTGTAGCAATGAAAGAGTTTGAAAAGGCAGAGACATCTACACTGGTGACTCAGGAGAAACTTTAGTGATGCAAAGTCAAGGTGGAGAAGACTCAAACAACTACCAACAAAAAGGCTTTGAAACTCAATAATTTGGCTTAAATTTTAGAGAATTCCTCTCAAGGACCATCTCATCATCAATACAGCATCTACTCAAACCCCCAACACCATTCCCAAGCCAAACATACAAGGTTTCTTTGCAATTTCTTGGAGATCCTTCAAACTGCCTTGCAAAAAGGCTACAAAATTAGTCCTGTTTTACAAAAAAACTACTCTTTAAAATTTTTCTAACCCCACAAGCTCTTGGATAGTCATCAAGTAGGTCACAAAACTCTAAATTCCATAGGTTTTAGAAAAGCACTCAACCTCTAAGCCATAATTGATTAAAACCCTCAATTTTCTAACAAATACGTAGGGTTTTTAGCATCTCATAACTCCAGGGCCTTCCAAACCTCACCAAAGTGTCAAAAAAGTTTTTTATGGTCTGCACACACATAATAAACCTTCACCTATCCTTTCGACTCAGTAGATCTCAAAAACATCACTTTGGTTCCTCCATTTCAAGCCAAAATCTCACATTCTCAACCTAAAACAACATCACCAGCCCTATAAACTCCTTACCATTATTAAAAAAGTTAAGGAAACTTGAAAACAACACATTGTAAACCTTTCCTCTGAGTCACAATTCACCATAGTAGGAGGAAGGGCTCCATCACAAAAATTAAAGTAAACTCAGACCCTGCTGGTCTGTACAGGCTAAATAAAGAAAAATGGATTTTCATTTCACTAAAACAACCAAAGGTGTATCAAAATAGATTGAAATCTAGGTTAAGACCTATCACCACAATGTCTCATGAATTTTTTTTCATAAGAGGCTTGTACTAGGCCGTACACAGAGAAAAGAAACTGAAAACTCAAAAAAATGTTGAAATTCCACAGTTTTAGGCATTGTGAAGAGCACCAATCTTCAAAAAAACTATTGATTGAACCCCCATTCAGGCTTGAATGATTTTTTTAATACATTTCAAATGAGAATCATCTCCCTTCAATTCCCATAACTACCTTTGAACCACCAAACCCATATTAAGCCTACAAATACTAGTATTTATTATTTAAGAATGGTTTTGCTTACTAAGCTTTATCATGAAAATTTAATATTCTAAAGGCCTAGGACCACTTAGATACCCTTATAACATGACTTGTAGACTCTTTCTCTACACTCCAACCTACTTTTTAAATAATTTTCCTTTATGGCAATATCAACAATTATTTAATTCAAGAGTGCTTTTGCACATTTGTCCACCCTAACCTACTAATTCCCAAATTACATAAAAGATTCATCTATTAGACCTTATTCAAGAAAAAAAGACCTCAACATACTAACATTTACCAACTATCCTCCAAATTTACCATCAAACAATCACAAATTGAGGGTGAGGTGTGGGTGCTCCTACACCATTTAGCTTTCAAAAACAAAGTCAATTAGGTTGGCAGATGTCTAGATCGGGCTTGCATTTGGTGGAAGAGGAAGAAAGATGACTGGAACTCTAGAGGCCCACCATACTAGATTTTCGTATTGAACCATGAGAGTAGAAGAGAGATTTTATATCATGTATCAAAACATTACACATGCATTATTCCAACCAATGGAGAAGGAGATGATTACTTTGCTTCATTTTCATTTGCATAAGCATATCAAGGCATGGGAACCAAGAAGACAAAGGATGTCCAGTTTTATGTGGAGGTAATGGATGTGAACCAAACTTTAGGAGGGTCAAGAAGGTAAATGTATGATCGTGATGAAATTGAGGAAGAACAACAAGAGAGGGATAGGAAAAATAAAATCAATACAAAGTTTCAAGGTTTTGTCAAGTGAGTAAGAGAGCTATGGGAGCAGCCTCATCTAAAAGATTTTGAACTAGACTTTGATATGTAACATTTAGAGAGCTTGGTTTTCATGGAGTTCCTTTCAAATCCTCTTCTTTTATTATTCTTATGGTAAACTGTTTGGTAGAGTTGGTGGAATTACCTTTCTTAGTAGTAATCGCTATTAGTGAGATTGAGATTGTTAACCTTGAGAGAGTAGGACTTGGCCAAAAGAAATTTTATATGGATATTGCTTTCAAAGACTTCAAGTGGGATGTACTCCACATTGATGCCATTCCTCAATCTTCACTTGATTGCATCAAGGAATGGTTGAACTCCATGGTTATAAATTATTATGAAATCAGAATGAACTTATACTAGCAGCCAATTTTGAAGACTATTACTGATGATTCAAAGCACATCAACCATGTGGTATAGATGATTAAATCCAAAAGATGATTTTTAGCAGTGAAAGAGTTTGAAAAGGCAGAGAGGGCTACATTTGTGTCTCAGGAGAAACTTTAGCTTTCAAAAAATAAAGCCAATTACGTTGGCAGATGTGTGGATCAGGCCAGCATTTGGTGGAAGAGGAAGAAAGATGACTAGAACTCTGGAGGCCCACCATACTGGATTTCAATATTCAACCATGAGAGTAGAAGAGAGAGTTGATATCATGTATCAAAACATTAAGCATGCATTCTTCCAGCCAACGGAGGAGGTGATTGCTTTGCTTATTTTCATTTGCATAACCATATCAAGGCGTGGGAGCCAAGAAGACCAAGGACGTAGAGTTTTATGTGGAGGTAATGGATGTGGTCCAAACTTTAAGATTGGAAAGAACATAAATGTATGATTGTTAACCTTGAGAGAGTATTTATTTTGAGGAAATTTCCTTTAGATGCAAGGATTCAAAGCACATCAACCACATGTGGTACAAATGATTAAATTTTAGAGATGATCTGTAGCAATGAAAGAGTCTAAAAAGGTAGATAGAGCAACACTGGTGACTCGGGAGAAAATTTATCTTTCAAAAACAAAGTCAATTAGGCTAGCAGACGTGTGGATCGGGCCAGCATTTGGTGGAAGAGGAAGAAAGATGATTGGAACTCTGGAGGCCCACCATACTATATTTTGGTATTCAACCATGAGAGTAGAAGAGAGAGCTAATATCATGTATCAAAACATTAAGCATGCATTCTTCCAACCAGTGGAGAAGGAGATGATTACTTTGCTTCATTTTCATTTGCATAACCATATCAAGGCTTGGGAACTAAGAAGACCAATGATGTCGAGTTTTATGTGGAGGTAATGGATGTGGCCAAAACTTTAGGAGGGACAAGAAGGTCAATGAATGATTGGTGTAGGAGCACCATTTAGTAGGTTTTGTTCATCAAGGCAAATAAGGAGTAAAATATCATCAATTTACTAAAACCAGCTCGAACTTGTACATTTGAAGGTTTTGAGTCAATAAAAATGGCTTTTTGACCCATTCCTCTTTCTGTAGCCTCTATAACTTGAGGAATGGGTCTGTACTAACATTATTAAGGTGTGGGAATGATGTGTCAGTGTTGGGGAGGTCTGAAAGTGAGATGGGTGTGAAACCCATGTGTGTAAAAGTGAGTTTTCTTTAAGAAAAATGGTGGTTTTGAAGAGCTAGATTGTGTTTTTTTGTAGGGAACCATTATTTTATGATTTTTTGAGCTTGTGTAGGGTATCAAAAACTTGTTTGAGTAACTTTTAGGTTGTGGTTAGCTTTGGAAGTATCATTTTCAATAAACCTCTAGGGTTTAGGCTACAATAGAGGATTTTGTGGTTTACCCATTGTACGGTGGTATAACTGAGATCCAATTGTGGATTTTGAAGTTTTGATACCTTAGAATTTCTACCCCAAGATTTTTTAAGGTTTAGATAAGTTTAGAGTATAGACCCTTTGTTCAACCAGATCGATCCCTTAAGGGTCCAAAGGGAAAAATGGCTACAAACTTTAGCATGAGGTTACTTGGACACCGTGATGCTTAGAAAATTATTGTCTAATCTAATGGGATCATGTTGGGCCCCTCTACAATAGCCTCTCTTGGTTTTTGTTATATTAGAGTGGTTTTCCCATGGTGTCCAATTTTTAGTTGATGAAAAAAGTGTCAAATGAAAGTAGTGGAAAGTTGCAAAGTGGTGCAACTTTCATTCTGCAACTCGTGTGACCAAATAGACTATTCCAACGCATCTGAATAGGAATTTTTATGCTAGGCATGGTCCTCTTTCACACCCAAACATGCGGAATCGCTCTGAACTACGTTCAACCAGATCGATCCCTTAAGGGTCCAAAGGGAAAAATGGCTGCAAACTTCAGCATGAGGTTACTCAGAAACCACGATGCTTATAAAATTATCATATGATCCTATGGGATCACATTGGGCCCATCTACAATAACCTCTCTTGGTTTACGTTATATCAGAGTGGTTTTCCCATGGTGTCAAAGTTTTAGTTGATGAAAAGAGTGTCAAATGGAAGCAATGGAAAGTTGCAAAGTGGTGAAACTTTAGTTCTGCAACTTGTGTGACCAAACGAACTATTCCAACATGTTTGAATAGGAATTTTTACACTAGGAATGGTCTTTTCTTGCATCCAAACACGTGTAATCGCTCTGAACTACGCTCAACTGGATCGATCCCTTAAGGGTCCAAAGGGAAAAATGGTTGCAAACTTCAACATGAGGTTACTCAGACACCATGATGCTTAGAAACTTCTCATCTAATCCTATGGGATGATGTTGGGTCCATATACAATAACCTATCTTAGTTTACGTTATCTTGGAGTGGTTTTCCTATGGTGTGGAAGTTCAATTGATGAAAAAATTATCAAATGGAAGCAATGGAAAGTTGCAAAGTGGTACAACTTTCATTCTACAACTTGTGTGACCAAACAAACTATTCCAACACATCTAAATAGGCATTTTTACACTAGGCATGGTCCTCTTTCACACCCAAACACATGGAATCACTCAAAACTATGTTTAATCAGATCGATCCCTTAAGGGTCCAAAGGGAAAAATAGCTGCAAACTTCAGCATGAGGTTACTAGGACATCGTGATGCTTAGAAACTTCTCGTCTAATACCATGGGATCATGTTGGGCTCCTATACAATAACCTCTCTCAGTTTTCATTATCTAAGGGTGGTTTTCCTTTGGTGTCCAAATTTTAGTTGATGGAAAAAGTGTCAAATGGCAGCAGTGGAAAGTTGCAAAGTGGTGCAACTTTTGTTATGCAACTCGTGTGACCAAACAGATTGTTCCAACGTTTCTAAATAGGCATGTTTATGATAGGCATGGTCCTCTTTCTCACCCAAACACATGGAATCGCTCTAAGCTACATTCAACCAGATCGATCCCTTAAGGGTTTGAGTGTAGTATGTTGAAATAGGACATTCCACCTATTGCTCAGGCAGTGTCTTGGTGATATGGGCCTGATGTAAATAGGATAGGGAGTAGGAATAAGAAAATAGCATTAGTAAGGGCATTGGAAGAGATTACTAACACTGCCTCTATTGAAAATTCAAAATTAAGGCCCCTTAAAAGCGAAGCTAGAAGAGGTGAAAAGAAGAAATTGCTTGAAAATAAGTTAGAATAGGTTGGAAATAGGGTGAGATTGTGGAGTTTGATGTGTTCAAAAGGTCTTCAAGGAGAGGGGAGGTCAAAAGTATGTTATGGAATGACATTTCCTAGTTGGGAAAATAGGGGTTTTGAATGAAAAAGAGAGGTTTGAGGGAGTAAACATGGGTAAAGTTAAGGGGCAACATAATTTGGTGGTCAATTAAGTTTTTGTAGGAAAAATGAAGAGTGTTGGAATAGGTTTTGAGGTTCAAGTTTTGGGGTTCAGTTCGCCGGTTTGGCCAAAAAAATTTGGAGGGGAGTTCAGTTTGTTTTGGGTTCGTTGGAACAAAAAACATGTAAAAACAAAATATATATCTATGCAACCTAGAAGCATGAATTAGGATTAGAATATCACATATCATCATATAAACAACAAAACCACCATAAACTTGAATGTCATTTAAAACAACAAAATTGGCAAAAAAAAAAGTGTTTATAACTTGCAAAAAAATGTGAATAAAATCACACTAATTTTCCTATGAAGAAAAACCATGAGACCATAGCTTGTTTCTTACTATTATGCTTTGATAGATTTTTTCCAAGCATCCATAGCTTGTTTGAAATTACTTTTTAGGCTTTTAGCCATAGTAGCAAGGCAATGAATTGTTTGATAAAATTCTTTGGTAGACATGTATGAAAAATGTGGTAGCATAGACAAGGCGTGGTAATTTGAAAAAAATGCCTCAAAAAATGTGGTCTCATGGTGATGGAATAACATGGCGAATGCCATGACAAACAAATTGCTATGGATTGTCATGGCATGACAAATGCCATGACAAGTACTATGGATTGTCATGGCATTCCACCACCATTAAGAACCACATTTCTTTAAGGCTTTATTCAAGCGGTTCACTACCTTGTCTATGCTATTGCTTATTATTATGCTTTGATTTTTCAAGCATCCATAGCTTGTTTGGAAGCACCTATTTGAGGGATTTTAGCCATAGCAAGGAGGTGAAAATGTTTTGATAAAATTCTTTAGTAAACATGTATGAAAAATGTGGTAGCATAGACAAGGCAATATTTGTTTGAAAAAATTCCTCAAAGAAATGTGGTCTCATGGTGATGGAATGCCATGACGTCCATAGAATTTTTGAAAGCACTTTACCTATTTGCAGGCTTTTAGCCATAGCACAAGGCAATGAACTATTTGATAAAATGCTTTGATAGACATGTATGAAAAATGTGTTAGCATAGACAAGGCAGTGAACTCTTTGAAAAAATGCCTCAAAGAAATGAGGTCTCATGGTGATGGAATGCCATGACAATCAAATTCTTTTGATTGTCATGGCGTCCACCATGGACCTCATTTCTTTAAGAAAATCCTTCACCTGTTTTCTTACTATTAATAAGCTTTGATAGATTTTTTCCAAGCATCCATAGCTTGTTGAAAAGCACTTGTTTTAGGCTTTAGCCATAGCAACAAGGCGTTGAACTATTTGACAAAATGCTTTGGTAGACATGTATAAAAAATGTGGTAATATAGACAAAGGCGATGAATTGTTTGAAAAAATGCCTCAAAGAAATGTGGTCTCATAGAATGCCATGACAAGCAAATGTAATTGGAGTTTCTCCTAGTTATTAGTTATGCAATGTGAAGTAATTGCATAACTTCTTAGATTGACTTTGTAAAAACTATATTGTAATTAAAATTTTTGTCATCTATCAACATCTAGTTATTAGTTATGCAATGTGAAGCAATGCTTTTGAGTTTGAAATATGTGCAATAATGTAATCAGCGATATGAATATAAACTACAAAATCTATTTTTTACAATTTATTAGTTAAACTCTTTATTTTATTTTCTCTCTATATCTCTATGCTATGGAAATTCCTTTAAAAAATTTAAAATTATCTCTTGTTCTCTACTTTTTTTACCTTTTTTTTTAAAATCTGATTTTCTTTTTTCTAGACTTTTTCCGATTTTTTCAAAAAATCTTATACTTTTGGTTTGCTGATTTTTTCCCCAAAATATTTTTTCTGCTATGGTATAAACACATATCTTTTCGTAATATCAAGGATACTTTTTGAAACTTCCATGCATTTCTAATCTAAAAGGAAAATTATTTTTCCTAATCTATATGTAGCCATGTTTTTCACATTGTCAAAAAGAGCAAATATGGACACCATCGATAAAAAATATTGTATTAACCAAATAGCCATGTACACATACATCAATATATATTGATATAAGTATAAAATATAGTTAAAAAATAGCCATATAGGCTTACGAGAATGTCATATAGGCATACAATGTCAAATATATCCAATACAAGATATGTACAAAATTGCCATGTCTAGGCATACAACAAAGGGCTCTGGAATCAAAATTCATTTCTCTCCATGCTCTAGAAATAAATTATTTCTCTTTGTTTGGAGATCTAGTGGTGATAAGTCCATCACTCATTTTTGTTGTGCTCGAGGAGTGCTCCTACTGCTCCTCCTCTAGTTTAGCTCCTGGTGAAGTTTTAACTGTTACAATAAGAAGTAAAGACATTAATATATAGAAATTAGATTATGGGAAATGATATATTTAACAAAATAATCACTCTCCACGATGGAAATATTTGCATTTCAATGCTTAGGCATTCTCAAGCCTTGTATAAACCATCCAAATAGGAATTAAACTGCGAATCAATAATGGTTTGATTTTTCAAGCTAGAACTAACATCTATAACAGTAAATGTAAATTGAAATTTAGTAATTTTCATCATACCTCCTCTATCAGAGCCATGGAGGATTGTATAGCAGATGAAACACTAATATCCATTACCCTTGTAACATTTGGAGGTGTTTCCACAACCAACATCTAAAAATAAAACAACAAATTATTCCATGACAAAAAAGTTACAATAGCGATCCAAGTCATGACTTATAATGTATGAGATCTAATGAACAAAATTTTGAGTACAAGTATTAAACTATATATTTCTGGTAGGCCTTGGCAATTTGATAGGAAGACCAAGCATGATGGGGAGAAGAACACATACTCCATTGTGAAGGATGGGAAGACTTACAACCTTTCACCTCTCCTAGAAGAAGACAAGGCAAAGCATGAAGGGCATAGTGTTTTGATGGTGGGCAAGAAGGAGTTCATGAAGACCTTGAAGGAAGGAGGAGGATTAGGATTCTTCCTGATTATGAAGCCAAAATCTGAAGTAGATCTTCCCACAAAGAAGAAGGAAGATGCACCAAAGGAAGTCCAAGAGTTGTTGGAAAGGCACAAGAACATAATGGTGAATGAATTACCTAGTTGCCTACCTCCCATTAGGGATATAAGCCACCATATTGATCTGATTCTAGGGGCTAAATTGCCCAATAAGGCTGCATACAAGATGACACATGCTCAAAATGAGGAGATTGAAAGACAAGTGCAAGAGTTGATGGATAAAGGGCTAGTGAGGAAGAGTTTGAGCCCATGTGTTGTTCCTACTATCCTGGCACCAAGGAAGGATGGGAATTGGATGCTTTGTACTGATTCAAGAGCCATTAATAGGATCACAATCAGATATACGTTCCCAATGCCAAGAATGGAGGACCTCATGGATTGTCTATCAGGAGCATCTTACTTTTCCAAGATTGATCTAAAGAGCGGGTACCATTAGATAAGGATTAGAGAGGGGGATGAATGGAAGATAGCTTTTAAGACTAATGAAGGGCTCTATGAGTGGTTGGTGATGCCCTTTGGGTTTTCAAATGCCCCTAGTACATTTATGTGCCTTATGAATGAGGTATTGAGACCTTTCATTGGAAATTTTGTTGTAGTTTATTTAGATGACATCCTTGTGTTTAGCAAGTCTAAAGAAGAACATTTGAAGCACCTTGACATGGTACTAAGGAGGTTACAAGAGGAGAAGTTGTTGATCAACATGGAAAAGTGTGAATTCATGAAGGAAGAACAAGTCCACCTTGGTTTTGTCATCTCCAAGAGAATTTTGAAGATGGGTCCTTCAAAGGTGGATGCTATTCTTACTTGGCCAACACCAAAATCCATGGGAGATTTGAGAAGATTCTATGGACTTGCAAGCTTTTATAGAAAGTTCATCAAGAACTTTAGCCAAATTTGTGCACTAATCTTGGACACCATCAAAGGAGGTAACAAAGGTAAGTTTTCTTGGACCAATGAGGCTGATAAGGGGTTCGAATATCTGATAATGAGAGTAGCACAACAACCTATACTTGTGCTTCCTAATTTTGATAATTTGTCTACCATTGAGTGTGATGCTAGCAATCAAGCAATAGGGGCTATTTTGAGCCAAGAAGGCAAATTGGTTGCATTTTATAGTGAGAGGTTGAATGAAGCAAAGAGTAAGTATTCTTCCTATGATTTGGAATTGTATGTTATGATCCAAGCCCTCAAAAAGTGGAGGCACTACTTGTTACCTAAATAATTTTTTGTTTATACTAATAATCATGCCTTGAGTTTTTTGAATGCAGAGGACAAACTCAGTCATAGGCACATGAAGTGGGTAGAGTCTTTGCAAGCCTATACTTTCACAATAAAGCATAAGAAGGGCCAAGAAAATAAGGTGCTAGATGCTCTCAGTAGAAGGCTACATGTAGTGCAAGAAATCCAACTCCAAAGCATGGGGGTTGAAGCATTGTAGGATATGTATCATGAAGACTTAGATTTCAAGGAGGTATACAATGTTTGTGAGCAGCATTTGAATTATTTTCATGGTGAATTCTCTAACCTTTTATTGCAGAATGGTTTTCTCTTCAAAGGAAGCCAATTGTGTGTGCATAAATGCTCAATGATGGAGAATATAATAAAGGAGAAACATAGTGGGAGTCTTGGAGGTCACTTTGGCCTTGACAAGACCTTGGAACAAGTTAGGAGATTTTACTATTGGCCAAAGTTACAGGTGGATGTGAGAAGGTATGTGGAAGGTTGCACAATATGTCAAAGGGAAAAAGGAACTTCATCAAATGTAGGACTCTATCAGCCACTTCCCATTCCCAATAGGCCTTGGGAGTGTGTAAGTATGGACTTTGTCTTGGGGTTTCCTATAACCCAAAAAGGTTTTGGTAGTATCTTTGTGGTAGTTGATAGATTTAGTAATATGGCACATTTTCTTCCTTGAAAATGCACCAATGATGCATCTCATATAGCAGGTCTCTTCTTTAAGGAGGTTGTTAGGATACATGGATGGCCTTTAAGCATTGTTTTTGATAGGTATTCTAAATTCATTTGTCACTTTTGGAGGACCTTCTGGAAGAAACACAAGGAAACAATTTTTCCTTTAGTTCAACATACCATTCACAAACAAATGGAAAAACTAAAGTGGTGAATAGATCATTAGGAAACCTCTTAAGATTCCTTACCAAGGAGCATGGACAAGCTTGGGATCTAATTTTACCTCGAGCAGAATTTGCATATAATGACTCCATGAATAGGAGCATTGGTAAAATTCCTTTTGAAGTATTCTATGGCATGCACCCTAGAGGGGTCTATGAACTAAGAGATCTACAAGAAGTTTCTAGGACAAGTGCTCAAGTGAGGACTTTGCTGTTACAATCAGGGATATTCATCAACAAGTGAAGGAAACCCTTCAAAATAATGTTGAGAAATATAAGGGAAAGGAAGATTTAAAGAAGAGGAATGTCCAATTCAAGGTTGGATACTTGGTGACGGCACACTTGAAGAAAGAGAGACTTCCAAAAGGAAAGTATACCAAACTCATAATGAAGAAGATAGGACCTTGCAAGGTGGTCTACAAGTTTGGCCAAAATGCTTATGAAATAAAGCTACCTCCTGGGGTGGCAATCTCTCTTATCTTCAACATTTCTAACTTGTATCCTTTCAAAGCTTTTGTGAATGTAGGTGATGGACTAGGTACAACAGCAATGGAGGATGAAGATTGGGTGAAGGAACTACCCCCCAACCAACCTATGACTCTTGAATGCATCCTAGACACCAAGGGGGCAAAGAAGACTAGAAGGAAGGTTTACAAGGAATACCTAGTCAAATGGCAAGGTCTACCTGAAGAGGATACAACATGGATGCCAAAAAATGATATTAAATAGCATGGAACTACTGTAGAATACCTTATCTCAAAGAGGACTTGAAATCTTTTTCTTGCTTGGGAGTATGGTACAGGAGCACCCATGGGTCTAAGGAACCTAGAATAATTTTTCATATTCTGTTTCTTGGTTTATGGATGGAATAAGGTCTTATGGAAAATTCAAATGCTTTTTAGTAGGTCTTCTAGGTTTTTGGTTGAGGTTTTGGTCTTGGTGACCAACTTCTTTGTACAACAGGGTCTCCATCCTCCTTTGTAAGTCTAGTGCATCCTGGAAAAATAAGGAAAAAGGATTCCTTTATATATCTAGACACCTAAGGGGAGTCACGTTACTTTTTGAAAACGTTTTAAATGACTTTGACACATTTTGGAAGGCTCTTTGTGGTCGAGTTGGTAGAAGTTGCTCACATTGCCTTAACTAGGCAGTTAGAAGTCAAAGCATGAGATTAGTTGTTTTCCAACATCTCTCTTTTCAAAAGATAGTTGCAAGAAGTTTGAGGGAGCTTCTAAGACTTCAAATATGCCTCTCTTGGTTGAGGAAAGGTTGATGTTGATGTTTTGAAGAAGTTTCAATAAGAAGTTTGTTGTTTTTCCTGTGTTTTTCTAAAGAATTTGCTGATCTCGTACTTGGTACAGACTGTATGTTCACTTTCATGCTCCAAAACTATAATGGTTGGATAGGTAATTGAATAAGCTTTACTTTGGCATTGGAGTGGTGAGATTTCATTGAGTATCAAGGGAGATATTCCAATTTCTCTATCAAGTGGTCTAAAAGCCCTTAAAATCAAGGTTTTGGGTGAAAAATGTATATTTCTTCCATTCCCATGTTGTGAAATTGCTAAATATTAGTGGGATGGAAGATATAAGGTTGTACTATCATTTACTCAATGTTTTGGAGAATGGAAGGCTCATTTTTGGAAGTTGTGCATGAATTTTGGTTGACATCTCTATGTGGCAAGCATAATTGAAAAGCAAAAAAATGAGTTTTTTCTTGATTTTGAAGAATCTGTTTAAGAAGCACTTAGGAATGGTAGAAACAAGTGTGGAGAACCTATAAGAATCTGAATTTTGGCTTTGGGGTGAAGGGGAGAGCCTATATAGTCAAGACCTAGGTGTAGGTCTATGAATTAGGCCTTTTAGAGCAGTAGTAGAAAGGGCCATTGGGAGTGATGTTTTGACAGTCAAGAGGAATGGTTTTTGAACCTTGTAGGGGTCCATTTTAGGGTTCTAAATCCATAGGTTTGGTGTCTTAACAGTGTTTCTTGTGTTTTTTATTCTAACTGTCCTATCGGACAAGTGTTGCAAGCCTTAAGAGAGAGTGAGGTCTAAGTCACCATAGCAATGGGTGTTTGTTGAAACCTAAATGCTAGAGGGTTGTTAAACCTTTTTTTGACTTAATGATACATGATCCAAATGTTTTCAAGCTTTGTGAGTGGTCTAAGTTGTGAACCCTACGTGTGTGGGATTTATCTCTTAAAGAATAGTGGAGTTTAGGACTCATGAGAGTATTTGAGAGAAGCATTCAGTGGAGTGACTTTGCCATTTGTGATTGTGAGTTTTCTTTCCCTGCCACTCTGCATCATTTCTAAATCTAATGCAGGGTATTTCCATGGTGTTTGTGGTGGTGGCAGGAGTATTTAAGGTTTTTAAGCACCTTATGCAATAAACCCTCCTTTGTAGGGCTTGATTTGTGTATAGAATAAGCTTAGTTAATAAACATGATGTGAGTAATGTCTTGGAAGTTAGATGAAATGATTGAGGTGTAAATGGTTGATTGTAGTATCTTAGTCTTGAGGAACTAGTTGGTAAAAGTGAAAATTTGGTGAGTTGTTTAAGGAATTGAAATATTCAGAGCTCTTTATTAGGTTTTTGTTTTGAATTCAGATAAATTGATGATGACAAAGGTGTGTTAGGATCTGATGGATATAGGTTGTAACATGAAAGATTTGTTTTTGGTTATTTTTCCTAGGTAAAGCAAATTGAGTGGAAGAGTGCCTTGGTGAATGATGAAAGAGTGGATTGTTTAGTGACGCTAATTAGGTTTCTTGTGCACGAATCAGTCATTTTTGTTGATAAATAAGCTTTTTAAAGCTTGAGGATGATAAGAAGAAGTATTGAAATGAGTTGGCTTGTTATTTCCTTGTGGTTTGCAAATGAAACAATGTGATTTTTGATGAAAGGAGAGAAATTTTAGTTGCTTATTCAATTTGATCTTCTCCTGATTCAATTGGGTCAGATGTTGGTGCAGGAGCACGTAGGTCATCAAATACTTTTCAATTTTGCAAAAGGGATGAGTGTTCACATTTGTATTCAATCAATCACAAAAGGTCATGGAAAAATGATGTAAAGCATGTTCAAGGTCATATGAGGTCTTATTTGAATGTATTTAAGTTTATGGGTAAGTTCTAGGTGGTCAAAGTGGGAAAATGCAAAGAATGCAATAATGTAATTTATTGTTAAAAGTTTTTAAATTGACAAAAACAAGGAAATCCAACATATTAAGGGTTAAAAGTGTTAGTTTCAACTAATGGAAAGATAGTTATGGAAAAGGAAATATCTTTAAAAGGCATGTAAAGGAAAGAAAAAGCAGAAGTTTGTGTTCTTGTAATTAGATTTTGAAATAAAAATTCCCTCTTTCTGAGTTTGCAGAATTACTCTGGATTATTTTGTTTTCTTTTGTTGGTAATTTAGGAACATTAAAAGTTAAATCATAGTGTGAATACATCTAAAGAGGAGTTAGTTTCCAATTTTAAGAGTTGGACTTGGTTAGTTTTAGGAAACAAAAGAATAAGAGGCAGTTTTCAATGCCCGATAGAGTCCTTTTAGAAACAAGTTTGAGAGTCCAATAGGGTTTTTCTCCACTACTTCACCAATGTAGGTCAAGTAAATTGGTGGAGTAGGTTAATGTTAGGATTTTTTGCATGTTTTGATGATTGTAAGTGTAGGGAAAAGAAAGAATACCATGGTGGAGTTGCTGCTACATTGGAAAATCAAGGATTTTCCTACACAAAGTGATGCTATAGTCATGGGTCATGAATAAATAAAGCTTGTAGAGGCTTGGAAATGATGTAGAAGTTCTTGGCAGACATAAACAATCATGTTCCAGGTGGTGGCCAGAGAAATAGAGGTTTGCAAGATTATTTTTCACAAAACCCTCCTTGATTTGTGCTTTTACACCCTATAAACAAGGGTTTATTGGATCAAAACATTTTCATGGTTTTTAATCCCTATAAATTGTGAAATATTGAGTTATAAGAAATTATTGAAGACTGTTTTGAGGTTTTGAATGATTTGGAATGGTTTTGAAGGGGTCTCCTTTATAAAACAGGCCTAATCTACTAGCCTTTCTTCAGAGGATAGTCTAAAATCTGATGATTTTCTTTATGTCAAACATCTAAGAACTTTGATATGTTGTGATGTGTTGGAAAGTGTTTCTAAATGTGCATTGAGTTTTTCAATAAGCTTTGAGATAGGAATGTAAGTACCCAATTCAATGGTTGACAAACCTACTCGACGAATATGATATTGTCTAATCAAAACAAAGATGTTTGTTTAAATAGTGGAAAGGATGATATTGAGTGCTTGGTTACTATCAAACTAATGATATGATTGGTGTTACTAAATTTGGTTAAGGTTTATAAGAAAGGTTTGGTGACTTTGATGGTTGGATGGGTGAGTATTATGAAGCCTTTTGAGCAAATTAGTGATTAACCACAAGATGATAATCAAGATTCTATTGTAACAAGAGTTTTTAACCTATAAATAGACTGCTACAGTCAAAATATGGTGAGTACAGTGCTTGATAATGGACTGATAACAGTGAGGTATGGTTTAGTTGATTTTTTTCCTTGGTGAATAAATCAAAGGATGAATTGTTCAAGTGTCAATAATCAGGTTTATGTTGTTTTTATGGTGGTTGAGAATGATGTGAATTTAATTGATTAAGTCAAAGTTTTCTTTAATATGGTTTTTGCTTTGAATGAGTCAATTGGAATACTAATTAGTGGAATGATGAATTATGGCCTATGGAATGGCTAAGAGAATTTGAGTGGATTTTGGTTGAATGAAAAGTAGATTTATGATGAAATTATATTTGATCTTCTCCTAATTCTATTTGGGATTGAAATCCCTTGAATAAATTATGTTGATGGTGTTTGTTGGATGCTCTGCATTAGATGTACCCTAATGATTGAGTGTTTTGATATGATGCTCTGCATCACTAACTACCTTGTCTATGCTATTGCTTACTATTATGGCTTCATAGATTTTCTCCAAGCATCCATAGTTTGTCGTGGTGGTGCACCTTTGCAAGCACATGCCTCCATGTGAAGTAATTGCATCGTGTTGCTTATGTTGAATTTCTAAACAACTATATTGTATAGTTGAAATTTTGTCATTTATCAACATCTAGTTATTAGTTATGGAATTTGAAGTAATGCTTTGAGTTTGAATGATGTGTAATATAACGTAACCAACAATATGAATATAAACTACACAAATCTATTAAGTACAATTCATTAGTTAAGTTCTCTTTATTCTATTACCTCTGTGTACGTGTGAGTGAATCCACTGGCACTAGGAGGTGTTTGCTTGAAACTGCCAATATTAGCCTATTCAACATCCAAAATCACATGTATTAAAATACCATTCGTAAAACAATGCTATTAAAATGTCATAAATTTATAATTATTTACTAGTTACATACCCCACTGATATGTGTACTGCAGAAATAAGTAGGTGGAGGACTAGTATATCCAGTCTCAACATTGTGACCCTGCAATTTTATTAAAATAATAAAACTAAATTAGTTAATCATGTATTTCAAAATCAAAATTTAATAAATTAAATTCAATGAACATGTTGACTTTTACCCAACTATCAATGCCATATGAATGATGCAAAATGGTAGTCATCCTCTCCATCCCCACAGCAACATATGGATCATGTGTAACGGCATATGAATCCTACATAGCAGCATACGAGTCCTATGTAGCAACATATGGATCCTACATAGCAGCGTCCTGAGTGTTGATGGGGTCATATGAACAAGTTTCCCCGCAAGATTGACACACATGGGTTTGAAGACCACCACCTGAAGACTCCCCTGGATGGCATTGTACAATAGGGCTAGTATGATGGATGACACTCCAGGTCAAAGTATTGATTTCCTGCAATGTCTCTATGTTGGCACACTCCTTCACAATGACAGGCATAACAATGTTCTCACGAGGCGGCCTAGCAAGAGATCATCTCCTTTGCAGCATAGGATCTAGCTATGCACTGGGCCTATCCTAAGCTGACCCCCCACCTCTCTCGTGGAACTCCATCATATAAAAATAATTTGGAATTTGGTTCAATACGAACTCACTGTATAGTTTCCTAAGAAAATTTTGGGGGACTTCACAATTTTTGCACGGTGGGTAATCAAAGACCAAGTACCACCTATCATAAAAATGGTTTGTAATCTCTTGGTGGTGGCACCAATGAATAGGAAACCTCTTTGCATTGAGGCTAATATTTTGATTTGTTCTAGGGTAAGTGAATAGAGAGAAAAAATCACCTTTAGTAATTTTCAAATCTTTTACCTGTTTATATGATAGTTTATCTGCATAATATGCCCTAGCTTCCTACCTCCTATCTTTCCATCTCGTTATTTGTTGGGTTATTGAATCTACATTTTTTAACATCTCTTTCATTGAATTTGCTAGTGTCATTCTTTTTGTAGTTGAAGCATTTGGATCACTCAACCTACTAATAAGATCCTCAATTTGTTTTTTGTTGTTTTCAATTTCACTCCTCAAATTTTGTTGAGTGCCAAGAGGGTGTTCAGTGATTGGTGGGGGAGGTTGCTTTTGTTGAGGAGGATTTTCTTGTTCTTCTCGTTGATGATTTTTAGGATTTCTAGGATTATTTGCATCTCCTACAAATTAAAAAAAAACAATCAAATCTAACCTAAAACAAACAAAATCAACTTGAAACTAAGAATTCAAAACAAATAGCAAACAATACTTACCTCCTACACCTCTTCGTCTTCATGGCACCATCATTGAAAATGAAAAGAAAATATTGTTGATGAATTTTGTAGAATGCCTCCTAGAACACGAGCGCGAAAATGAGGGTTTTTGGCTACGAGTAGAGTACAAAAATAGAAAAGAGAGAGAAAATCATACTTCAATCTTTTTTTGAAGTTGGCCACAAAAGTGTAACCCAACTTCATGCACCCGCCCAAATGGCGAGAGAGAAAATCATACTCACCTAGAAAGAAAATGCAAACCAAAAGACAATGCAAGCACTAGTAAATTTTAAACCCACTTATGATGTCAAATCAAAAATTCAAGTTCTTTTTTAGGCCCACTAATCATTCTATGTGAAAAAGACACTCAAGATAAAACAAAGTAAAGCCAGAGCCCTGCAAAGCATGATTAGTAGTTTTGACCTCCAAACTTTGACAAGCGACAGTGGAGGTTTTAAATTTCAAATCTTGAACATTTGAACTTGCAAAAAAGGTCAAAGATTAGTCACAAAATCAACAATAAAACTAAGAAGAAAAAGAAAAGACATTAATCTAGATTAATTGAATTTACAAACTAGAATTAATTAAATTTGAAAAAATTAAGTAAATCTAAACTAAGTTAATTCTAAATTGAATTAAATCTAAATTAAAAATTGAAATTAGAAAAATTTAAACAAAATATAGACTAAATTTAAACTCTAATTTAGAAAATACAGACTAAATTAAATTAAACTAAAAAAACCACTTCTTAAAATATAAAAATCTAAGTTCTAAAATCTAAATTTTAATCAAACATAAATCTAAATTCGATTAGGAAATCTAACTCTTAACTTAAAAAAATTAAATTTTAAAATCTAAAATATAAATCTAAAGCTAAATTGAAATTAAATCTAAACTAAATCAAAACCTTAGGTAAATTAGAAAAATCTAAAAGTCATTTAATCTAAAATTAATCTAACAAAATTAATTATAAATTACAGTAAACTAAATTACTAAAATTAATGCTACACTAAAAGGAATTATAAATTAGGCTAAACTAAATTACTAAAAGTAATTATGAAAATTAATGCTAATTAAAGTAACAAATCAAAACTTCTATGGTCGCTTCTCAAACCCTTGAAATACTCATCTATACAGTTTCAACCAAATGAAGGAGGAAACTCTGTTATTGAGGGGCGCATTTGATGAGGACGCCAAGGGATTCAAAGGAGATGGCATAACACTGCCAAAATGTATAGAGTTGCTGGATGTGAAGGGAAGCAAAGTCATCAAGAGCTAGACTATTGACGTTGCAATGCAGAAGTTTTTGGGCATGTGCAAGATCATGATGGGCCAAAAAGTGGCGATATGATGGGTATGTGTAGGGTATGTGGCTGACGACTATTTTTTAATCCAAAATTGATGAAACGAAAAGGGTTTTTAAAGGAGATTCTCAGCTTTCCACCAATATAAATTATGCTTTACTTTGAATTTAATAAATAATTATTATTGATTTCTATTTGAATTACAACTAAAGTCCTACTTGATGGGTTGATTGAAAAACATCTATAGCTTTCAAACAGTATCACATTTTTTTAATCCAAAATATGTGGCACATTCTATGCTTCGCATAATATAGGATTAAAAAAATAATAATAATGAAATTTTGATTAAGTTAAGGTGGTCAGACATATGAGTTTTTATATTTCTTAAAAATTTTAATAAAAAATTCATAATTAATTATTTACCTAGAAAAAATTACAAAAAATTATGCATCACATCTGGACATGAGTCCTCTACTTATATCTAAAATCTTATAACAAAATACTATCATTTTATTGTGGTTAGGGTGGTTAGACAGACACCTACTTCTTATTTTTTCCCTAAAATTTAAGTACTACTACATTGAAATTTTAAATTTTCACCAAATAGATTTTTTTTTTAAATAAACCTAGTATTTTAGAAACTACATTCAATTTGCTATAGATTCTATTGTTACATATTTTTGAAATGATATAGATAACTTATTCAAATTTTTACGTCAAGTTTCCTAACTCTGATTTTTCTGAATTTTTTACCACTTAAGGGCCTATTTTTTCCATGATGATCCTGCACATACCCTTTCAACCTTAACACATCAAAAGAAAAAAATGTCAATCATCATGAATGTGTCAACATTAATGGGTAGTTTTAAATGGCCACTTATCAATAAATTTCAATTTCCACAATCGACCTCACAACAAGCCATCATAAAGAGTTGATGTGGAAGTTTTTAACACTTCAAAAGAAAAAACATCAATCAAAATCCAAAAATGTCAAGTGGAAGTAATGAAAATAGGCCAACTTTTGGCATAGGATTATTTAGTGCACTTCATGTGTTCTACCAATGATTGACGCAGTGAATGCACTCCATGGATTCAACCAACTACTAGTTGGTTTTTAGATGGCATTGATGAGAAAAAGATAGAGTCACATGTTGACTATTGTAAACGTTTCCTTCATGTGCCATGAAATATCCTTTAGAAGATGAGATTCACTTGTAATTGGGGAGAACTATAAGTAACATTTACCAATTGAATCCAATGGTAAGCACAAAAAGAGGTAAAAATTCTTAGAATGGCTACTGTGGTGAGCTACAAGCTTCAAACAACAAAACTGAGAATGGAATATCTACAAATCATGTGGACTAATACGTTAGAACACAAATTAAACTGCCATAAATCCCAAAGATATCTTAATGATAGGTGCATGTGATATCCATGGATCATCATCAAAAAATAAGTACCTTGCAGAAGAGTCCAATTCACATATAAAAGCTATAAAAACAAGAGCCAAGTAATTGGTTATGTATCACTGATTGTAGGACCAATTGTAATCAATAAATGGCAACATAAATGGCCATCAATGGCCAACAATGGAGCAATGGCAGCAAACCTGCAATTCTAATAAGACTCTAGCACTCTACCCCAAATTCAGTATCAAACCAATTCCCAACCACGACAAGAGGAACATCCCAATTGGATGGGACAAACTTCTTATCTAGTTTGCAAAGGGGGTGGGGATTTTACCCACAAAACCTAGGAGTTTTAGATAGGAAGAAATAGAAGTCGAGGGACAAAACAAAGCAGAGGAAGAAAAGGAAGCTATGGATGTTTATGCATGGATTAGCACGTAGAAACAACAAGAGCAGCATGAATCTCAATGAGGTTGGATCATCTATTTCACTGTAAGTGTTGAAATTTTTGTTCCACTATTAACATTTGAATGGTTAAGGAGAAAGAATAGGGTTGGCGTCACCATGTTGTTCATTATACTTACTATTTACATTGATGCTAACCAGAGTTTGCATTCCTTTTAAAATAGATAAGATAAATAACCCATGAATCGGTCACATACAAGCCTTTAGCAGAATCATGACTAGAGACAAAATGATGATATAGAGACTAGCACGACACTTTATTAATTACTAAGAAACACCACAAAACACTTAATTTTTGCAATGAGGAACAAAATATGCTACTAATACATGAAAGAGGAATAGGATCCTACAAACAATGTTATTACCCCTAAAAACAATTCACAAAAATCAAAAAGAATTTCAATCAAAGATCAAACAAAAACATATGTTGGGTTCACCAAATGTAACAAAGAAAATGTTTTCAAGTTAGTTGCAAGTAGATCATAAAACTTAATCCCCATCAACAATAGAGCACAATGAAAAGAAAGAAACATGTAAACATGAAACAAAGTCATCTAGTCTTCATGCCTCCATTGAATGACCTCCATTGGCCTTCTCCATCTTGGTACAACTCATATAATTACCCTCATATTTGAAATGCAACTTTCACCTATGCCTAAGACAAGCAAGATATTGAAGTATTAGGTGCTCAAGTACTCAAATCTCTCAAGCATGCTATGTGTGTATTGCTGAAAATAACTCTTGTGCCCCTAAAATGACTTGGGAGAGACCCTTATACAAAATTCCAAATTGAGAATGGATGACCAAGATTAAAAGTATATAAAAACCTAAGATCAAAGGCCAGGATTCAATGTGATAAGGAGCATTAGGGTTAGGGAAAAATTATGTCAAGGTTAGGGCAAGCTTTGAAATGAAGGGTTGAGATTTAGTTGAAAGAAATTAAATCAATGGTGGAGAAAAAGAGGTAGTTGGAATAATAGAAATTATTTAATTTATGGAGGAAAGTTGACTTTTGGGAGATAATGGTTTAATTCATAAATGGGAATAAGACAGAAGGGAATATATAATTATTTTAATTATTTATTTGTGAGATGAAAAGTGGGTTAAATGGATAATTCTATTTAATTGAAGGATAAATGGTAATGTTATTAAATAATTGGAAGGAATAAGGATTAATTAGTGACGCATTTAAATAAATAAATGTAATTTATTTATTAAAATAATCATGGAGGAATAATTGTGACATAAGGACATGATTAAATAATTGATTTATATGAGGGAGAAGCATGGTCGTCATAGAAAAATGTAGCTCGAGGGCCTAGGTCATTTTTATGTATCTCACCACCAGTCAAAACACTTAACCTAGTGGAGTAACTAAAGAATGTGCCCACTAATGTGTCTCTATGCGATGTTATATCAATTCTAGAGTAGAATACATTGCTCTAAGAAGCATTGAAAAAAGAATAATAGTCACCACGGGCGGATACAGTCCCACCATGCAATCAAGATGGAGGGAAAGGGCCCACGTCAAACCCCCAACCTTCAAGAGCTATGACATAAATGAATTCCATGGATAATACAAATGCAAAAAAGGTAAGAAAAATAAAGCCCACTCCTTTCTTTTTAACACTTATTGTGGGAGACAAGCTTTTGCACAATAATATGATTGATTCAAGAGCTAGTACGATGGTCATGCCTAAATAAGTGGTTGACACCCTGAATCTTAAGTATGAGCCTCTTGAGAAAGGTATCATGCAATTAGACTAGAAGAAATTCATGATTGTCGACCACATCAAGGATCTTTCTTTAGCCTTATTCTCATGTCCGAGCCAAATTTTCACACAAGAGGTGGTTGTAATCAACATTCCCCCAATTTTCATAGTGTATCTTTAAAGATACTTCACAACGAAGCTTAGTAGGTACCTGGCACTTGATTGGTCTCATTTGATATTACAGACAAAGCATGTAGCAAAGATGAAGATCATGTCTAAGGCTTTGCACCTTCAATACATAGTAGAATACATGGTACTAAGCTTTGAATCAACACATACCTCCTCAAAAAAGGAGATGTACTGTGTGGAGATGTTAGAAGACGAAGAGAACACAAGTGATTAGACCCCAGAAGAGGAGGTCCTACTCAATCAGTTCATCGATTCCAACCCATTCAGAAACTTCCATGCTACTAGGTTAGGCACTTATGTGATCTTCGATGATGACCAAGTCCTCCCAAAATTGGTAAAGCAACTAGATAACTTTAGCAAGTCAAGTGACAACAGTTTATGGGCACTATATTTCGATGGTGCTAAATGCAAAATCAGTTCTGGAGTTGGCATTTGACTGGTATCTCTAACTAGGTTGGATGCCCTCAATTATTTGCACTTCTAGTTCTCGTGCTCAAATAATGATGTAGAATATGAAGTCTTGGTCCATGGTTTGGTTCTCATGGAGCATGGTGCAAGGGCACCCAGGGGTCTCATGCCTCCATGAGGCCTTTGTCATGTTTGGATTTGTTTTTCAATATTTTATTGTTGTAATAAGGTCCAATGGACCATTTTTAATAGGTTGTAATAGGTTTCAATACGTGTCAATATGTGTCAAATAAAAGTTCAAATGAAAACTTGGTGCAACCAAGTAATGATATTGATGTAATTTCAAAATAAGGTTGTAAACACATTAGCCAATGATCTCCTAATTCAAAAAATAGTTGAGGTCCATTGGAAGAGGTGGATTCATGTTTAAAAATCCTCCATGTGGTCGAGGCAAGGCTGTTGGAGGAATTTTTGAAGATTTGAATGCAAAACAAGCTCTTTTTTTCTAATTTTCTTGCATTTTCCTCTGCTCGTTTTCTTGGTACAGCCTGTGACATCATTGTACAAGCTCTACACATACATGGACTACTAGAGGGGAGAGTCACCTTTCTTTTGGTGGTGATTTGGAGTAATTTCATCAAGAATTAAGAAAGATACATCAATTTTACTGGAAGTGGGTCACAAACCCTACCAAACCAGGGTTTGGTGACTAAAATGCTTGTAACTCCCAATTCCATTGTGGAAAAAAATTGTTTCTTGTTGGAATTTTAGGGTTAGCACTTTTTTCCATGTTTAAAGTGGTTTTAGGAGGAAATATGGAGTTTTGTGAGAGTTCTTTGATGCCCTAGGCCTGGCATCTCTATGTGACAAGCTAGAAAGTGAACATTTGAATGTATTTCTTGTGGTTTTTGAGTATCTGAGAAATAATTATGGGTTAAATGTGTGAAAGGGGTCTTGGGGAACATTGAGGAACCTATTTAAGGCTTTAGGCATTTCGGGGTGTGGCTAGGTAAGTTGGTTCCTTAATACACAGGCCTAATTAAGCCTCCTTGTGGCTTGAAAGTCAGTCATTTGAGGTATTTGCTTTTAGTGTTTGATTTCGTGCATTTGGGGAATTGTAGGGGTCTATATTAGGTGCCTAAAGCCAGATATCTTTGTCTAGTTCTTTCCATTGGAAAAAAATTATTTTGACTATCTTGGTTGGACATCGCTACAAGGATGCATAGGCTTGTATTGAAGCAAGGGGTGAATGAGAGTTCCTAAGTACAAAGTCAAGTTTTATGGTCATTTTTTTTCATGTTGAGAGTGTTCAAACCATCCCCAAGTATTTTAGTCATGTCTAGATGTGAAATCCCAAATTGGATGGTTGGGTTGCTTTAGTGAAGGATTACTGGAATTGGCATGTCCACTTAGAGTATTTGAGAGAAGCTTTTCAAAAAATATTGTTTTCCTTGCCCACTTTGCATCAGAGTGGTATCAAAGCCAAGTTTTGATTATGAATACTACAAAGATATTGTGAGTAGTTGAAAGGTGAAGAAACAATGCCTCCAAAAGGTGGGAATGCAGTTGCAAAGGAGTTGAAAGCCTTGAGAGAGAAGGTAGAAGCATTAGAAGCCAAAGAAAAGAGAGTGGCCACTGATGAAGAAAGTACCTCAGAGGAAGAGGTAGAGGGTGAAGATGGAGACCCTTCACAAGGAGAGGGGATGGCTCCAGAGGAAAGGAGATTCCTTCGTGCTTTGTAATCTATAAGATGAGAGACCTCTGAAGTGAAGATGGATCAACGAACATATGGGGGAAAGATGAATATTGAAGAAGTGATGGAATGGGTGGATGCTTTGAATAACTATATTGAGTATAAGGAAATGACAGAAAACAAGAAGGTCAAGTTTTCCAAGACCAAATTGAAAGGGTCTACTTTAACATGGTGGAACTACATCCAAGGAGAGAGGGTGAAAATGGGCAAGTCCATGATTAACTCATGGGATAGGATGGTGAGAAAATTGAAGGAACAATTCCTTCCTTCATATTATCAAGTGCAAGTGTTTAGGAAACTGCAAAACCTAAGACAAAAAGACATGGATGTGGTTGCTTATACTAAGGAATTCCACAAACTTAGTATGAGGTGTGGCCATGTGGAGAATGAAAAGGAGAAAGTGGTCAGGTACATAAATGGTCTAAGATTTGCAATTGAAGATGAGATCAACCTAGTAACCCATAAGACAATGGAAGAGTGTTTCCAAGTGGCATGTAGGGCTGAAGAGAAGTTGATGAGGAAGCAAGAGCAGCAAGGAAGGGGCATAGACAAAAATTTTAGAGGAAGAAGTAGTTTTGGTGGAAGAAATCAGTCACAAAAATCATAAGGGGAATCAAGTGGAAGCCAAGAACCAAGTTAGAAATCAAGTGGATTTAAGGGTAGGAGGCCTAATGGATCAGGAAGAGGTTCCAATTCCTTCTCTGATAGGTGCTTTAACTATATTCAGTTTGGACACCCGGCTTTAAAATTTCCAAAGAAACAAGCCTCAAGCTCTCAAGGTGGGGATAGGAGGAACCAATTGGTGTAAGAAGAAGATGCTCAGAGTGTGAACTCACCTTCCAGACCTTCTGATCCTGAGTTTGGAGAAATTTTTATGATGAGGAGGACACTTCTTAAGGTTCCAAGCACTAAGGAACCACCCCAAAGGAAGTCTTTTTTAGAACTTCATGCAAATCCCATGAAAAGGTATGCAAGGTGATTGTAGATTCACGCTCCATAGATAACTTAGTTTCCCTAGAAATGGTTGAGAAACTAAATCTGAAAATAACTCCTCATCCCACACCATATAGGGTGTCTTGGTTGAACAAAGTTCAACATGTGCTTGTCAATGACCAATCTTGGGTAGAGTTCCATATTGGAGACTATAAGGACAAAATCCTTTGTGATGTTATCCCCATGGATGCTTGCCACATACTTCTAGGCTGCCCTTGGAAATATGATAGGAGAGCATATCATGATGGTAAGAAAAACACTTACAAGATAAACAAAGATGGAGAGTCATTCACCTTGAACCCTTTGTCGAATGAGGGCATGGAAAAACAACTTGGGTCTAATATCATGGTGGTAGGAGAGGAAAAGTTTTTAAAGACCTTAAAAGAAGAGGGAGGTCTTCTTGATTGTTAATCCAAAATGTGAGTTAGTTTTGTCCACAAAGAAAGGAGAAACCATTCCTAGTGAAGTCCAAACCTTGTTGGAAAAGTACAATGACATTGTGGTGGACGAATTGTCTAGTTCCCTGCTTCCAATCAGAGATATCAATCACCATATAGACCTGATTCCAGGTGATACATTGCCTAATAAGGCTTCCTATAAGATGACCCCTGCTCAAAATGAATAAATAGAAAAACAAGTTCAAGAGCTATTGGATAAAGGTCTAGTTAGAAATATTCTAAGCCCTTGTGCAGTCCCTACCGTGTTGGCTCCTACAAAGGATGGAAAATGGAGGTTGTATATTGATTCAAGAGCCATAAATAGGATAACCATCAGATATAGGTTTCCTATACCAAGGATGGAGGATCTCAAGGACTACCTAAGAGGTGGCTTTTATTTTTCAAAGATTTATTTGAAGAGTAGCTACCAACAAATCAGAATCAGAGAGGGGGATGAGTGGAAGACATTGTTTAAGACTAATGAAGGTCTTTATGAGTGGATGGTTATGCCTTCTGGTCTATCCAATTCCCCCAATACCTTCATGAGATTAATGAATGAGGTATTGAAACCCTTTATTATTAAATTTGTTGTGGTTTATTTGGATGACATTCATGTGTTTAGCAAGTACAAAGAGGAACATTTGGAGCATCTTGGCCAAGTCTTAAGAATGTTGCATGAAGAGAAGTTGTTGATCAACTTGCAAAAGTGTGATTTCATGAAGGAGGAGTTGGTGTACCTTGTGTTTGCCATATCAAAGGGAAGTTTGAAGATGGATCCATCAAAGGTTTAGGCCATTCTCAATTGGCCACCACCTAAGTCAGTGGGTGATGCGAGTAGCTTTCATGTCCTTGAAAGCTTCTATAGAAAATTCATAAGGAAATGTAGCCACATATGTGCACCCATCCTAGACACAATCAAGGGTGACAAGAGGAGTAAGTTCCTATGGACCAAAGAAGCAAATGAAGGGTTTGAATGCTTAAAAAAAAGGTAGCTCAGCAACCTATCCTTACTCTACCTGATTTTAACAAAATCTTTACCATTGAATGAGATGCAAGTGATCAAGCTATAAGTGCTTTCCTAAGCTAAGAAGGGAGACCAATTGAATTCTTTAGTGAAAAACTAAATGAGGCAAAGAGAAAATACTCTTCATATGATCTAGAGCTTTATGCCATGGTTCAAGCCCTAAATAAATGGAAACATTACTTATTTCCAAAGGATTTTATTGTGTTTACTAATAACCATGCACTTAGTTTCTTGAATGGATAGGACAAGTTGAACCAAAGGCACATGAAGTGGGTTGAATACCTACAAGCATACACTTTCTCCATCAAACACAAGAAATGACAAGAAAACAAAGTTTTTGATGCCCTTAGTAGAAAGGTCATGATGGTCCAAGAAGTACAATTGCAAAGTGTAGGTATAGAATCCCTCAAAGGTATGTACAAGGAAGATGAGGATTTCAAGGATGTTTTTGATACTTACTCTCAATTTTTGGATGATTTTCACAATGAATATGTTGATTATGTTTTACAAGATGGTCTATTGTTCAAAGGGGCTCAATTGTGCATACCCAAATGTTCTATGAGGGAGAACTTGATAAAGGAGAAGCATAGTGGGAGTCTTGGAGAGCACTTTGGACTTGATAAATCCTTGGAGCAGGTTATAAGATTCTATTTTTGGCCTAAAATGCAAGTGGATGTGAGGAAGTTTGTGTAGAGTTGCACCATATGTCAAAGAGCAAAGGGAACCAATTCAAATGTAGGTCTCTACCAACCTCTACCCATACCCAATAGACCTTGGGAAAGCATAAGCATGGATTTTTTCTTAGGACTACCCAAGACACAAAGGGGGGTTGATAGTGTTTTTGTAGTGGTGGATAGATTTAGTAAAATGGAAAAGTTTATCCCTTGTAAATGCACTAGTGATGCCTCTAACATTGTAGGACTATTTTTCAAAGAATTTGTGAGAATCCATGGTCTTCCATTGAAGGTTGTATCAGGCAAGGATGCCAATTTCATAGGTCACTTTTGGAGGACCTTGTGGAAAAAGTTGGGCACAAATTTGTCATATAGTTTTGCCTACCATCCTCAAATAGATGGGAAAATAGGGTGGTAAATAGGTCACTTGGTAATTTACTGAGGTGTTTGACAAAGGAACATGGTGTACAATGGGATCTAGTGCTTCCCCAAGAAAAATATGCATATAATGACTCCATAAATAGAAGCATAGGAAAAACTCCCTTTCAGGTGGTGTATGGAATGAGCCCAAGGGGTATATTTGAATTGAGAGACTTGAAAGGAATGGAAAGGAAGAGTGCAGAAGGAGAGTAGTTTTCAATAGTAGTGAAGGAAATCCATGAACAAGTGAGGGAGAATATCAAGAAAAGTATGGAGAAATACAAGAAGAGAGTAGATTTGAAGAGGAGAAATGTCCAATACAAGGTGGGAGATCTGGTTCTTGTACATTTGAAGAAGAAGAGGTTACCCAAGGGAAGATACACCAAGCTCCAAATGAAGAAGATAGGACCTTGTAGGATAATCCACAAATTTGGGGAAAATTCCTATGAGATAGCACTCCCTCCTAGAGTGGCTATCTCCCCTATATTTAATGTTGTTGACTTGTACCCCTTTAAGGGATCCTTGGATGTAGGTGTAGGTATAGAAGTTGATGAAGATTGGGTGCAAGACTTACCACCTTCATAACCTTTGAAGCTTGAAGCAATCCTAGACACCAAGGAGGTAAAGAGGAAAAGAAACAAGGTATACAATGAATACCTGGTAAAATGGCATGGTATACCACCTGAGGATGCAACTTGGATGAGTGAAAAAGACATCAAAGACCATGGTACTTCTCTGCAGCAACTGATCTCAGGTGGGACTTGAGATCTTTTCAACCTTGGGTGTATGGTGCAGGGGCACTCAAGGGTCTCATGCCTCCACGAGGCCTTTGTCATTTTTGGTTTTGTTTTTCAATATTTTATTTTTGTAATAAGGTCCAATGGACCATTTGTAATAGGTTGTAATAGGTGTTAATAGGTGTCAAATCAAATTTCAAATGTAAACTTGGGGAAACCAAGTAATGATATTGATGTAATTTCAAAATAAGGTTGTAAACACATCAAACAATGGTCTCCTAATTCAAAAAATAGTTGAGGACCATGGGAAGAGGTGGATTAATGTTTAAAAACCATCCATGTGGTCAAGGCAAGGCTGTTGGAGGAATTTTTGAAGATTTGATTGTAAAAGCAGCTCTATTTCTCTAATTTTCATGCATTTTTCTCTACTCTTTTGCTTGGTACAGCCTATGACATCATTTTATGGGCTCTACACATACATGGGATGATAGAGGGGAGAGTCACCTTTCTTTTGGAGGTGATTTGTAGTAATTTCATCAAAAATTATGAAAGATACATCAATTGTACTAGAAGTTGGTCAATAACCCTACCAAACTGGGGTTTGGTCACTAAAATGCTTGTAACACCCCATTCCATTGTGGAAAAAATATGATTCTTGGTGGAATGGTAGGGTTAGGAGTGTTTTCATGTTGCAAGTGGTTTTAGGAGGAAAGGTGAAGTTTTGTGAGAGTTCTTTGATGCCCTAGGTCGAGCATCTCTATGTGATAGGCCAAAAAGTTAAAATTTGAATGTATTTCTTGTGGTTTTTGAGTATATAAGCAATAATAACAGGTGAAATGTGTGAAAGGGGTCTTAGGGAACATTGAGTAACCTATTGAAGGCTTTAGGGGTGTTGAGATGCGCCTAGGTAAGTCAGTTCCTTCCTACACAGGCCTAATTAAGCCTCCTTGTGGCTTGAAGGGCAGTCATTTGAGGTATCTACTTTTAGTGTTTGATCTCATGCATTTGGGGACTTGTAGGGGTTTATATTAGATGCCTAAAACTAGGTTTATTTTTTTGGTTCTTTCCCTTGGAAAACTTTTAGTTTGACTGTCTTGGTTGGACAAGGCTACAAGGATGCATAGGCTTGTATTGAAGTGAAGGGTGAATGAGACTTCCCAAGTGCAAAGTCAAGTTGTATGGTCATGTTTTGTCATGTTGAGATTGTTCAAACCATCCCCAAATTCTTTAGTCATGTCTGGATGTGAGAGCCCAAATTGTATGGTTGGGTTGCTTTGGTGAAGGAGTAGTGGAATTAGTGTGTCCACTTAGAGTATTTGAGAGAATATTTTCATAAAATCTTGTTTTTCCTAACCACTTTGCATCAGGGTAGCTACGTGTGAAAGTAATATAGGTATATAGAGATTTAGATTTGGTAGTAAGCCAAATTTATAAATGGGCAACCACCAAAAATGTGAGAATGGGATCCTACTAGCACAGAATATGGGACTTGATCAAAGGATTCGAAGCTTTTAACATACAGGTTATCCCACAAACATAGAATTCCATCTTTGATTAGATGACTTTGATTGGCTCACAATTTGAGCCAACCCTTGAATTAGCCAAAAATCAACATACAGTGTGTACCATCATCTGACCATCAATACCCAACAATGATCAAAATTGGAAAATATTTGAAGGTGATATTCAAATTGTTGCATTCATACAAAGTTCAAGGAAATAGTCTGATCAATCATAGACTAAAGTTGGAAAGGTTAATAAGGAACAATTAATTCCATTGAAAAGCAATAAGCTCCCATGATGCTTGATTTCTCTTGAGAATCTCTTCAACTGGGAGTATATGAGAAATAGTAAACAAAGGTTCACCACCAACAAACAAGACTATGAAGACCTTGATGTCAAAGGAGGAAGAAAGCTAAAATTCAGGAGGAATTTCCTACAGGTGGACAAGGAAAGGTTGAAAGGCTTATGTACTAGATATGACAGGGTCATAGCCAGACCTATGATGACCTCAAGGGATACAATCCAGGCATCATTCAAAATACTATCAACTTAGCCAAAGGATCAAAACCCATCCAATAGAAACAAAGGTCGGTTAATCTAAAAGTAGAGGTGTTGATGGCACAAAAACTTACCAAGCTAATCAAATCAAAGATTATCTACCCGATCAAACATTCCACCTAGGTATCCAATCTAGTCCTAGTCTAAAAGAAGAATGGAGACATATGGCTTTGCATGGATTTTTTAGGATTTGAACAATGCCTCATTAAAATACCACTACCCTTTGCCCTCAATGGAAAAAATTCTACAAAACATGGCTAGATCAGAGATATTCTTGCTTCTCGATGGTTTTTTAGGGTATAATCAGTTTTATGTTTAAAAGGACTAGCAAAAAATGATGTTCACCACTAAATGGGGAACATTCACATATGCAAATATGCCCTTCAGACTCTCTAATGCAGAGGCTACCTTTCAATGAGCCATGGATATCACCTTCAAAGGGTTGATCAATAAGATCATTTAAATATATTTGGATGACCTAACCATTTTACCAAATCAAAAGATGATCATTTTTATCATCTGGAAATGGTCTTCCAAAAGCGTCAATAGTTTGGGATTTCGCTAAATCCCAAGAAATGTGTTTTAATGTACCACAAGTTAGGCTTCTTGGCTTTGTCATATCAAAGGAAGGAATATCCATAGACCTCAAAAGGGTGAAGGCTATAATGGAACTACTACTACCTGTCAACTAGAAGTGGTTACAATCCTTTTTAGGAAAGATCAACATTGTCGTTTTAGTTTATTTTAGATATTATGGGCATTGCGAGACCTATCATGCTAATGTTGAAGAAAGGCTTAGAATTTATGTGGACTCCCAAAGGTAAGCTTTCTTTTAAGAAAATTAAGGCAACCATCTCTACAACTCCGATGTTATCCAACCTAGACTTCTCCAAATATTTCTTGCTCTACATCTATAGTGGCTAGCACAACATAGCTTCAGTGCTCACTAAGAAGGATGAGGAGGAAAGCAAAGAATATCCCTTCACATTTCATTCCTGGACTCTCAAAGGATATGAAACTGGGTATAACTTTGTTGAAAAGTAGGCCTTTTTTATCATCAAAATCCTGAAGAAATTTTGACACCTGGTATCGGCTAGTAGAATTACCATCATCATCGCTCATCCCAATCTTAGGAAATATATCACTGAAGGCGACATAACCAAGAAGAGGGCCAATTGGATCACTAAAATCCTAGAATACAATGTGGACATCTGACTAAGCAAGCTATTTTGAGGGAGAGGTCTTTGTGAATACCTCATGTGAGAATTAGGTTCCCAAGAAGAAAAAGAGATCAACCAGGTCCATGCAAACTAGTTCAAGTCCAATCACCCATGGGTGGCTGATCAGATGTGATTTATGCAGACTAAGCAATACCTCACTAACATCCTGCCTCACAAAAGATGCTACTACCAACTAAAAGGCACCAGGTATGTACTAATTTAGGAGATTTTATTTAAAATAAATTATGATGGAGTCCTCCATTGCATGGAAAATCCATAGGAAGAAAGAATTCTAGATGAATTCCACAACAGCACCAAGGGAAAACCCTTTTCTTCCTAGACCATTGCTTTGAAAATAATGCGGGTGGGCTATTACTAGCCTTCAATGTTCTTTAAAGCCCATCATCTAGTGTAGAAGTGTACTCAACGCCAATATTTCATTAGCAAAAAGAAGAAATCTGCCATGCCATTAAGCCCGATCGTGATTGAGGAACCCTTTACACAATCGGGTTTGGATATTTTTGGGATGATCAATCCCATCTCCAGTGAAAGCCATAATTGGATACTCACAATGACTGACTATTTCACAAGATGGATGAAATCAATTTCCTTGAAGAATGCTACAAAAGAAAAAATTGTCAATTTTCTCAAGGGGCCGGTAGCAAGGTTTGATTCACCCAAAACCATCATTTATGACAACACACAATCCTTCATAGCCTTTGGGATGTCAAAATTTTCTCTTAGGCATGTGGTATACCTAAAGACTTCATCCAATTACTACTCACAAGGAAATGGGTTAGTGGAGTCAACTAACAAGAACTTGATTAGGTTAATAAAGCACATCGGGTCGGAACACCAGAAGGAATGGCACAAGAATATTTAGAAAGCCATATGGACTGATAGGATTACACCTAAGAAGATGCTGAAAACCTCCCCTTATGAATTAGTGTATGGAAAGGAGGTAGTCCTACCCATTTCCATAAAAATTTTGGCACTAAAATTGTTGACAGCTTTGAAATTTGAGTACAGCAGAATGGAGGTAAGACTGGTGGAGCTTTTTGTTGGTGCAAATAAGTATTTTACTTATTACACTTTACTTAAGCTTACTTAGGGAATGCATGCCATTATAGGTTGCACTTGTGACACCTAGTTATTTGCATCTTGCATCTAGGTTTGTGCATACATTGAGAGATATGATTAGGACACTTAGAGAAGTGTGTGTAGGAGAAATTCCACTCTTTGTGGTGTGATCTAGTTATCACCTTTTTATCTCCACTTTTCGTGGGATGATAATTCCACTTTAGGTGGTTGATCCACCTTTCATGGAATTATCTATTATTTCTTTCTACCTACCCTACACATGATTGGGACACTTGTCTCATTCATTTCCCTTCATCGTGTCCTAGCTTTCCTTTATAAACAAGCCTTGTACATACTTGTAATTGTCTATCTTCATGCATATTGAGAATACAATCACCATATTCTCTCATATTTTCTCTCTTTTTTGTTATCTTTGGTCTCTTAATCCTATTTTTTTTTTCATAAGTTCTTACATGGTATCAGAGTAGTAGGAGGTCCTTTCCATCACCATTGTTGCAAGATCTTAGTTAGTGTGAAGGTGGTCAAGAGGAAAATCTGAGGAGCAAAGACATTTTGGTGTGTCCTAGACCAAATATGACCTAAAATTCAAATTCAAAAGGTTGTTTTCAGTCAAGATAGTCTTTCATTTCATCAAAATCTGACACTGGGAGCTCTAGATCGAAAACTTTGTCAATTTGGGTATTTTTTTCAATTTTTTGGAAATTTCTATAGTTTTGGAAAATTTTATTTCTCAGAAAATTTCTAGTTTTTCTATTTTCTGACAAAAAAATATCAATCAGAATATTTTTGAAATTTTTTAGTAAAATTAATAACCCCCTCTAGAAAAATTGTGCTTGGGGTTTTTTCTTTTTTGTAAATAAAAAAAAATCAAAAATCAAAAATTTGTATTTATTTTTTTGATTTTTTATAAATCAAAATAAATAAATAAAAAGGTAGTCTGGTACTACTTGTGCAATACCTATGCAAACAGTACGCAGACCAGGTACTGTCATGGCCAGGGTACGGTCAGCCCCACTGGCATTGGTAATCACAGTCGGGTCTTCAAAATTCGGCATCCAACGTTCAAAAATTCCAAGCACGCGGCCAGTCAAATCAAAAATCTGGTGACTCCATTTTCAATCGGTGAGCATTTTGAAGGATTCCAGGTGGCCAGTAAAAATATTCCAACAAATATTTTGTTAAGGGAAATGGTGATGATGACGGGTACGCGACTGTCAAATTTTAGCTCATGCAATCTTCTAACGGTCATTTAACCATCAAATTTAATCATGTGAATTGTTGATGTTAGCTTGTGTCACTGCCACATTAGTAGGTCATTTCAAATTTTTGGCACCCCTCACCATTTAAGTTTTTAATTTTAATGTTGATTTTCAAATGCCCATATCTTGCTCATTTTAGCTCCTTTTTCTGAGAATTTTATTTTTGATTTGGGCTAATTGTTTGTGTACTTCATAGCCATGTGGTTGGTTTTTTATTTTGGTGGATAGATTTTTAGAATTTGTAGTTTTTCAACACTGTACCTATCCAATCCTGATTTATGCAACTTCCAAGGCTTCGTACAGGCACATACGAACTCCTTTTTAGGTACCATTTTTTTTAAAAGTGCATGCTTTTTTGTCTACTTCTTGAATCTACAATCAGTTTGAAGCGATCTTGAATGGATTTTGTACTTTTAGCATAAGGTCTTTTTTGGCCTATTTGGCACTTATATTGAATAGATCTGAATTTAGGTCTTTGCTTATTTGTTCTAGTTTGTTCTAAGCCTATTTGTGGAAAGTTGTAAATCAAAAATCATAAGTCCCCTTAGCCAAGTTGCAAGTGGCCTATTGTACATGCACTAAATTATAAAGTGCCAAAATCATATTTTTGAGGGGGATACTTTGATTGAGTGAATTTGGGGGGTGTCTCTTGTGTGATTGTTCCTATTTTCTCTCTTCTTCTCTTGCATTCCATCATGGGTTCATCTAAATTTCCACTCTTAACTACACATAATTATGCTACATGGAAAGTATGTGCATGGAGTAAACTAATGGAAAAAGGTTTAATTTACTATATTGATGGAACCATAACTGCACCTACAGATCCTAAGGTAGATACAACTGCATATATGGATTGGCTCACTAAAACTTCTATGGAATTGGGTACACTTAGAAATTTCATTTCATATGATCTCATTCTCCATGTTGATAAATGTGCTACAGCCAAGGAAGCTTGGGATAAGCTTGCTACTTTGTATGGAAAGGTTGATAAGGTCAAGGGGTACAAGCTTGAACATGATCTCCTAAGCCTTAATCCCAAGGATTTTGACACAATTCAAGATTATGTCACTAAGGAAAATGAGCTAAGAGCACAACTAAAGGATTGTGGTATTGAGAAAGAGGATGATCAATTGGTCTTCAATTTGATGGAAAAGATTCCATCTAAATATGCAACCTTTGTTTCAAGTTTTGAAACTCAAAGATTGACAATAAGCAACTTCACATTACCATTTTTTGAGGCTCTCACAGATCTTTTGATTCTTGAGCAAAATAAGTTGATGGAAATGGGCATTCTCAAGTCTTCAACTTCAAAAGAATTTGTGGTCAATCATGGAAACAACAAGCAAGTAAAAGGGAAAGACCAAAAGGAATCTTCACCAAAGCCACAAGGAGAGAACAAAAAATCCACTCCTCCACAACAAAGATCAACTTCACCTTTTTCAAAGAAGTACAACTATTCAAGCAAGAGGGAGCAACCAACATGTGCATATTGCAAAAAGATTGGTCATGAGAAGAATCATTGTCATCTTAAGAAAACTGATGAGTTGAAACACATCCTTAAGAATAACAACATCAACTTGCCAAAAGAATATCAAGAGATAGACTCATCTCCTTCCACTTCCACTTCTAAGGGAAAAGGCACAACTCTCATGGCAACAACATCAAGCTCATCTCCTTCTTCTACATCATCTCAACATGAGACAAATAAGGGGAAAGCATTTCTTGTAGTTGTAGATTCCAATTCAAATAGGTGGATACTTAATTCAAGAGCTTCACATCATATGACTTCTTCCAAGGATATGTTCTCTTCATTTGCTTCTTGTTCATCACCACCCATTTTGATGGCCAACAACACTTCTTTGGTAGTTTGTGGGAAGGGGTCTATTGACATTGAAGGTGGATCATTTAATGATGTTCTATGTGTGCCTACTTTGTCAAGGGACATCCTTTCCATTTATCAAATTACACATAGTGGTATAGGAAAGAGTGTAGAGTTCACACTAGATTTTGTCATTGTGCGAGATTTGCATGGCAGGGATCTTGTTGTAGTTGGGGAGGTTGATCATCATTCACAGTTCTACACCTTCTCATATTTTTCTCTTATTGATGATTCAGTTCACCCTAGTGTGGACACACTTGAGGAGAATGAGTATGGTTACTTCAATCTTGGAGTGCTTGAGGTCATTGAGCCTATTGTTGATATTCCATCTCCTACACTAAATGATGTACCTATTTATACTTGTGTTCTACCAGTTTCAGTGCCTTGTGATTTAGCGCAATAGTCTATACCTTGTCTTCCAACAATAGTTTCATGGGATGACTACTTGACATACATTGGCAGTTTGTTTGTGGAACCCTACATTGAAGATTTGGGAGACACATTTTATTACTTACATCTTCTCTTTGATGAAGGTGATTCCTCTTCAATTGTTGAAAGGGAACACTCTGACCCTCCTCTACATGATCAGTCTTTCAAGGTTGATGTGATTGTGGATGCATATGTACAAAAGTTGGAGGAGTCCACTTTCTCTCTTGAGGAGATAATGTCTTTAGAGTATGTTCTACCTTCACCCTTGTTATATCTTGAGTTGTCTGTTTTAGCAGGTGAGAGTGTTTTTGCATAGGGGTTCTCACAGTTTCCAAGAAGTGACTACATTGTGACCTTTGTAGCTTCACATAGTTTGGGAAATGCATCTTTCAACATCAACACAGGGACATTTGAGTAGATTTCAAAGACTTCTTACATTTTGATGGTTCTTCCTTCTTCACTTGTGGATTGGGGAGACTTCATTCACACACCTCTGGTATTTTTTCTTCCTAAGGGGAGGAATGTTGTTCGACATTTTTGGAGCAGCTTCTTCATTCCTTTTTGAGCATCTTCCATGGGTGAACATTGTACATTAAGGGGGGATACTTTTTATCTCTTCTTCTCGTGTATGGGGGAACTTTTTCCTCACATGGGGTTTTTTTCTTCTCATGTTATGTTCATAGGCTTTTGTATCTCATCTCTCTTTTGGGGGGTAGTTTTTTCCCACTGGGTTTTTCTATCTTTACTCCACTTGTGAGAGATTACATTGCATTTGTACATGGGTACCTAACATGGCTCAGTTGTCGGGACCCATCTTGCATCTTATCTTGCATGGTTAGCTTGAGTCTTCATTCCCTCAGTTTCACTTAAGGGGGGATGTTGGTGTAAATAAGTATTTTACTTATTATACTTTACTTTTTGTGGCATGATAATTCAACTTTAGGTGGGTGATCCACCTTTCATGGAATTATCTATTATTTATTTCTACCTACCATACACATGATTGGCACACTTGTCTCATTCATATCCCTTCATTGTGTTCTAGCTTGCCTTTATAAGCAAGCCTTGTGCATACTTGTAATTTTCTATCTTCATGCATATTGAGAATGTACAATCATCATATTCTCTCATCTTGTCTCTCTTTTTTGTGCTATCTTTGGTCTCTGGATCCTATTTTTTCTTTTCATAAGTTCTTACACTTTTAAGCCTCGAAGAAAAGATAGAGAAGGAATTCAACACCATGATTGGATGCCAATCGATAGTCAAACATTGGTTTGATAAAAAGGCCTCCATTCGATAAAAAGGCCTCCAATCAATAAAAAGGCGTATGATATCCCAGAATCATAAATGGTTTGTGAACTTGTTGGTCCCAACTCTCCCTAGTATCAAGACATTTACGACTACCTAAAGTCTCAAATGCTGAAATGATCTTTCCTGGTTGCTGATTTGGCCAAGAAGTCATCTACATAATCCTCCATTATTTTGTGCATCATGTCATGGAAGATCGTGGTCATAGCCCTTTGATATGTGGCACCTACATTTTTGAGACCAAAGGGCATGGCGTTCCAATAGTATGTACCCCATGGGCAAGTAAATGCCATTTTGTGTTGATCCTCAAGAGCAATGCGGATTTGATTATAACCAGAGAAACCATCCATGAGGGATAGCATCTCATATCCTACTGTAAGGTCTACTATAATGTCAATGTTTGGCAAAGGAAAGTCATCCTTTGGACAAGCTTTATTTAGGTCTCAGAAATCTGTACATACGCGGATCAACCCATTTGGCTTTGTGACTGGGACCAGATTAGAAATCCATTCAGCGTAGTCAATAGACCTTATGAATCCGGTGTCTAGAAATTTCTTTAACTCAGCCTTGACCAATAGAGCAACTTGGGGATGCATTTTGCGCAACTTCTGCTTGACTGGTTTGGCATTAGGTAATAGTGGTAGATGATGCAGAACCAGTTCTAGGTTCAATCCTGGCATGTCAGCATAGGACCAAGCGAAATTGATTTTTTGTTTTACAAAGAATTTATGAAATTTTGGTTTTTCTTCGTCAGTCAATGTTGCAGCAAATAGGACCATCTTGGGGTCTTCTGTAGTTGAAATGTTATCCTCTATTGTGTCCTCAATAAGCATAGTCGATTTCTCCTGTTGCACGGGGAGAAAGTCCAATCCTTCATCTTTGGGCACCTCAGAGAGGTTTTCACCCACAGATACATCCTTTATTTTTACTATTTTATCGTCAAGAGGTTCCTTTCGATTTTCACCTAGAGACGTTTCATTTTTTACTTTATTTTTACTTTTACTTTTGTGACTAGAGGACAGAGTAGTCTCGCCAAAGTATGTCGTGTAGTCTAAATCAATGGTGAATCCTGATTTGTGGTCCCCACTGGGTATTCCTTCTCGTAATCCCATGAATTCGGAAATTGCCTCATCATTCTGAAATGTGTCCAGAATTGGCGGTCCTTGTTGGTCCCAATCGACTAGCTCAGGGTAAACTAAGGAGATGCCATCGTCAATGCTGGTAAATTTTGGTGAGGATGCAGATAGCATGTAGACAGACTCTATGATGTTGTATATGAGATTATCATCATCCAACTCGACATCAGACTCTATCCAGTATTCTCCTTCACTAGTGTCATATTCATTATCAAAATAGGGAGTGAAGGTTTTAGAGTCCTGGTTGTCAATGTCGTCTGATACCTCAGATGGATTGGATTGAGGGTGTTCAGACAATGGGTGTTGTATGTTGTGGGAAGTGGTAGTGGGACTTTGACTATTTGGTGCTTGTTCAATTTTGAATGTTTTCCAAAATCATTGTTCAGAGGTTAGTTCCCCTGGTTCAACAAACAAATCATCAAGACAGTAGTCACTTAGGGATCGTTCTGAGCCAAATTCCCACTCATGGGAGTCTGTTTCGGTGAGGGTTTCCCTAGTAGTCTCGACACTGTTAGAAGCATGTACTCGCTCATTTGAAAGTCCAGAGGTACGTCGATCATCATTTTCGAGTGATCCAAACCCTAATCCAAGATACTTCAGAATTTGAAAAGGTTCTATGGGTTCCCTTCGACCAGTTTTATTTTTTCCAAGGCCACTTGTACCATCGTAGCCTTTAGCCTTCATGATGTTGTAATCTTTGCCATATCTTTGAACTGGTAATGGAGGTAATGTGACTGTATCCTTATAGATCCATCTTGTGATGTCAGCAAGGTCTTCGTCACTCATGTCTCCCCACTTGATAAAAAACTATATTCGGTGGAACTTTGAAAGTTTCTTGAGGTTCCATTATGAAGCATGGGTATTATTGTTATGTTGTAAGCTGTATTTAGTTTGAATTCTCTGCAGCCAAGGTCCTGGATTTTGACAGTGGATTCAGTCTTAGGGCTGGTGGAAGGTGGTGGTATGGCGGAAGACGTGGATGGAGTGGATGTGGAAGATGACGTGAGTGTGGATGGGTTGATGTACTTGGATGACGAGGAGCCAGGTGCTTCTCAATTAATAGGTACTTGGTTTTTAGTGATACCCCTTAAATTGGTACAATATTGGAAACGGTCGGGGTCTCCGTATATGGTTACTTCTATGCCGTCAAATGGAAACTTTAGGCATTGGTGATATGTAGACGGAACAGATTTTAAGGCGTGAATCCATGGATGGCCAAGTAAGATGTTATATGGTAGTTCCAAATCCAGGACCTGGCAGGTTGTGTCTACAATGACCAGTCGCACTCTAATAGGGAGAGAGATAATACCCCGTGAAGAGCATTCCTCATCATCATATGCTTTGATCACTATACTTTTTTTTGGGTCCACGCACGCATCAGAGAACCCTAGAGCCTTAACTAGTTTGAGGGAGCATATATTCAATCCTACTCCACCATCTACTAAAACCCATCTAACTTTGTGCTTATGGACAAAAGTTTCTATGTGTAACGCAGCATTGTGGTTGGTTTTATGTGATATAATCTTGGTTTGAGAAGGTTTCAAATTGGTTGACATCCCACCATAGTTTCAAATTGATTGACATCCCACCATAGTTTCAAATTGATTGACATCGATGTCCTTGGGGACCCGACGACTCTAGGAGGGTTTTATCTAGGATCTCTTTATGTGCGGGAGAGATACGAAGCAGCTCAAGAATAGATATTTGTGTGGGAGTCTTTCCTAGCTGGTCGATGAGGTTGAACTGACTTTTGGGTTTCCATTTTTGTGTGGTTGGGATAGGTTTTGGCTGTTTAGCGGATGGAGCTGGTTGTGATTGTTTAGCCGATGGGCCTAATATAGTGATTTTGGATTATCTAGTGGGAGGTGGACCAGCTATAGTGACCTTGCCACTTCGAGTAGTAGCATTACATTGGGGTGCTCTCTTGACCGTAATGGTATTGATGCACTCATCGTCAGTTCAGACATTATTTATAATTGGTCCACTAGAGTAATCGTACTTGGCTCGGGCGAAGTTAGCTTGATTCTGTGAACCTGAAGTGGAAGCATTATGAGAACCATGGTCCTGCAGTGGATTCTTGTGGATAGTATGATCTGAATTGGAGGTGAATTGCGATCCACCTAATTCGATGGTGTGATTTTTGATAAGATCTTGTATTAGGTTTTTCAATTGTCGACAGTTAGAGGTTGTATGCCCTTTTGCTTGATGGTATTCGCAAAGTGCATTGTCATTCCACCATGCTAGTTTGAATTGTCTTGGGTCATATGGTTTTATTTTTGGAAGTATGATGACCCCATGCTGGAGGCATTTCTAAGGATTATATTAGATCAATCAAATCAATATAAAAGACAAAAACCCAAAGATCTGTAGAGTACAAAGGAAATTAAGCAATAAAATGATTATACCTGTAAATCGTATTTTCCATGATTGCCTCCATAGCACCTTCTTGCTTGTTGGATGATATTGTGCCCTCAGATTCGTTGTGCGAGCAATCTGCAAATGTCTAAGACCTACAACAAGCCTTGAAGGATTTTCTTAAAATCTAAATGCATATGCCTATGACAATGTCTAAGACTTTGATCAAACAATGACAAGAATAAATATTGAAATTGCATATGAAGACTAAGTGTGCAAGTAAATGCCTAGAATGTCTATATAAAATGTCAGCATGTGCGTGCGTAATCGAAAAGTGAGAAGAAAATGGCATTTTATAGAAAATGTCATTTCGAATGAACGGGCGAGATTAATTGATGACGAGAACCTAAAATGAGAGGTCCAGATTAAACCTGAGAATCCCTAATTAGGGTTAGGGAAAATTCATTAATCGAACAGTCAGAATAATATCTCAGATAATCGGATCGACGGTGGAGAATAAATGAGGAAATTAATTAAAGAAATAAAGATTTTCAAAAAATCAAGAAGATAAGATTGTCTGATTTGTGAGATTCGAGAAATTGAGAAGATAAGATTTGGACTGAAGATCAGATTTGGAAAATCAAGAATCTGCCCGATTACTTGATTTTTGGAAGATTGGTTACTATTTTTATTTAAATTAATTCAAAATAATGATTTTGTGAGATAATAAATAATCTTTTTCAGATTATTTATCAAAATGGATTGACCGTTCAGATTGAGATGACATTTTAAATAATTTAATTTTTTAAAATGAGAAGAATATTAATTGGCAATTAAATAATTAAATTTAATTATTTAATTTAGCAGATAAGACTAATTAATTAAATAAATTAATCAATTTATTTAATTAAGAGGATTAGTGACATATTAAATAAATAAATGCAATTCATTTATTTAATAATCAGGAAGAATTAAATGCAAAAAGGGAAAATTAAATAAATTAAGAGATTTATTTAATTAAGGGAAGATTTAGACAATTAATGACATATTTAATAAATAAATAAAATTTATTTATTTAATAATCATGAAGAATAAATGACATGAATTAATTAAATAATTATGAATTATTTAATCAATAGTCGAATGTGGACCAAGGACATAATTAAATGTCATAATTATGCTAGGACGAAAGTGGTAAAAATGAAGCTTGCAGGCCTAGGTCATTTTTAGGTGTCTACAATTACCCCCTCATGTGTGGAAAGAAACCCTCCATCCACAGGTTCCAACATCCTTGTCCTTAATACGCCCCCAACCATATTTGGCAATGAGCCCCATGAACAAACCTCGTGTGCTAAACGTGCATCTTCTGCTTCGACCGTAATTGACTCTTTGATTTCCTTGTCAAGGGAACCCATTGTAAACACTAACACAACCATGCTACAAGTTTCATCACTCCTATCTACTTCCTAAAAAATGCCTCTTTTTCCACCTACTTCCCCTTTTACTCTGATGGGTGTTCCCTCTTCTCATTCCATACATGGCATCCCTCCCTTTTCATTGATAACACTTCCTTTTGCCTCTCCATAACCTCAAATGATCAAGGCCTCTCCTTTCGTCACCCTCTTTAGTCTCCCCATTCATGTTTCACTTTCCACATCAAGTATTGAGTCTCCACATAGCCTCCAAACTCATATTGAATTAACAAGGAATGATCAAGAAGCAAGAAAGCAAAAGTTGCAGGGAAAAGCCATGAAAAATTTAGCTACCCAGAAGTTGGAAACTTGTTTTAATGAAGAGTGGAAATCTCTCTTAATTGCAGCTACAAGGCTATGGACATCCAAGCCAAAAGGAGAAATTTTGTTCAATGATTATGACATCTAAGTTGTGGGTCTAAATTTGAGTAAAACTCTCCCACATGGAAAAGTGGTCCTAGATAAAGCAACTTGAAGGTGATCTATATTGACTACAAGAAGCTAGACAAAAAATTAAAGAAGCGCAAACTAGATTTGGTAAATGTAAAGGCCATTGTGGATAGACTGTAGGTAGAAATCAAAGGAAAGGACTTGGGGATGGCTTGCTTGAGGCAGTTACAGGGTCAACAAGGTGAAGCAAATAAGTTTCTTGAAGGATCCAAGAGTGAGAAGGATTGACTTCATGTCGAGGTGGAAAGATGGAAATGTGAGATCACAGTCGAGCATGAAACAACCACGTAGCATCAACAAAGGAAAAAGGAGCTTGAAGATGAAGTAGCTAGAAGGAACATTATATATAATGAGCTATAGAAGGAGCTACAAGAGATGGATGAGAAAAAGGCAGATATGCAGAAGGAATTGGCTAGCATCCTATATTAAGCCTTCGACAATCTTTAGAAAGTTGTGTCACACTTTATAAAGGAAATGACCAATATTGATCCAACTTTTAAACTTGAATCACTAAACAGTGACATATATGTTCTAAATTTTGAAATGTTGTAAACTAGTAAAATATGTATTTTTTAGTATACTTTATGTTTGTATTTATAAAAAAATAAAAAAATAATTTTAAACTAATTTTAATAAATTAACACTATAATTTAGTTGTTGATAAAATGCTGAAAAATGAAGTTGCATGAGACGTCAAACTTTTTATAGTAATTTTTTTTTTCTTTAAAAGTTTTTTTGTGTATTTATAACTTGAAACTTGTGGATGGATATATTTTTTCCAGTTTAGATAAATATATATTTTTAAATAAATATTTAAATGTCTGTGAATCAAAAAATAGTTGTTTCCATTAGACATCAACTTTCATATTAAATATTTATCTAAAATGGAAAAAAAAAATACCATCTTGAAATAGATTCTTTTATCTAGTGCATCATATTTTTTTTATATTTTTTTAATAAGTTTTAGTATTTTTCCTTGGCATGGTAATCAACCTAATATTTTCTACTAATAACCTACTTTAGTAAAAATAAAAAAATATAATATAAATAATAATTAAATTATTAAAATAAATATATTTTTTAAAACTACACTTATGGATCTACAAAAGGATATTTTTATATATTTTTTTAAAATGTTATTTACATTAGTAAGGGTTATTGAAACTTCAATTTTTTCAAATAATTTTATTTTTTTGCTAAATTGGACTCAAAGTGGTGCTCCATATAATTTTAGCCAACAATTTTAGTTGAGAAGGTTGTAGAAGTATCTAACATAGCTAGAATGAATCTTACTAGATCATATGTTTGACCAAAATTGATTTTCACTTAGTGTTGGATAACAAATTGGGCACCTTGAGAGATCACAATTCAATGCTTGAAAGGTTCCAAAATTAACCAAATAGCTCTGAATATCAACCTTTAAACAAAGACAAATAGTCTCTGAATTTTATCGAGGTACAACTCCCTCACATTATTTTCAATGAATTAAACTATTAAAACTAAATACCATGTATTCTTTTAACTAGCAAGTAGGAAATGTATACCCAATGTCAGAAAAAATCCTAAATATCAAGTGTGAGATCCAACAAATAAGAAATATCAGCACAAAGACTAATTAACTATCAAAAATAAATACACACCCAATAGTGCTTGAAAAATGAAATCAATTATGAAGAACTGCATCACTCAAACAAAGATGAGATATGCATTAATATGTTCTCAAATGCAAATATTTAAGAACTCATATTAACTCCACAACTGAAATGCACACAGACAAAACAATAATTTCATTCATAACCAGTATTAAGTAGTCTTCTGAAAAAATTTCTAGAGAGAGAGAACATATGAAATAGATACATTAAATAGGCAGATGAATAATTGCCTCTTCATGTCCATAGCCAATCAAACGAGAACACACATAAAAGAAAGAAATATAAGCTAGGCCATCATAATGGTGTTGCTTTGTTGAAAATATTTGAGGATGTGCATCAGGTCTTTATGTTGGGGAATAGTTACATTTGTCATCCTCACCTTCCACATCAAATGCTTTTCCTTAGCTATCTCCATGCGACGTTCACAAACCTTCATGAGATCAATTTCTTGAGATGAGACCAAGTGTAATTCACTAAGTTTTTGCAAGTGCTCGGCATTAAGTGAGGGTGAATCAATCGTTTCCATGACCATTTTGTAGAAACTATCTATTAGTCTTCTAGCATCCACATCATTCTTCAATTTACCTTTATCTTGGAGTAAACCAAGAGCCACCAAGGTACTCAGTGCTTCATCTAAAATGTCAATGCATTTGTTAATGATTTATGTAAGCTTCTACAAACTTTGTTTAGCAATCTATAACTTCCACTCCACCCCTTTAATCCATGACAAGTAATGAGTGTTTGAAGCATTGGGTATAACCTAGTCTGCAACCAAATTTTCCATTTCTGAGCTTAACATTAACTTTAATTCAATTTGGTAATTATTCCATAGCCTCTCCTCCTTTTCGATTGCAATGACCTCTTCCCCTAAGGTAGTTTTCAAAGAATTTGTCTCTTGGAGGCACTTTATAGATTCAGTAATGACAAGGCTTCCCTTCTTAATCAGCGATTCATTCCAATCATCTACAGCCCTGTAAATTCCACTTCAAATCATAAATGATTATTTTCTCCATTGTTCATCTCATCTATCTCCTTTTGACCTCATATTCATTGAAACAGTCAGCCCAAAAATCTTCAAGGATTGATTGGTGGTAAAAATTAGGGCTCAATTTCAAGTTATTCTTGATGTAATCCTTTAAATCAAAAGGGACTCACTCATCATATGAGGGAATGTTGTACCTAGATATTTCCTTCTCAATATTCAGGGCATCTAACATTGATTGACAACTATATGCACCAAAACCAAAAGGGAAACAAATTGTCAATCTTTTCTTTCCTTAGCATAACCTGTTAACATCAGCCAATTGTTTGCTTACCTCAATAATCACCCACTTATTTTTAGGGTATTTGGGAAATTTTATAGGTAATCCAGCATATCCTCTAACCCTAATGTATGAGAATCCTTGGAATTGAATAAAATGGCTACCATAAAATTTGACAAACTGCATTGCTTCAAGCGATAATCGTATTACAGGACGTCTTTGTATCTCCCTGAACAATCTCATGGAGAAAGTGTCAGTCATTCTTCTGACATGTAGAAAGATCTTGTGAAGTTGAAGTTTATCAAAGTAATCATAAATTGGCACTTTTCTCAAAGGAAAACCACTTGGTATTAGTCGAAGCCAAGGTCTAGTGTTGGCAAGGGAAAATATCAAATATGAAGACATATAGAAAAATATGTTAAGGGTGAAGAATGTCATTAACTAATGTAGGTGGACACTAATAATTTCTACCCAGTCCAGGAATTGTTCTCCACTCAAGATAATCTAGATGAAGAAATACATCCACTCTTCGAATCCATGAACATCTTTGTTTCCCCTTACCCTATGTAAGAGCACCACAATGTCAGCCACTTCTTCCACAAAATGATTTCTATGTAGGTTACAGGGAAATTGGGACTTACCCTTTTTGGGTTTTTCCAACCAATTCTTTGCTATCACATTCCTATAAACCCCCTTCTTTGTAGTAAATTCAATTTGGGAATTAGTCATGTTCATCAGTGAATACTCATCCCTCTCTGGAATCCTTAAGCAAGACACAAAGGTGGACCTTTGAACCTTCAAAACAAGTCCATTATCCTCTATTCTAACCTCCTATTTCTATTTATTATAATTCCTAATGCATTCTTGAATGGGTTCAGGGAATTTCAGGGCTATGGGAAATGCAACAACTTCAACTAACCCACTATCTATCACTCATTCAATGATAGGTGAAGGATTGGGTTTATTAAATTTACCTCGCAAATCATCCAAACTAACAATCCCTAGACAAGTATCATCAATTTCTAGTCCCTGATATGTTAATCAAGACACATTCATAACCTGCATATTTGACCCTAGCCATGGATAAGAAATAATATCTTATGATAATAGACATCCTCTACAATGCAGGCATAAACAATCTAGAAAATAGACTGAAACAAGTGAATTATGAAAATACCTTAATGGCAGACCTCGTAGCTTGAACTTTGTGTTTCATCCAGCTCATCCTCTGAGAATTTTGTTACAATGAGAATGTTTGTCCAGCACTTTAACTTCCCAAAACATGACTTCATAGAAAAACACAAAAGTAGATGAACATTAAATGTCTTAACTTGCCTCATTACACATGGTAGTTATCACATCACCACTTCCAATATAATTGTCTTTCAAAAATTTGAAATCAAATGTCTATAAGTGGAGTGGGGATTTTAAAAAAAATCAAAAATATGCACATAAGTTTGAACATCATAGCGAAATATCACCCAGACAAATAATTATCACACAAGCAACAAAGGAAAGTTCGACAAAACACATAAAACACTGCTAAGGTTAAAAAAATGGAAAACTAATGTAAAATTGGCACAATCAGCAAAGTGAGGGGTTTGAAAAACTTCACGAAACACTACCCCAGTTCGAACGATGACCTAAAATATCACCTGCATAAGACTACGAGCCATTTATAAGTTGGTGAATGACTTAAATGAAGCATGGTAAAAATATAGTGGTAATAGTAGCTCAGACTAGGGATGAAGACTAACCAGGATGAAGCAATGAACCGATACCAAAATAGTATGATCAGTTCCTTATCATTGGGAAACAAAGTCAACTAAAGAAAACACACACACTCTCTGGCAGCAAGGAAACAAACCAAAATAAAAATCAAAACCCTAAAATAACAATGTACATAAAGGGGGTTGCAAAGCCATCACAACTGATAGAGCTTCAGATCTTGCCCATTATAAGGAATGGGAAAATGGGTCCCATCAAGATATGCAAGATGAAAATTATTGGGCCCGTACTCCTGAATGATTTTGAAAGGACCAATCCAGAGGGAATTGAACTTTTTATGGGTGCCGTTAGGTTCGCTGCGCTTATCCCACAGTAAAACTGAATCTCCAACCATAAAATTTCTTGGTTCGTCTTTCCTGTCAAAAATATTTTTAACCTTTTCCTAGTGTATGGTTATCTTATCAACCATCTCTTCCCCTATTCATGTATCTTGGTTAAATATAGTATCCTCCTCTCCAAGGCATTGTTGAATTTAGCTTCCTCACTAGTATTATGTAGTTTATGAACTGACAACTCCAGTGAAAGAGGAAGTGAGCTTTCCACTCCATATACTAGTTCAAAAGGGGTCATCCCAATGGCCCTTTTTGGAGTTATCTGATCTACCCATAGGGATTCATATAGCCTTTTGTGTCAGTCCTATTTTTCATCGACTAACTTCTTGATAATACTTATCAATTTTTTGTTGCTAGATTATGCATGACCATTCCCCTGAGGGTAATAGTCAACTGAATGAGAAAGGGAGATTCCATAATCATAGTAGAAAAGAAAAATCTCACTAGAGGAGAAACTGGTAGCATTTTTAGTAACTAGCTTGTGTGGAACTCCAGACCTGACTAAAATATTTTCTTTAATAAAATCACAGACTATTTTAGAAGTGGTTCTCTTGACTTGGATCACTTCCACCAAACTAGTGAACTAATCAATGGTTGTGATGATGTGGGTATGACCTCCACTAGACTGTGGGCTGATTGGGCCAATAAAATCAAGCCCCCACTATTGAAAAGTTCCATTGATGACCACAGGATTGAGTGGTAAAGCTGCCAATTGAGGTCTTCCTATAAACAATTTTGCATTTTTCACATTTAGCCACCCAGTGATAGGCATCTTTGAACATTCCAGGATAGTAGTGTCCATGCCTTATAATTTTTAAGGTAGTCACAGTGGAAAAGAAGTGACCTCCACAAGCCTCATTGTGAAAAATATTCAATAACCATTCTTGTTGAGCTTTATCCACACACTTTAAGAAAGTCCCATCTATGCCACATTTGTATAAGGTATCACTCTAAATAATTTACTTAGTTGCTTTCAGTTTTAAATTCCTTTTCTGCTTACCTGAGAGGTGCTTTGAGAATTTTCCATATGTGAGGAAGTAAGAAATATCAAAAAACCATTCATCTTGTAGACTGATGGTCAAAACCAATGGTAAATCCTCATCTTGTTCTTCTTCCTTTGCATTTTCTACCATTAATTTATAGAGTCCTCTTCCTCTGGCTAATTTTGTAGGCTTCAATTCTAAGTCATAATCCTACACCTTTGCTATCCAGATACCTCTCCTATTGCAATCAATATCCTATTGGGCCAAGATTCTCTTAACAATTGGGTCTAGCACATGCACCACTAAGTGTGAATGCGGGATATAGAAGCAAAACTACTTAACTACCCTGACCATTGCAAATGTGTGTTTTTTGATTGGGAAATAATTAAGCTCATGCTTCTTTAATGGCTTGATCATAAAGGAAATGGGTGCTTGAAATCTATCTTCAGTCTCTTGTAACAGCACGACTGACGTAGTATGTTTAGAGGCATAACAATAAATAATGAAGTCCCTCTTGAAGTCTAGGCTAACTAAGATTAGAGCTCAGGAAATTTCCTCCTTGATACTTTAAAAGGTGCACTTGCTAGCTTCATTCGATTTAAAACTTGGTTTTTCCTTCATCATGTCCATAATTTGTTTAGTAATTTTAGAAAAATCCAAAATGAATTTCCTCAATAAATTCACCTAACCAAAAAAGGACTTCACACAAGTCTGACTTGAAGGAAGGTCTAATTGTAATATAGCTTTCACTCTATCTAGATCTATTCTAATTCCTTCTTTTGATATGATGTGACCCAAAAGTTTTCCCTCAATGACAGCAAAATAGACTTCTTGGGTTTTAGAGAGATACCATGTTCTTTACATCTTTTTAAAACTTGCTCCAGATATTGCAGGTGGTCTGCTCTTTTCTTAGAGAACATTGTCAAATCATCAAGGTAAATTACTATGATCTTGTTCTAGAGGTCACCAAAAGATAGATCCATAGCACATTGAAACATTGCTCCTACATTAATGAATCCAAATGGCATTTGATTATAGGAGAAAGTTCCCCAAGTGTGGTGAATGCCATTTTGTGTTGGTCTTCTGTTGCCACACTAATCTAATTGTAACCTGAAAATCCATCTAGCATAGCCATCATCTCTAAACTAGCAACTATTTGTAATATATGGTCCATATTAGGTAGGGGATAATTATCCTTTAGTGATGCCTGATTAAGATTCCTAAAGTCAACACATATTTGAATCTCCCCATTCTTCTTATGGATTGGTACAATTTTTGCTACCTAAGTAGAATGATGTATAGGATATATAATCTGTGCTTTCAACATTTTTTCAATTTCTTTAAAAATTGCATCAGTTACCATTGGATTGTAATTTAGGTTTTTTTCTATCTAAAAGAAACCTTCCCTTCTTTAAGTGGTATGTTATGCTGAAACTTTCCATCCATGAAATTCTTCAAATCATCGTAGCACCAAGCAAAGACCTATTTATATTTAATTAATAGGGCTATTAATTTTTCCTTCTCTTCTAGAGAGAAACATTTCCCTATATAGACCTTTTTAGGAGAGTCAAAGTCCCCAATATTCACTTCCTTGAACTCATCAGAATGTCCAAAAAAATTGCTCATTTTCTTCTTTATAGAATGATCATGGTGATCAAACAAGTCCTTGAGAGAAACTAATCCCTTAGGCATTTTATTTCCTTTTAACTAAATAACCTCATCTTGGAGGCTTGCCATGCTACCAAGGCAGAAGTATTTACATTGATTATCACTTCCTTCAAAGAAGATTTGAGAAAATTCCACAATATTTTCTAAGAAAGCTTGAATTTTTTTGTCATCTTCAAAGAACTGCCAATGATTGATGTTTTCAGGAACAATAGCCCAATAAAATAATTCAATCTTGTAAGATTTATTTTTGAATTCTAGATGTGAAAGGAGTAGAGAGGAATAGACTACTAATGAGTCAGTCTTTGTGTTGAGTACCCTGGGAATGGCTTCTATTGAGAAGGCATCAAAGTTTTCAATGGCATCCCAAACTCAGTTCTAGTAATGCTTTAACCTTTCATTCTTAACAGTGAAAACATTATGCACTTGCTTAACAATTAGTTCAACATCTCCCAAAACTTTAAGCATATTTATTCCCATACCCTTAGCTTCAATTAACCTTAACAAAAGGGCTTCATATTCAGCAGTGTTGTTTGTATTTTCAAATTCTAGCTTGTAAGCAAAAGGGAATTGCTCACTAGAAGTAGAAATGAGAATTACCCCTACTTCTAACCCAGCATGAGAATAACTTCCATCAAATTCCATCATCCAAAGCTTAGGTTCTAAATTTGGAATATTGACGTCATCTTCCTTTTCTTCTCCAAAGAAGAGCATATAATTCCCAAACTCATTTTCTTCATACAGGATTTGTGCTTTGGGATCTTTAGATTTGGGCACCGTTATTTTTGCCTTTGACTCAAGTTCGAGATGCACTTTCTCAGATATGACCAATCCAATTGTATGTCTCCCCCCAAGTATTTACAAAAAGTCCTTCTCAGAAGCATAACATAACTAGCAAGTATATCTACGACTAGTATGGTCAGCTTGAGTCATTTGTTTGGGTAAGCAACCAGTGCAACTTGAGCATCTTTAATCTATCTAAGTAAAGGAACCTACTTGGAATCCATTGAATAGCACTTTCCAAAGTTCATAGTCATTTATAATCCTAAAGCTTTAGCAATTTGTGCAGGTATGACATTATCAGAAGCACCTAATTCAATGATACAATTATTAACTCTAAACCCATTTACAAATAATGATATATAGAATGGGTATGTTTTTTCATCAAAGGTTGATGAAGCAAAAATTTTACTACAAGATGCAACATTAGCAGCTAAGTTCTGAGATTTGATTATTCCTTCATCTAGGCCTACATGTAATTATGAATGTCCTATCGTAACATATTCAATCAACCTATCAAAATCCTTAGGATTCATCTTTAAATATTCAGACTAAGAAATCTAGATTTGGTAGTTTTATGAAATTCCACAATATCGAAGGTCCCCATTTGACCCTTAGGGGGTGATACAATAGGATTTTTAGGGGAGCTATTGACCACACTTTGTGAAACATTATCACCCTTGGAGACTGCACTAGCTTTTGTGAGTAAAAATTTAGGAGAACTAGGAGTACCTTTTTTATTGTGGTGTTTCTAGCTTCATGTGATAGTAGCACAGGTAGCATCATCCAAATTAATGTAGACATCTCCACCTCTATCATCATCGGATTTGTATTCTAAGTATCCATTTGCAGAGTTGCCATATTGATTAGATGAAGTTCCTTCCACCGTGACTTCTTCAATGACTTCTTTAGTAGTAGTTAATTGCATAAACCTATTCATTTTAGGGTGGTTAGCACCATCATGATTAGATGTGAGGTGAGAGACACATATTCTTTTTATTGTCTGGAGGAGGAGCTTCAATTGCCAACCTCTATTGAGTTGGAGGTAAGGGTAGTGTTTTATTCCCTGGTGAAAAATTTGTCTTCCTAGGAATATCTTGATAGAGTTGATTACCTTTTGGCATCTGCCTTTTGAGAGAAACTATTTCATTAGCCAATCTTTAGATCATATGATCAAAAGAAGTAGTAGGGATTGCTTATTTCATATGCAATTTTTTTTTCCATTTTCCAACTAAAATAAAATCATCCTCTAACTCAACATTTAATGCCTGTGTAGTCTCAAGAGTATTCAGTGTTTTCCTTTTTAAGAGAAGACCAATATCGAAATGTTGTGCATTAATGAAGAAACAGTTATGTGTTTCTACAGAGGGTCTTTTAGCAATCGTAATTTGGTTAATTATCCTATTAAAATCATCCACAAATTCTCTCATAGGCTTATTTGCTTCCTTCTTCATATGAGTGACTTGTGCTATCAGTGTTAGGTCATCATTTGCACTTTTGAACTTGGCTTCAAACTTGCTACGCATAGTGGCTTAATTTGTGATACATCCATGAGGCAACTGATAAAACCATTGTGTTGTTTCATCAACTAAATATTCTATGAACAATCTAATGGCTACATCTTCTTCTTGTACTGCAAGCACACCACATGCGGCAAAAAAGGCATCAATGTGTTCTTTTGGTGAAATTTTCCCATCTCCCCAAAATTTAGGAAAATTCTTACAAGACGCCTTGAGTAAGTCATGCAAATTATTTCCTAACTACAAAGGACCAATAGCAACACCCCAAGGGATGGGTTGTTGAGGCTTTTGATGAACCATATTAAGGGGGAAATTAATCACAACCGGTAAAACAACCCCATGTAAACAAGTGCTTGGGAGATAGAATGATTGGAAGGTCTTCTGGTAGGTGAGGTGGGTTTGCTTCTAGCCCCAACCCTTCACCTAGAGGGAATAATATAAGAGAAATCACTTCTTTACAGGGTTTCAAAAATAGGATAAGAAATTCCCCTACTTCCCCTCTAGTAAACCTATGAAAATCCAGGGTTAATTAAATTACTCTTGAAATATGCCTAGAAAAGACAACAAGAACTTTACAATTCAATTTCCCAAGGGGATTCACCAAAAATTTGTTGGATAATAGATTGGGCACCTTGATAAATCATAATTCAATGCCCAAAAGGTACCAAAATTAACCAAATAGCTATGAATATCAACCTTTAAACAAAGATAAATATTCTCTAAATTTTATCAAGGTATAGCCCCCTAACATGATTTTCAATGAATTAAAATATTAAAACTAAATACCAAGTATGCTTTTAACCAGAAAGCAGGAAAGGTATACCCAATATTAGAAAAATTCCTAAATATTAGGTGCGAGATCCAATGAATAAGAAATATTAGCAAAAAGACTAATTAACTATCATAAATAAATACATGCCCAATACTGCTTGAAAAATGAAATCAATTATGAAGAATTGCATCACCCTAACAAAGATGAGATATGCATTAAGATGTTCTCAAATACAAATATTTGGGTAAAATTACAAACCTGTGTCACACTTTGGGCCAATCGTATTGATTATATCGAACCAATTTTGGCTAGAAGTGATTCGGCTGAGTGGGTTTTAGCCAAAACCACATGGCGACAACATGGTGCCTACATGGCCTCGTTGTTTCATTTGAGCAGGTTTCGGCCAAAACCTACTTGGTTGAATGACTTTTGGCCAAATGCTATGAATATAAAAGAAAAATAAATAAAACTATGCAGACATTTTGCATGTTAGCCTGAAGTGCTTGCAGTTGAAGAGCGCTCACCCAAAGAACTCGCCTACAAAAAGGAAATCAAAGCTAGGTTCTTTCCATTCATATTCATTGATTTGGTTTATTAGGTGTTTGGTTTTTCTTGATTAGTGATTCCTTCAAGTCATTGTTTGTTTCATGATTTGGTTTGGTGTAGCCCTAAGATCTAGGGTTTTATTTTTGGGTTTTTTTTATTTTCACATTCTCTATTGGTCTAAATCTTGCTTCAAATGCACACACCCTTTTTTTAAGGTTCTATAATATTCTTTAGATAAGGGTTTTTCTATGTGATTCTAAGGGTTTATTTATAGAAAAAATCAAAAAACAATTTTCTAAGTCATAGTTTGTTCTTCAACAATCTAATAACTGGAACATTCAAGTTTTCATTCAATATTGCATGTGTGTTTTTTTCTTGATAAGAAATTAGTTAATAATGAGCTTATTGTTTGTTCGATGGTTCCTTTTTTTGCATTTGCAAGTTATGGTTTTTTTTTTCAAAGCATTCTCTAATCTTCTAATACTTTTATGTAGATGGCAAAGATAATCTTATGGTGAAATGATGTTGACAGATTTCACAAAGTGTCCATAGAATGGTGAAAATAATAGAATGATTAATCTATCAAATCTATCAACATCATTTAATCTAGATTCCTTGGTAGGAAAACTATGATTCATAAAAGTAAAACAATTCAAAAGATCATTACTATAAAAAATAGCCTTGCACGTCATGTGAAGGCTAGGCTTGCAATTCTTGTATCTATTTTTATAATTTTAGAATAAGAAAGGCTAAATAGAGCCTCTAAATTCTTACATTGATTGTTGTTCCTTTGAAATAAGAGCTTTTATGTCATTGGATTTATCCCTTTTTATGAGTTTGTGCTTGTGTTAGATTGGCATATGTGTTCATTAAAGACTCAAGTCACATGATAGTGGGGGACCTAATTATACAACATAATGTACATTTCATCATTTTCTTCATTAAAATGTTTTCATAATAAGTAACAATTCAAATATTGCATGGTCAAGTTTCTATGGTTCATTAAATTGCATGAAAAAATATTTCCTTATAACATAACTTTAACCTTAAAATTACCTATTTTAAGAACCAAAGCTTCTAGACATTGGGGTCATGTAACAACAGTTTAAAGGTCACATGATAGTGATTTAAAGTTCACATGATTGTGATTTAGACGTCACATAACATCAGAGGACCTAGTTTTAAAGCAGAATTTAAATTTCACCAATTTTCCAATAATATTTTTTCATAGCAAGAAAGAATGGATATATTACAAGCTTTATGCTTATGCAATCCCTAAAAAATTTCTAGACATAACTAAAACCTTAAAATTAGTCTATTTAATGCACCAGAGCTTCTACACCCTCTAGTCAATGACTGGGAAGGACCTTATTTTACAAAAGAATTTGCATTTCACCAATTTTTCAACAATAATTCTTCATGAGAGTAAGAATTTACATATCTCATGATTCAAGCTTTGACTATTCGTTACACTTGGATGGTGCATAACAGAGGTATCCCAGTAATTAAAGAAAGATACAAAGTTATCACCAGTCATTTATCACAAATGTATAATCATTGTTTATGCTTCTCCTTTTTAATTTTGTTAACTAATAAAGTAATATAGCATCTTAGTACCCACTAATTTATTAGTGATCATAATAATATCATCTAGAGCATATCCTCTTTTAAAAATAACTCATTTTGATCCTAAAGATGATTAAGGATCTCCTAATTTTATATTGCCGTATGGTAAGGAACAAAAAATGGATGATAAAGGATATAATGTTCACTTATACACGTCCCACTACATATGGATAACCATCTTTGACACTTCATGAAGATATTATTCCAAGTGAATATGTTACTATAGATAATGCAAGGTTACTATTGAATCTACTTGTGATTTATCCCCTTACACATTAGGTAACCAATATAATAAATGGCTTTTCCTTTTATTAAAAGTATATATAATGGAAAAGGCTTAGTGATGAGCCCAATTTTTGGTCTGGTTTTGGGTAGTTTTCATGAGCTTATTTTTTGACAATTTCATAGACTTTAATGTTTAAAAGTTGAACTTTTATAATGTTTCCCTCAAACATTTAATATTGGGTTTTATTTTCACCCTTGCAAAACTTTAATGACATAACCATGTTATGTGGATTATTTGTATTGATTTTGCATATGGTTGATGAATGTTATTTTAAGTAATTATAGATGTGCAAATATGTGTACTAACAGTGTCATGCAGCCATAACTCGAAGATGCCAGATTAAGGACGGAAACCGTCAGAAGATCATGCAAGGGAATAATTCAAAGGAGTCAACTGAGGACAACTACGACAAATTCTCCACATCAGTATTGTGACCACCTTGTAATTAATGGCATTGAGCATTTCAGGGCATTACTACAATGTTGAGTCCATTTTGGGCTTGCATGTCTGACTGGATTCCTTGAAGAATGTAACCACTCTTCCATCCTTTTCATGCTTTCCCTAAATAGCGTCCTCTCAACCAGTGGGAGTTGACTACCCTATTTAGTTGGTATTATAAATAATGGTTTGAATCTTCTTCTGGGATTTTTTGCATAGTTCTTGGATGTTGCTGGCATTGACATTGATGTACTGAGCATTCTTCATTTTTCTAATATAGCTATGATACTATTATATTTCTTTGTTTCTCAATGAATAAATTTTGTTCTGAGTTGAGCATTTGAGTTTCCAGTAGTCTTAGGGGATTCTCATCCAAGGGGGGCCACTTGGTGAGTAATCCATCATCTTAGAGTAGTTAGTTTAGTTGTCATTTTTTGTTCTATACTTAGTTAGAAATATGGCTTTGATTGTTCTTGTAGCCACTGGAATTCTTCTTGTAGCCAAAGCGGACATAATAGTTTTTTGTTAATTTTCCTAGATATTTAATTTTGTTATGCATTTCGGTTCAATAGAGTTGTTAAGTGATGCTCAGTCTTATTTCCTTTCTTTCCATGTATTTTACTTTCTAGTATTGTGGTTTTCTTAGCTATAGAGTAGAATGACTGCTTTGAACTCCTAGTGCACATATAGTGCTGACCCATGTCAGTTCACATCCCTAGGTTGACAAGTTAAATGCACCTTCATGATGATTGAGATAGTTGTTCAATTTAGATGTCCAATCTCTGAATAATAGTCGTAAAGGCTTAGTTATTGAATCATTATAAGAGGCCAACATTTTTGGAGTTATTGCTAGGGAGGGTGTCAAGCTAGGAATTTTTTGGAAGTCATTAATAGTTTTCCATTCCATTAGTTTTTGAGTTGTTCTTAGATTACCACTCATTAGGAAGTAATGATTTACCATTCTTTTTCCCATTCTTTGTGTGAGTTGGTTGATGCTAAGTAATACCGCATGCATAGAAGAAGAAGAGATGCTTATGGAAGATATTCCTAATAATCTTGATCCATTTTAGCCAGTTGAGCTTCTAAATCTACCCAAAAATGAAGAAGAAGAACCCTTTCCCTTTGCTGACGCATATCCTAATTTGACTAGTTCTGAAACTTCTACTGAAGAACAAAATCAAATTGATAACCCTTTTTGCCTTGGAAATTCCTCAAGAAGACATGGGTGATGCAAATAGGAACAGACCTAATCAACCCACTTTTCCTTTTCCCATTGCTCATCAGAATGAAGTTGACAATATCAAGAATATCCCTGCTTTAGCACTCCCTAAGTTCTATGGACTTGTTACAGAAGACCCTGACACATTTTTGTTTGAGTTTGACATCCTCTGTAGAAGTTATGACTACACAACTGATGCTCATAGGCTTAAGCTATTTCCTACCACTTTGAAAGAAGATGCACTAAGATGGTTTATGATCTTAGGAAGAAATACTATGGAGACTTGGGAGGACATGAAGACAAAGTTTCTTGAAAGATACAAGGAATATTGTAGGGGCAGTGATATGAGAGGAGGTGATATCTTTAGGATGCAACAAAAGTCGGATGAGAGCGTAGAAGATTACATCTCAAGGTTTATGTTTTTCTTACAGAAATCTCCACACCATACACTCAATGAGGAGTCACAAAAGTTGCTTTTCCTAAGAGGAATCAATGAAAGTTGCACTGACGCTTTGGACCTGATAGCAAGAGGAGATATCAAGAAGATATGTCAGAATTATTCTAGAGCAGCTTCAAAGAAAGGAAGAGCTTACCAATCTTCTATAGGTAGGTCATCTACCAGTGGAGTTTCAAGAATGGAGATTACCAATTTGTTAGAAAATTTCAAGCAAGATATTATAAACAATCTAGCTACTTAGCTGGATACACTTCAGGCTAAGAAGAAACATGAGGAGGCAGAGGCAATGTTGACAAAATACTATCCTCATTGTAGAGAAAAGAAGAGGGACTATAGATGTAAGATGATAGCTAACATTGATAGCAAGCAAGTTCCACCTGAGTTCAAACCAATTCAGATTAATGAAGACCAAGTTTACTTTGTTGCATACAGGAAGCCATGGGCTCCAAGACAAGGTATTCCACCAAATCCACTATCTTTTCCTAGCACATATTTTAATTCTTATTCATCTTGTAACAATGGCAGCCTCCATATCCACCCAACTATGGAGGATATCCACCACAGTCTTGGGGTAACCCTACAAATGCTTGGACCAACTATCAAAATTCCTCACCTTAATGGCAGCAACCTTAGGGGAGTTGGTAGTAGTACCAAGGGTCTTGGAAACTACCTTTAGGAAACTAGCAACAAGCACCTCAATGGAGAGATCAACAATGGAAAAATAAGACTCCTAACTGCATGCAACCACCTTCTCAACCCCAATAGCCTGTTATAATGCCTCCACCTACTAATTCAAGCTCAAATGCACCTAAACCTACTCAGCTACCAGCCTAGCCCACACCCAATCCAAATAACAAACCACAATAGTAGCTAGTATATTCTGTAGATCCAAACCAATTTCCTACATGTGTTGTGAGTTTGAGTGACATTCATCTACATTCAGGAACCACTTTGCCAACTCCTCCCATGCCGATCATCATTGAGCTACCTAAGGAAGAGGAGGAGGAACCTCTGAATGATCCCATTCAGCCTGTTGTATCTAAAAATCCTAAACCAACTCTAGAAAAGAAGATTGCACAAGAGCCACCATTCCCTCTGAGATTGGAAGTTGCCAAGAAAAAGGAAGAAAAAGAAGATACAACCTTTGACATCTTGGAGCAATTGAAACACATATGTGTCTAGATACCTCTCTTTCAAGCCATAAAATATGTTCCCATATATGGCAAAGAAATCAAAGAGGCGTGTCTCAAGAAGTCAGGAAGGAAGAAAAAAGACCTGACCATAATCCATGTGGTGGGGCAGCTCGCTGACATTATGCTTGGAAAGGTGACTATTCCCAAGTACAATGATCTAGGAAGTCCCATGGTAACAGTTGTTATCAATGGAATTCAAATAAAGAATGATTTGATTGATCTAGGAGCAGCAATAAATGTGATGACTAAGGATATCCTGTAGCAAATGAGTATTGCAAGCAAGAGATCCACTCCTACTATCCTGTAGCTTGCTGATAGTTCTACCGTGAAACCTAAAGGTATAGTAGAAGATATTATGATGATTCTAGACTCTTGGGAGTACCCAGTAGACTTCATGATTCTCTTTCCCAAAGCTACACTAAGGGGATATCCTATCATCCTTGGAAGACCATGGTTAGCAACAACAGACACTTATATTGGGTGTTGGTCAGGTGACATGACCATTTCAGATGGTAGGAGTACTAAAAATCTCACTCTTTATCCTCCTACTCAGCCCACCCATGATGAGGAGAATCCTATATGAAAACACGTTGGGGAAGAGACTAAGGAAGTTAATTTAGTGATGTAGCTCATGACGTTAGGCAGAAGCCCCTTTTTTCAACTTCAAGATGATGACGAGGTGTTGTCCAGCATAATTCAAAACCATTGTGAAGTTGAGGATGCATCATCCTCTAACGCCTCTAATTCTACCAGTTCTATCAAAACACTTTTGTTTGTTCAGCCTGGTCTTCCTGTAGCCACTACGTCTATGGATGAACTTCCTGTAGCCACTCTACCAGCAGAAAAACTTCCTACAACAATAGGTATGTTTCACACAATGCTTCCATATGAACTCAAGGTACCATGTGTCAATGATGTAGCTATAATAGAATTGACTACTCAAGTACAAGTGTTTGAAGGAAGATATTTGAACATTAATAGTAAGTTAAGTAAGGAGCAGCAGTAGAAATTGGTCGGCTTGCTAAGGTCTCATGAGCATGCATTTGCATGGGATTATCATTATATGAATGGCTTGGCTCCTAAGCTCTACACTCATAGGATCTATATTAGGGATGATTGTCAACCAGTAAGACAACCTCAATGTCAAATTAACCCTCCAGTAAGAGAAATAGTTAAAGCAGAACTGCAAAAAATATTAGATGTTGGATTTATCTACCCTATTTCGAACAACTAGTGGGTGTCCCCATTGGTTATTGTTCCAAAGAAGGGATGGAAATGGAAAGTTTGTGTTGAATATAGAGAACTTAATGCTACTACCAAGAAAGACCATTTTCCCTTGCCTTTTATAGATCAAGTATTGGACTCACTTGCTAGAAAGTAGTATTTTCCTTTCTAGATGGATTTAGTGGCTACAACCAGATTCAAATTGCATTTGAGGATTAGGAGAATATAACCTTCACCTACCCATGGGGAACATATGCTTATTCAGTGCTTCCATTTGGTTTATGAAATGCACCTGCAACTTTCCAAAGGGCATTCATTAGCATATTTTCTAACATCTCCCTTGACTGCATGGAGATCTATATGGATGATATTACCACCTATGGTGCCAATTTTGATGAAGAATTGGAGAATCTTGGGAAAGTTCTACAAAGATGCAAAGATCAGAACATGTCTTTAAATACTGAGAAGTGCTTTATTATGATACAGGAAGGTGTAGCTCTTGGCCACTACATTTCCCACAAAGGAATTCAAGTTGACCTTGCAAATATTGAGGTAATTACTGATTTTCCTACACCTACAAAATAGAAGGATGTTAGAAGTTTCTTAGGACATGTAGGATATTAAAGAGGTTTTATCAAATACTTTAGCAAAATGGCAGTACCATTGTACAATCTCTTGACAAAAGACACCGAATTCCAATGGATAGAAGACTGTGATAAAGCATTTTCTAATTTGAAAGCAACTTTGACCCATGCTCCTATATTAAAAGGACCTAATTGGGAGATCCCCTTCCACATTCATACAGATGCTTCAAATTATTCCATAGGGGTAGTCCTAGGATAGAAAGAAGGGACCATTGAAAATTCCATTTACTTCATCAACAAAAATTTGTAGGGAGTTGAACTCAACTACACTGTCACCAAGAAAGAAATGCTAGCAATAATCTATGCCTTGAACAAATTCAGGCACTATATCACATGTTATCAGATTTTTGTGCACACTAATCATGCAGCCATTAGATATCTTATGAACAAGCCTATAATCTCAGGAAGACTAACAAGATAGTTATTGTTCATGCAAGATTTTGACATAACCATTGTGGATAAACCAAGAAAGGCTAATGTTGTTGCATATTTTCTTTCAAGGCCGACTATATTAGAAGACAATCAAGTTATAGATGACTCCTTTCCTTATGAGAATCTATTTTCTATCACTATTCAAACACCTTGGTATGCTGATATAGCCAATTACCTGTAATAGGAAGAGTACCTCCTCATTTCTCACCAAAGAAGAGGAGAGTACTTATTGAAAAATATTTTCCTTTTTCCTAGATTATTGGATGCTTGTTTTATACTGGACCGGATCATGTTATGAGAAAATGTGTGAGAGAAGATGAGACATATGACATTCTGCATGCATGTCATGATGAACCCTGTGGAGAACATTTTGTAGCAAAAAGGACAGCAATGAAGATTCTAAATATAGGATACTATTGGCCTACACTCCACAAGGATGCATAAAAATACACAAGGAAATGTGACTGGTGCCAAAGGATGTGTCGACCAACCAAATCAGATGAAAATTTGCTTCATCCCCAAGTAGTGATCACTCCTTTTGACAAGTGGGGATTGAATTTTGTGGGACCCACTAACCCACCATCTCATGGTAAGTCTTATATATTAGTATGTACTGACTATGTAACTAAGTGGGTAGAGGTTAAGGCCATGAAGCATGCAAGAGATAATAAAGTTGCAAAATTTATGTATGAAAAGATTTTCACTCGATATGGGGTTCCAAGAGAGAGTTAATGACCAAGGTGCTCAATTCACTTCAACTCTTGTTATAGCCTTGGTTAATGAGTACAACATTAGGCATAGGAAGCCTACTCCTTACCACCCTCAAGCCAATGGGAAAGTTGAGATCACCAACAGGGAGATTGAAGCCATCTTGACCAAAATGGTAGCCATTCATAAAAGGGAAATTGGGCAAGTAGATTTCTAGAAGTTGTATGGGCCTATAGAACTACTTCGAAGACCACTACAGGTTTCACCCCATTTGAGTTACTATACGGGAAGACAACCATGAAGCCTATTGAGTTTGAATACAAGAAATCGAGAACGGCAGTTGACCTGGGGATGGATATCTCTGCAACACAGAAAGAGAGAATCATGTAGCTGAATGCTTTGGACGAGATGAGAAGAATGGCCTTGCACCATGCTGAGGTAGTGCAGAATTAGAGGATGAGATGGAATGATAAAGTTATCAAGGAGAAGAAGTCTCAACTAGGTAATTGGGTGTTGTTATATAACTCCAAGTATCAAGATAATGCAGGGAAGTTATAGACAACATGACTCAGACCGTATGAAATCACTGAAGTCTTTCATAATGGAGTTGTGTGCAGTTAACTACCATTGACCCCGTCAAATTCAAGCTACTCATCAATGGTCATCATCTTAGGTTATATCATAAGCCAGCTTCTAAAGAGGAGTTCCCACAACAACTTGACCAGCGGTCAGCAAGTGAGTTTCTTGCAGCCAAAAGCGGTGGACCTAGCGTCCCACCTTTTGGCTAAATTAAGGTATGTATCCACCATAATAAAGATTCCATTTTAGTGGAGATCTGTTTCTCCACCCATCCACCCATCTATCCATCTGTACCACCCTTCTCTCTCTTCCATCATTTCACATCACCTCACTCCACTCCACTTAAATTTATTGAATGCTCAATCATATCTAAAAAAGGGTGAATGGTACCTTCATTTATTCCATGATATTTGCAATCATCCTTCGTACATTCAGGTATGTGCATTTTAATTAGCATCTATTAATTACTTTTTAAGCTCATTCAATTAATCATTGCACAGTCATATGAAGATTTGTATAGCATGTCATTCTTGTTTGTCATTTCACCCTTCCTTTCCCACATGTGTGGACACATGTCAAAATTTAGGTTGGGGGGAAAAAAAATGCCAATATAATACAAAGGTGTCAAGTCATAAGTTGATTACGTCAAAAATTTAAATTTGCCAAATTTTGAAAATCTAGCTTGCATGTGTGATGTGATAGTTGTTGAGTTGCCAACTCCTTCCATTATCACCCCCATTCATCATCTGATTCCTTACCTTAATTACTCTATCCTAAGCCTTGAATTATAAGTAGTTTATGGTAAAAAAAAAAGATAGAAAAGGAAAGTTCAATTGATACCAGCAGTGAAAATTTTGCAGTAAGGTGGTGTTTTTTGGATAGAATTTATAGAAAAGAGGATTTTTACTATGTGACTACGATTCTAGAAAATGGGTGGCAGTTTAATTTGTCATGAACCCTCATTTCATGACATCTTGTTACAAGATGCACAATGTCTGCCAAAATTCCAACGATGCGATTGGTTCGATTATTTCACAAAGCTAGAGGGCTTTGATGAGGGAATTGCTATTGAGTTTTCCTAGACGTTCTCAGAAGGTAGAGCCACAGTGAAAGGTTTGGAAATTGTGGCAACAAAAGAAAGAATTGTCAAAATATTAGGGCTACCAGCTAATGGAGAAAATTACCCTGCCTTGAGAGATGTTAGGTCAACTAGAGCAAAATTTGCAGTCCATGGTGACCCACCAATCAGCATTGACAAATAGGGTGCAAAAAGGACATCTCTTTCTAAGCCTTGGAAACAATTAGCTGTCTATATAATAAGGTACATTACCTGTGAGGAACATCTGTCTAATTTGAATTTGGTCCACTTCAAGTTTTTGAGCCACATGAGACATGGAAGGAGAGTAAATGTGCCCAATGTCCTCTACAACCTCCTCTCCATCATGGTAGTTGAAATGAAGAAAGGTAGGGATAACTCTATCTCACATCATTGTTTAACAAAATTGTTGGTTAAGAAATCCTTGCATGATGTATCTAAGATGTCTTGGGAAGAATTTGTGAATATTGATCAATTTAGGCCTAAGGAAATGTAACCTAGGGTTTTACCCCAACCTCATAGGGTTAGCAGGAGATTAAGCCTAGCAGGAGCAACTCCTGGTGCTTCGACTTCTGGTTCTAGCTCTAGCATAAACCCTCCTATAGTAACAAAAGAGGCCATAAATATTAGTTCCTCAAAAATAGAGCATTTACAAGAAGCCAACCCCTCATCTGACTCCGATGATAATGTCCCCTTAGAAACCCTAATAAGAACTAGGGCACAAAGGAAGGAGGTTGAACCAAGTAAGGAGAAAGAACAAGCCCAAACCTAGCCTATAGAGGAAGAGGTGCCAAATGTTAGAAAAAGGAAGGCTAAAACTATTCGTCCTCCAGCCAAAGGGAAACATACAAGCACCCCTAGGAATTCAAAATTTGTTGGTCCCACCTTTTGCACACCTCTGTAGGGAAACCTAGGCATGAAGAACCATCACAAGGGGACATTGAGTCTCCAATGGAGCAAGAGAATATTGAGGAAGGAGAAAAAGAGGAAGATGTATTTCCTAACCTTGCCAATATTACTGAAGAGTTTTCTTGTGTTCTTACCAGAAGAAGCCTCATTTTAGTTGGGGACAAATCTTACCTTGTAGGATGACATTAAAATGAAAACTTATAAACATTATAAATAATATTAACAGTCGGTGTCTTGCTGAAGACCCCCATTTATTCTTTTTTGATTAGTCATCCATATCCACAAGTACACGATTATGGGTTCTAATTGAATTCCATTCGACAGAAACACTGGGGAATGGTCTTTTGTTTCAAAAGTAGTAGAATCATGGCAACCCAAACTTTATTTTCTGGGTTTTTATTTTGATAGGAACTGTACTTAGTAGAATTAGCTTAACCCCCTCAAAAGAAGACTCTTTTTATTCATGTGTGGTTAAAACCAAGTAATGTATGTCAATTCACTTCTCAATCTGAGGATTACGGTGCTCTCCTAGTTTTACAATGCTCTTTGCAATGGATACTAAATGGATACAACTATTGGAATGAGTTCAAATCTCATTTGGAAAAATACACCAGCATTTTGATAGTGTCAAGGTCATTCTTATTGATCTTGTTATTAGGGGATATTGAGGATGGAGAATATGGAGCAGCAAAAATAACATTGAGTGACCTCACCAATATTACCGAAGAGTTTGAGGATGAACCAGGGTTCCTACAACATAACGAAGAATAGGAACTAGAGATCCTATAGCCATAGCTAGAACAGGAATAGGGAGTCCTATAGCAAGAAGAAGATGAAGAAGTATCACCCCCATAGTCAATGGGACAACCTGAATTTATGCAGATAGTGCCATATGGAGAGCAACCAACATCAAGAATATTGATAGGTATCCACAACCCTCCTGACTTTTCAGCCCATGCTATAATTTTGAATTTGTGGAAAGAGATAGAAAGGAGAGAAGGAGAGTGGAGGCAGGAGAGAAAGAGACTTAAGAAACAAATTCAAATGAGGGATGAAATTATTGAAGAGAAAAATGAGGAGATTGTCACCTTGAAAAAGAAGGTGAACAACATTGTAACTGTGGTGCCACAAATTGTGGAATGCAGAGCTCCTCTGAGAATTTATGCACTCCATTTGAGAGAAAAATGTCTCTCCTTCAAGCTATCCAGAATCATTTCAGATTTAAATCCTTCTATCAAAACCCCTATAGAGTTCTTTAATGCTTTCAGGATTGCCTCTCCTGAAATGAAAATTTGCTATGTGAGTTCTACCTACATAATTATGTTGTTACATAGGATAACGAGTGGAATCCACTGCTTTATGTAGGCGATATACAGCTGAGAGCTTTTATGTCTTGGGTTTAGAATGAAATCAGCTGGGGAAAACAAAATGATGCCTACAAGAAAATGGAGAACAACATTCCTCTAGCCATTAGGGTTGAATCAAGTTGTCCTAGAGACAGCCGTAGGGAATGGCTTACAATGCTTCTAAGGCTGAGTTATGGTGAGTGAATTATGCCCCGGATAGAGGCTATTTATACTGAATATGAGGTCGAAATAGCTACAAAGGAAGAATTTGTAAGGGGATACATGGATCAATGTTGGAATAGCTTATCAAATGAATTGAAACAAGCAGATCCCCACTCTATTCATAATTTTAGTTCAACATTGAAACTCATACATTCAGTTGGGCAGAACACAAGGGAGATTCTAGCTTCCATTAACTTTTTAGCCACCACTTCTCCTGTGGCCAATGCCAAATTTTAGATTCTTCCAACCTAATACCGATGGTGAGAGGAAAAGCTGGAACAAGTTTGATAGGTTGGGAGGTTTCTACTAGGATCCAAACTCAAGGACAATAGCAACAGATGTTGGCCAGCGTGAGGTTGAAAATTTTAGAGCCCTGACTAAGCAAAGGAACACCCCTTCTACTAGAGGACCAACAATAGGCTAGGTTAGGGGAGAATGATGAGCATAGTTTTTGGTCTAGTTTTGGGTAGTTTTCATGAGCTTATTTTCTGACAGTTTCATAGACTTTAATGTTTAATTGTTGAACTTTTATAATGTTTCCCTCAAACCTTTAATATTGGGTTTGATTTTCACCCTTATAGAACTTTAATGACATAAGCATGTTATGTGGATTATCGATATTGATTTTGCATATGGTTGATGGATGTTCTTTTTAGTAATTATAGATGTGCAATTATGCGTACTAATAGTGCCATGAAGCCATAACTCAAAGATACCAGAATAAGGAAGGAAACCGTCAGAAGATCATGTAGGGGAATCATTCAAAGGAGTCAACTGAGAATGACTGTGGTAGATTCTCCACATCAGTATTGTAACTGCCTTGTAATTAATGGCATTGAGCATTCGTGAGTGTTACTGTAGTGTTGATTCCATGTTGTGCTTGCATGTCTGATTGGATTCCTTGCGAATGTAACCACTCTACCATTCTTTTCATGCTTTCCCTAAATGGCATCCTCTCAACTAGTGGGAGTTGACTGCCCTGTTTCTTTGATAGTATAAATAATGGTTTGAGTCTTCTTCTGGGAGGTTTTGCATAGTTCTTGGTTGTTGTTGGCATTGACATTGATGTACTGAGCATTCTTCATTTTTCCAATACAGCTATGATACTATTTTGTTTCTATGTTTCTCAATGAATAAAATGTTGTTCTAAGTTGAGCATTTGAGTTTCTAGTAGTCTTAGGGGATTCTCATCCAAGAGGGCCCACTTGGTGAGTAATCCATCATCTTAGAGTAGTTAGTTTAGTTATCATTTTTTGTTTTGTACTTAGTTAGAAATCTAGCTTTGACTGTTCCTGTAGCCAAAGCAGATAGAATAGTTTTCTATTAATTTTCCTTGATCTTTACTCTTGTTATGCATGTTAGGTCAATATAGTTGTTAATTGATGCTTGGTCTTATTTCCTTTCTTTCCATGTAATTTACTTTCCAGTATTGTAGTTTTCTTAGCTATAGAGTAGAATGACTGCTTTGAAATCCTAGTGCACGTACAATGCCAACCCATTTCAAGTTCACGTCTCTGGGTTGACAAGTTAAATGCACCTTCATGATGATTGAGATAGTTGTTCATTTTAGATGCCCAATCTCTGAATAATAGCCGTAAAGGCTTAGTTATTGAATCATTATAGGAGGCCAACACTTAGGTTAAAAATAACAAAGAATATTAGAACCTATCAACAAATACAAACCAGGACATTGAGATTGTAGATTCTTCTCCCAAAAAAGATAACACAAAAGAAGTACAAAAAAATTCAATCAACTTATGTGATTAGCCATGACATAAATCTAGATTTGATACATCCCAATCTAATCTAAAAGGACATACTAAATAGAACTACCATCAAAACCTTTACTAATGATAAGGAAATTAATAATTTATTGGGTGCATATGAGGATTTACTTAAGTTCAATCACAATAGAGGATTCTTATATGTGCTTGATAATTTCTCTTTTTTAGAGAAACACCTCTTACTAAAACCCAACTAGTGGAGGATATCATGGATAAAGACTTAGATTTTGTATTTAATCCTTGTTATGGAGTGACTTGATAAAGAAGGTTCCTTGACCTAACTTTAGTTCACTTTATTATTTTCCAAGCAACAATAAAGTTATCACTTAGCATGAAATATTTGGAAAGAAATTTATTTGACTCCTTTTTGGCAATCATTTTGTAAGAGGTGTTCATTTAAGTAATAGATTTATATCTCAAACTTGATTATCTTTGAATGTTTGTAGGAATGAATACAAAATCATTTCGATTGATTGAATCAAATCAACATGGAAAGTTTATTTTGGGACATTTGGGCCCATACTAAATTACATTGTTGTGGTTGATCATGATTCAACAAACACTGCAATATTTGTTAAAATTTGTATCTATAAACTTTGTGGTTGAAAGAAAATTATAGACAATAAGAAAATTAATGTTTTAGATTTAATATTCATAGTAGGGTTGAGATGAGCGTACTCTTCCATGAAAGATTAGAATATAGAGTAGCTTATGAAATAAAAAAAGAAATATGGCATGGTCAATAAGATGGCATTAGTTGGTCCAAACCTTTTGGTTTTTCCAAAATGTTTGGAACTAGCAATAGCAGCAGGAAGAAGTGGTTTTCTCAAAATGTTTGGACCAAATAATGCTCTCTTGTTGACCATATCAATAAAAGTAGAAAGATACAATACATGAACCAATTTCATATTTTTAAAAAATAGAAGAATCAATGAGATATTAGATTTAAAAATGAAACCCTTTTTGTACACAACCTAAATTGGATATAACCTATGCTACTCAAAATCTATGATAGACTTAGATTAAGAAAAAGAATTAGTAAACATTGGTGAAAAATGAAAGCTCACCAACACCAACCCTTGTTGCAAAAAAAGAAGTCAGTTATAGTAGAAATTTTGGTTTCTAAAACAATGTATTTCACTTATAACTATTTTCATTTATCCATTCACATAACTCCAATTACTAAGGGTAGTAATTTGAGTTATTAAAGTGGAGTTACTTAAATGGATAAATGAAACTAGTTATAGTAAAAATTTTGTCATCTACAATGTATTTTAGGATATAATTTACAACTAAATATAATTTCATTTAAATGCATGATTTTAGGAATATATTTAAATACAATTAAATGAAATTATAGTCATGCTCGATATCTTAAAATACATAAAATTTCTACTATAACTAGTTTCACTTATCTATTCACATAACTCCAATTAATACCCTGCCAAGATTATTTCAATAAATTATTTGATTTACCCTTCCAAGGTTATTTGATTGATCATTTATTATATTCAATGTATACCATCATCGAGAATGGTAGAAAGGGCTAATTATTACCCTTCCAAATTATTTTAATAAAATGTTATTTAATATTCTTTTGTATTTGATTGATCATTTAATGTATCAAGAATGTAGGAAAAATTGGGTTCAAAATATATTTGTAGACTCTCTCTTTGACATATCATCCTTCAAACGTAGTCAATTCACTCGAACATGCAAAATGCCAATCAAATATAGAAGAATATTAAATAGAAAATTATTGAAATAATTTGGAAGGGTAATAATTGGCCTTTTTGGATGACTCACACTAAGTGAATGTTTAATAGTTCATGCTTGGTGATGGTGTACATTAAATACAATAATCGATCAATCAAATACTTTATTGAAACAATCTTGGAAGGGTAGTAGTTTGAGTTTATGTGAATGGATAAATGAAGCTAGTTATAACTTAGAAATTTTTGTGTCATTCGTGACATTAGTGTGGTGAGACACAGGTACTTTCAAATAATCTATATATTTTATGCTCTAAAAATTCACATACATATATTTAAAATAAAATTGACTTTAAAGTAGTTCTCACTCTTCATTAAAATATTGTATTTTTAAATTTCTAGCAAAACGAGGGTTTGTCACACTTTGGAGATTTGGAGCATGCAAACGATCCTATGCATGGTACATTTGAGGTACATTTATAATATTTAAAGTAATTTATACATTCAAACATTGAAGGTACAAAAATTTAAGATGACTTTACATTTACACATGTACATTAAATTAATTAATGAACTTTATTGTGCAGGAAGGCGGATTGGGACATGGATCGAGACAAGGATCGAGAGAGGCATCGAGCCATGGATCCATAGAATTAGGACATGGATCCAGATAGGGATCAGGAGAGAGATCGATCCACACTCATACTAGGTATCCTCCACTTTGATTTGTTTTACATGCAAACACATGGTTTGTTATACATTGTATATTGTGATTTGTCACATTATGGTTCTTAGATGATGATCTTCACATTAAATATAAATTTTACATTATGGTTTCACCTTATGGTTCATCTTATTATGTTTTACTATATATACATTTTACATTATGATTTCACATTATGGTTCATCTTATTAGGTTTTATAGTATATATACATTTTACATTATGGTTCATCTTATTATAGAAATAGAAATTCTTGAAGCTTATTAGGGTTTTGAGTTGGGAAAATTTAATATTCTTGCTCACTTTTAATCTATAATAAAATTGAATTAATCTAATGATTTTTGGTTCAATAAGGTAGTTGGGAATGGTGGGTTGAATAATCAGTGCTTTACAATGGTTGTTTTCATGAGTGGGTATGGATAATTTGTTACATGGTTTCAACTTGATTTTTTGTTTTGTGAATGTATTGAGTTATATGTGTTCTAGGATATGAGTTATATATTTTTCTTGAAATTTTTTTAACCCATTTCTATGCTTGAAAATTATAGTTCATCACTAATTAAAAATACTTTAGAATTTAATAATCTATAATATTTAGAGATATTGATTTAGGTGCCTCTTTTCATATGAATTCACATAGGAAATGTATTAGGAATGGTAATTTATTTGGATTGGATGGTAAGTATACATAATCTAACTATACCATGACTTTTGATCATGTAAATGAATTAGTTGATATGTCAATGTTTTTACATCAAAGATCAGAATGCATCTAGGTGAGAAAGAATAAATATATAGGTGAGATTGTGTGTTTCATAAGCAAAAATAAAGTTAAATTCTCATAGAAAAAAGGATTTTATAGTAAATTCATATATCTTAGAAACCATCTATATTATGCCATCTTCATTGGTGATTTGTCAAGAAAATATTTGGTTTATTTTCATAGGAAAAAATATGTAGTTTTAAGCATAAGGAATTTAAGGTTCTTGTGGAAACTCATAAGGAAAAAAATAAAAGATTTGAGATCAAATAACATGGGGGTATATTTATCTAAATAACTTGAATAATTTTGCAAACATAATTGGATTGTAATTTAATAGAAAAATATTCCATATATTTAAAAATGGGGTAGCTAAGATAATGAATATAATATGAAAGGAAATAAATAAAAGTATGTTAAGTTGTGAAATAATTTGAAGAAAATTATTTGGGTGTAAGTTGTTAGTAATTTTTGTTATTTGATAAATAAGTTTCCTATTTAATTATGAATGAGACAAAACTTAAAGGTTTTAATATCTAAAACACAATAACTTCATTAGATCAATCATAAAGATACTTTTCATTTTTCTAAAGAGGAAAATTAGATGGATTTTACATGAAAATATTGCATAAAGCTCCAAAATGTAACTTGTAAAAATATGTTGTATATTAATCAACTATAAAATTGAGTTACAAGATCTCTCTACAAAGTTCAAAGGAAAAAATCAAGGACCAAGAAAAAAGACAAGTCTTTTTCTTAATAAATACAATAAAGGGCTTCAAAAATCCAAGACGAGATAACTGAAGTCAAAAAAATCTGAATTGTGAAGCTATCCATGAGCAAAACCAAAACTGCCTAAAAATCAGACCTACCAATGCTATAATCTGAGCTTAACCAGCTTAGAACTCTGTGTCACAATGTATATAACTGAAGGGTAACTCGAAATGGCTCCTGAGTGCATGGAGGTGGCACTGAAAGTGAAAATATCCTCCCCACGAGCAAATATGAAAAGCCTAGAAAAAAGGCCCATAACTGAAGCAAACTGAAGGATAAGGTGGCCAAACTCATCCCCTCCAGCTTGACTAAAATTCAAAGAAAATTCCACTAAATCTCCTTAATCACATGCATGCGATCTCTAGTTCAACTTCAAAGAGAAACTCAAATTGACTCCCTCTAACCACAATTCTTTTTCACTTGTGTTTGTGTAACTATTTGATTAAATATTTAAAATAATTAGTTATGATTATTTTAATATTTAACATGTGGTAGTTATCTATTATGCATTATATGGTAAATATTAAGGTAATCATAACATATTACCTTAAATATTTAATTACATAGTCTTACAAAAATGCTCAAACATAAGTGAAAAAGTACTTCATAACAATAGCCTTGAACTCAACTTCTAGTACCACATCAATCTCACGGTCTCCTTCTATGACTTTTTATTTTACACATCCACATATCCTTTCTCCATAGTGAATTTTCACTAACAAAATTTAAGGCAAATATTAATCTTCACTTAATGATTGTTGTGTTACAATGCCTTTTTCAAAATACATGCAAGTATAAATAAGGGGTTTTGAAGATTCTTCATGAATAATTATGTATCCCATCATCATACCCAAAATTCACGAGCTCCTCCACTATCATTAGGTCTTTTGACTTTAAGTCATAGACCATGGCATGAAAAGATTCATTTTCAAAACATAAGTTTAAAAAAAAAAGATAATCATTAGGGCATTGTGTAAACTTTCAAACCCTAATGATCACTCCTCACTCTTCACTTTGTGGAAATTTCCTGTGGATGGTGACAACAAGATATGGGGGTCTTCTGCTGCTTCCATGAGTTCTAGTTTCTTGAAAACCTTAGAACTATTACTTTGTAACAAGTAAGCTTCCTTCTTTGTGTTGAAATATGAGATTTCAAATGTTAACTTTGAGTAAATTGTGGTTTTAAAACCTATAAAAGATCTCTACTTCCTTCCTTGAACAAACTATGGTTTCCATTGTGTATGAGTTAGTTTCTCTGTGGAATAGTTTTTTGTTTTTTGTTGCCACTTGAATGAAATGACAAGGAAAACATTAAATTTTCTTGTATACTCCTCTTTGTCCTTCTGTATCTGCTCCCTTATGTCGAGGGTTTTCTCATAATGTAGCTCTTCTAAGCTTTTCTTGCTCCATTTTTTTGTAAGGAAATGATGAGGGTTTTCTTAATTACTCAGCTTTGTGTGGTTCCTTTTGTACAAAAACCCATGGATTCCACCTTTTCTTTACTATGTTAGGTTTTTAAAAGAGAACATATATGCTATTATATATTATTTGGAAAAAATCAGTGCATAGACTCCTATGGTTTTAAATCTACTGTTTGAAGCTTTTTTGAAACTTGTGGCCTTCATTCTCTTTACTAATTCTTGAATTTACAAAAAAATTCTTAACTCTATTTGAAAAAATTACCCTCTATATTTGGTCCTAATAAAAATATATGGGTTTTCTTATGTACAATATTCTGTGATCTTAAAAAAAGCAAGCCCATGACCTCTGTTATGTCATGGCTAATTGTCTTCAAAGCCCCCTAGCATTTTATCCTAAATTTTTCTCATAAAGACATATTTTTCCTTTACTTTGTTTCTCAACATCTGCATTCTATAGTTGCTCCAAAGCATTGTCTCATAGTGATTCATTTATGAAATTTTCCTATATTCTTGATGTTGATGTTGTGAAACATAGTTACAAATGATTGTCCTCTTCTATCTCATTTTTTGTCTTTTATACCTCAGTCTCTTTCATGCTTGAATAGGACTGTTATTGCTTTGAAATCCAGTGTTTATGATTTATTACTGCACTTTCCAAAAGATATTCATCATGAGTCCTTTTGGCTGCTCCTTCGTTGTTCCATGAATATGATTTTTATTTTAAAAGCTTATTATTGGACATTCCTCAATGATGTATGGTCCATGTTCTTTGATGCCTTAGCACTTTATGACTGTGCTTTAACATTTAGGTTTTATTGTCAAGTTGTAGGGCTATTACCTTGATCTATAGAGCAAAATTGACCTTTAGTGTTTCCAATCATCCTTTGAATAGTGTGATTTCTTTGGTATAGTATTTTCACCCATATTTGTACCTCTTCTTTTCCATCAAGGTGAGTATATTAATGATTTTGTTATAATATGTATTCCTCCATTGAGCTAAATTGGATGAGATATAATTGGTTGTCTTGTCATGGAGAATGATAATATTTTTATGCTATATGTTGTCTTGTTCATCGTATGTTTCTCACAGCATACTTGTATCTCTATTATCTAGGTTGCACTTGATGATTCTATTGCATTCTATGGATTCTCTTTACTTGATCATTGTTGCCCCATTCCCATGCTCTACTTGTGAAGGGAATTTATTTGTTTCTAAATAATATAAGGATGGAGATAACATCACTTACAACTCTTGAGAAGCAGGATGACTTCACTTCTCTCTATTGTTTGTCCACTTTTACTTAAAATGCAGCAAGATGGAGATGGTCCATTAAATAATATTCACATGATTTGAAGCATTCTTTTGCTTTGAAAGATAGTTTGTATAAAAGCACATTCATTGTTTACCCTTGCATCATTTGTTGATTTTTCATGCATAAAAATTGCACTATTGTTGCTCCATTATTGTGAGCTTTTATGTATGCATGTTTACTATGGCATTCATGACAATGTACTCTGTAGTATGTTGGGCTTGACCCTTGTGGGAGACACACTTTATCCCACATACTAAAATGTTAAAACATGATGAAACAGCTATGGAATATATACCTGATCCTGCACATTGAACAAACTAATTAGATAAAAATAGTGATACTCAATAATCCTTTTGATGGTGATTTCATCTTTTACTTGATGATGTGATCTTGACTCCTCTTTGTATATTCTTGATATGACTGAATTAGATTGATAGTTCATTGGTTTAGGTTATTCAATTGTTGATAATGTATGATGAAACGTTATGTCCCAAGCTTTAACAAAACTCAACAACAATCTACAAATACACCTCAACCTAAGGCATGGACTGAAGATAGGATGGGAGCTGACAACTGAGCTAAAGATAAGACATTGACACCTCATTGAACAGGTAATGAGAGATATGATATTTCATTATATGCTTTCATTTATCTTCAGTTGAATAACTTATTTCTTTTATTATATCAATGTGATCCAGTCATACCCATGGCTTGTGTGGGGCTTCTAAGCATTCATTTATCCTTCCTAGCATGTAACCACAATTTTTATGCCATTTTGTATGTTCCTTGATTTCAAAATGAATAAAAAGCAGCATTACTATGCAACTTTGATAAATTTCCAGTTGTGAATTCTTGCATAATGAACTAAATTTTATTTTAAATCCTTCAATACAAATGAACAATTAGCATAAAATGAATGTACCTTTCACCTTAATATAATCAGTTGTTTCAACCCTAAAAGATTGAGCTAAGGTGAAAAATATGGTAACATTCCGGCGATTTCTACTAGGTGCTTGCCTGCTAAGCATGCCAGATCAATTTCCTTTTATATCCATTGGGCGTGGAGTCCATTTTCTACCCTTTTATGACTCAAAACTTCTATAAATCAGCTATTTGAAACAACACAATATCAAGACAAAAATTGAAAGCAAACTATCATAACTCTGTTTAAGACAGAGCTAGAAAATTGTGCAGCACCTGCACTTATTGAAAACAAAACTAAATTGAAAGGTCTACCTACCCTATACTAACCAATGAAATAGGTTGGCTAAACAAATCCATTAACTAGTATTGTAAAATAACTCCCCCTCCTAACTAAGGGTGAATGACTTGCATGTTCATCGACTACTGATACGGGGGAACCAACAAGCTCACATCTAATAAGACAATGCAAAACTCCTTGAAGAATGAAAACAAACTCACTTACCCTTTGGATCTAATCATGTACTCTATTTATTGGGGTAAATGAGGTAAATGAGCAATTTGAACCTATTTTCCTTCACTTGGGCTCTCTTCTGTGTTGGGATAATACTTGTTATCTCATTTGGGTCTTTTATGGCCAAATCTCTAATTGGACATCCTTTTGAAAGGATGAACTTTATGCCTATATTCCTTGTTTCTTGATTGATATTTGTTGTTACATCTTCTATCATAATTTCAATTTGATCTGGAGGAGATGTTGATTTGTCATCAAGAAATGAAGGAATTACTACTTCTTTCACCTAAAAAGGTTGACCATAAACTATTGCTTCACATGGCAACAAACTATCATCAATGTTTGAGAAAATGTTCTCATCTAATTCATAATCTTGAATTGGATTCATATGAGTTTCATCACCCTGCTGCTCAAAGGTAGGCACTGATGTTAGTAAGCATGTGTTGTCTTCATTCTCATCAACAAATTTGGGTAATTCATCAAACAAATCAGTTAGATGTTGAGATTCAACCTCTATTTCCTTCACAAAAACATGTTCCTCCTAATCTCGATTGTCATCTAAGTTTAAAACAAAAGGCTCGAGATCATTCCAAAACAAGGCTTCTTCACAGTCATCATTTGCATTACCTTCTAGAATTAAATGAGCATCTTCCAACTTGTCACATTTGTTGACCTCATCCAGCAACTCATCACATTTTTTGACATCTTCCTCCTCAATAAAGGAAGGTAGTTTATTGAATAAGAACATGAAATCATTTCCTTTGATATCTTTTTCAAGCTTCTCAACCTATTGTCTTGATTGATCAAGTTCATTCACCTCCTAGTGCAAGTCTACTTTTCCATCGTGTTCATCCAATGTAAGAATATCAACATCAAAAACTTTTGTCTGCTTCTCTTTAAAAACATTTTCCTCTCCTACATTATTTACCTTCAACTGGTCATTCTCATCAAACCAATTATTTTGATAAACAATTGGTTCTCCTGCATGTGTATGTTGGCTCTCTTTCGATGATTGTTCATGAAGATTCATAGCTTGATTTGTTACATGAACTTTTCTTTGCAATAGAAGAGGATCTCTAAAACTTGGAATGGGAAAAGTTGCTCGCGTATTCTGCTTGTACACTAAAACTACATCTTCTCCTTGATTTTGGATTGTTGTTATATCAGGAGCCTCTTGAACTAGATTTGGCATTTTGAATTCAGGATGTTTGGTCCAAGAAGGCTGCCATGGTTGTTCAGTACTTTGATGATTTGGCTCAGGCTCTTGATATGACTGAAAATGAGGGTTCATGGGCTCCTGTAAGGACTGATTTATTGAAGTAGAGGGAACTTGAGGAATCTCTTAAATTTCTTGGAGGAAAATAGGCTCTTCAAGTGGTTGGTCTTAAGGAATAATAAATTTAGATTGTACCAGCATAGGCTCTTCCATTGGTAAAGCATCTCTAAAACTTGGAACCTTGATTTTAAAGGGGTTAAGAGACTCACTTTGCTTGAAACTTGGAAACTTAAAATTGTGAACCTCCTCCTGAATAGGTTGATCTGGAATATAAGGAGCTACTTGGACCTCATTCCTTTGTATCTGAGTGAGCAAAAGCCTCATCTACTCCTATTTTACAGCTAACTCACTCTCAAGCTTTTCTTCAAACTATATATGTTGAGTCTCCAACTCCTGCTCATGAAGGTAGTCCTAATAGTCTAACTCTTTTTGCTAAAAATCAAGCTCTTGTTGCCTCTTGTACTCTTCTATCTACTTTGCGATGTCTAACAATATGTCCCTGGTGTCATTCATATTATTCTTCATATCATCAGCCTCTTGGATTTGATTTTGCACATATGAATATTGATATGAAGGTTGAGTAGGGGTGGGTAGGAGGTAAGCATGTTGAGCATGCTAATATGTTGTTGTTGCATGGTTGTTTGGGATAAAACCAGTAGCACGAATGACCTAATATGGCTAATAGGGTGATTGGTTGACAATATTTTCATAGTAAAGGGGTGGGTATACATGATATCCATGAAAATTTGTCATTCCTACTCATATAAATATCAGAAATCAGAATATTAAGCTTGTATTTGATACTTACCAGCACTTGATCACTTGACACTAGTAGATGTGTTTGGAGTTTCCAAGTATAAACTGTAACCTCTTAAAGGAAAAAAAATGCTAATGTATATACCAAAACAGAAGCTTGTAACTCTTGAATTTTTTCTCTAAAGTTTTCTTTAAAGTTCCACCAGGCATGCCAAAAACTTTTATCAATAGGAGTGCACATGTATGCAAAAGTGGATATTCTTTTCAATCCTATAAATTGTGGGAATACTTTCAAGTTGTGTGTACCCTGTGAAAAAATTAGACCTTTCGATTATAGGTCAAATTCCTTTATGATTTTCTAATTACTAACTTTGACTTGGATGGAAAAGGGAAGAAGACTTTAATTGAATGCGTAAACTAAATTTTAAACTATGGTGATGCACCTAAATGATGATAAAATTTGCAGAAATGATTCACAATTATTCTCAGGAATTTTTTTTACACAGTTTAGAAAAGGCATCACAAAAGTGTTTCTAAAGATGGCCAAACAGTTTGAAACTTCAAAAGGACAATAAATTCTTACAATTTGAAGTTCACAAAATGAAAAAAATGCAATACTTAAGACATGTGATGGATGTATGATAACGAATGAGACAAAACTTAAAAGTTTTAATAATTAAAACACAATAACTTCATCAAATCACTCATAAAGATACTTTTCATTTTTCTCAAGAGGAAAATTAGATGGATTTTATATGAAAATAATAGGGAAATATTGCATAAAGTTCCAAAATGTAACCTGTAAAAAACTATTCTATATTAATCAACTGTAAAATTGCGTTACAAGATCTCTCTACAAAGTGCAAAGGAAAAAATAAAAGAATCAAGAAAAAAGACAAGTCTTTTTCTTAATATATACAATAAAGGGCTTCAAAAAGCCAAGAGGAGATAATTGAATTCAAAAAATCTAAATTGTGAAGCCATCCATGAGCAAAACCAAAACTTCCTGAAAATCAGACCCACCAATGCTATAAACTGAGCTTAACCAACTCAGAACTCCAAGTCACAATGTATATACTAAAGAGTAACTCAAAATGGCTCCTGAGTGCATGGAGGTGGCACTAAAAGTGAAAATATCCTCCCCACGAGCAAATATGAAAAGCCTAGAAAAAAGCCCCATAACTGAAGCAAACTGAAGGATAAGGTGGCCAAACTCGTCCACTCAAGTTGCATGATGAGAAAGAACTCCAAAACCCACTCCAGCTTGACTAAAAGTAAAAGAAAACTCCACTAAACCTCCTCAGTCGCATGCATGTGACCTCTAGTTCAACTTCAAAGAGAAACTCAAATTGACTCCCTCTAACCATAGTTCTTTTTCACTTGTGTTTGTGAAACTGTTTGAATAAATATTTAAAATAGTGGGTTATGATTATTTTAATATTTAACATGTGGTAGTTATCTCTTAAGCATTATATGGTAAATATTAAGGTAATCATAACATATTACCTTAAATATTTAATTACATAGTTTTAAAAAAAATGTTCAAACATAAGTGAAAAAGAACTTCATAACAATAGCCTTGAAATTGGCTTCTCGTACCACATCAATCTCATGGTCTCCTTTTTGATTTTTTTTTACACATGCATGTATCCTTTCTCCATAGTGAATTTTCACTAACAAAAATAAAGGAAAATATTAATCTGCACTTAATGACTGTTGTGTTATAATGCCTTTTTCAAAAAACATGCGAGTATAAATAAGGGGTTTTGAAGATTCTTCATGAATAATTATGTCTCCCATCATCATACCCAAAACTCACGAGCTCCTCCACTATCATTAGGTCTTTTGACTTGAAGTCATAGACCATGGCATAAAAAGATTCATTTTAAAAACATAAGTTAAAAAAAAAAAGATAATCATTAGGGTATCGTGTAAACTTTCAAACCCTAATGATCACTCCTCACTCTTCACGTTGTGAAAACTGCCTGTGGATGGTGACAGCGAGATATGGGGGTCTTCTGTTGCTTCCACGAGTTCTAGATGCTCAAAAACCTCAGATCTACTGCTTTGTAACAGGTAAGCTTCCTTCTTAGTGTTGAAATCTAAGATTTCAAATGTTAACTTTGAGTAAATTTTGGTTTTGAAACCTGTAGAAGAAGATTTCTACTTTCGTCCTTGAACAAACTACGTTTTCCATTGTGTATGAGTTAGTTTCTCCATGGCATAGTTTATTGTTTTTTTGCTGCCACTTGAATGAAATGACAAGGAAAACATTAAATTTTCTCGTATACTCCTCTTCGGCCTTCTATACCTTCTCCCTTATGTCGAGGGTTTTCTCTTAATGTAGCTCTTCTAAGCTTTTCTTGCTCCATTTGTTGTAAATAAACGATGAGGGTTTTCTTAATTACTTAGCTTTGTGTGGTTCCTTTTGTACAAAAACCCATGGATTCCGCCTTTTCTTTACTCTGTTAGGTTTTTAAAAGAGAACATATATTTTGTAATATATTATTTGGAAAAAATCAGTGCATAGACTCCTGTGGTTTTAAATCTGTTGTTTGAAGCTTTTCTGAAACTCACGGCCTTCATTCTCTTTCCTATTTCTTTCATGTATAGAAAAATTATTAACTCTGTTTGAAAATATTAACCTCTATATTTGGTCCTGACAAAATATATGGGTTTTCTTATGTACAATATTCTATGATCTTACAAAAAGTAAGCTCGTGACCTTTATTATGTCATGGTGGATTGTCTTCAAAGCCCCCTGGCAGTTTATCCTAAATTGCTCATGAAGACATATTTTTCCTTTGCTCTGTTTCTCAACATCTGCATTCTATAGTTGCTCCAAAGCATATTGTCTCACAGTGATTGATTTATTAACTTTGCCTATATTCTTGATGTTGATATTGTGAAACATAGTTAAAAATGATTGTCCTCTTCTATCTCATCTTCTGTCTTTTATACCTTGATCTCTTCCATGCTTGAATAGGACTGTTATTTTTTTTAAAGTTGATGTTTATGATTTATGACTGCACTTTCCAAAAGATATTTATCATGAGTCCTTTTGGTTACTCCTTCGTAGTTCCATGAATCTAAGTTTTCTTTTAAAAGCTTATTATTGGACATTCCTCCATGATGTATGTTCCTTGTTCTTTGATGCCTTAGCACTTTGACTGCACTTTAACATGTATGTTTCCTTGTCAATTTGTAAGGTTATCACCTTGATCTATAGTGCAAAGTTGACCTTGAGTGCTTCCAATCATCCGTCGAATAGTGTGCTTTCTTTGTTACAATAATTTCACCCATATTTTTACCTCTCCTTGTCCATCAAGGTGAGTATATTAATTATTTTCTTATAACAATTATTCCAGGTGAGTATATTAATTATTTTCTTATAACAATTATTCCTCCATTGAACTAAATTGGCTAAGATATAAGTGGATGTATTGTCATGGAGAATGATAATATTTCTATGCTATATGTTGTCCTGTTCATCGTATGTTTCTCATAGCATACTTGTATCTCTATTATCTAGGTTTCCCATAATGATTCTATTGCATTATATGCATTCCTTTTATTTGATCATTGTAGCCCCATTCCCATGCTCTGCTTGTGAAAGGAATTATTTTTTTCTTAACAATATAAGGATGGAGATAACATTACTTACAGCTCTTGAGAAGCGGGATGACTTCACTTCTCTCTGTTGTCTATCCACTTTTACTTAAAATGCAGCAAGATGGAGATGGTCCATTAAATAATATTCACATGATCTAAAACATTCTTTTTCTTTGACAAATAGTTTGTATAAAAGCACATTCACTGTTTACCCTTGCATCATTTGTTGATTTTTCATGCATAAAAATGGCACTACTGCTGCTCCATTATTGTGAGCTTTTATGTATGGCTATTTACTATGGTGTTCACTACAATGTACTCTACAATATGTTGGGCTCGACCTTTGTGGGAGCCACACTTTATCCCACATACTAAATGATGAACCAGTTATGGAATATATACCTAATCTTGCACATTGAATAAACTAGTTAGATAAAAATAGTGACACTCAATAATCCTTTTGATGGTGATTTCATCTTTTACTCGATGATGTTATCTTGACTCCTCTTTGTATATTCTTGATATGACTGAATTAGATTGATAGTTCATTGGTTTAGGTTATTCAATTTTTGATAACTTATGACGAAATATTATGTCCCCCGAGCTCTAACAAAACTCAACAACAATCTGCAGGTACACCTGAACCTAAGGCATGGACTGAATAGAGGAGGGGAGTTGACAACAAAGCTAAAGATAGGACATTAACACCTCATTGAATAGGCAATGACTGATATGATATTTCATTATATGCTTTCATTTATCTTCAGTTGAATAGCTTAGTTATTTTATTCTATCAATGCAATCCAGTCATAGCCACAGCTTGTGTGGGACTTTTAAGCATTCATTTATCCTTCCTAGCATGAAACAACAATGTTTATACCATTTTGTATGTTCCTTGATTTCAAAATGAATAAAAAGTAGTATTACTATGCAACTTTTTATAAATTTCCTATTGTGAATCTTTGCATAATGAACTAAATTTTATTTTAAATCCTTCAATGCAAATGAACAATCAACATAAAAAGAATGTACCTTTCACCTTAATATAATCAGTTGTTCTAGCTCTACCAAATTGCACTGAGGTGAAAAATTTGGTAACACTTGCATAAATGGAAGGCTTGAGATCTAGTTGATCTTTAAGTGAAGGAAGAAACCTCATAGGTTGTAAATTATGAGTGTTCAATAAAAATTCAATGTAGATGGTAAGTTAAAAAAGTACAAGACTAGACTTTTTGTAGAAGGTTATTAATAATTAGAGGGGGATTACATAGTGGACTTGAAATATTATCTTTGAATAACTAATAATACCCACATGGAAGAGGTTTGTTGGTGTAATTAGTACTCTTATATTGAGTGTTCAGAAAGTCGTCCATTTATGTTTTAGTAGAAATTGGATGCAAAGAGAAAGAAATTCGATGAAAATGGAAACAATCTTAATTTTATTTTTTTAAATCAGTGTTTCGGCCAAGAATGATTCGACTGAATAGTATTTGACTAAATATGGTTTGCTTAGACAATATTCAACTGACTAGGATTCGATTGAATCCTATTCAGCTGAATATATCCAAATGACAGGTGACATGGCAACAAAGTCACCATTTTCTCAAATTTCTAGAAATTTTCACCTTTTGGTGAATATTTTTTGAATCAAAATTATTTAAAAAATAAAAATAAAAATACCCTTTTGTAGAGCTCACAGTGTTGAATCCAAATATATATATATATATATATATATATAATTTTATTATATAAATATTTTAAAATATTGCAAGTAGGTTGTTTAAAGTTAAAAAGAGGCTCAGTTGAAATTAAATAAAAATTTGGAAAATATATGATGTCTTGGAGGAGAGAATCCTCTTCAAAAGGGTTTTTTTTTTTTTGAACATTAAAAATAATAATAATAATAGTTGACGTCAACTAAAAACCATAAAATTCGAGTTAGTTTAACTTTAAAATGTTATTACAAAAAAAATATACATCAAAATTTTATTTTATTTTTCCATGCCCTAGATATTGAAGTCAGCTATCTGGGAAAAAAAATCAGGAGAAAAAGAATTTTTTTCTATTTGTTTCTTGACGTCAATTGAACGTCACTTTTTCTTGAAATTTTCAGCATAACGAAATCTACTTTTAAATTGATAAAAAAATATAAAAAAAAGAAAGATTTTTTTTGAAAAATTACAGGAATAAACTTCAACAAAAGTTCTACATTTTATTAGTTTACATCATTTTGAAATGCAAAACATAAATACCACTTTTATGTGGTTGAAGTTGAGAACTTTTTTTCATGTTGGTTGATTCCTTTATAAAGTGTGACACAGGTTTGTACTTTTACCCAATTAATAACTCAAATTAACTCCACAACCAAAATGCACACAGACAAAACAATAATTTCATTCATAACCAATATTAAGCAGTCTTCTAAAAAATATCTAGAGAGAGAGAACATATGAAAATAGATACATTAAATAGGAAGACGAATAACTGCCTCTTCAAGTCCATAGTTGATCAAATGAAAAGACACATAAAAGAAAGAAAGAGAAGCTAGGCCATCACAATAGTGTTGCTTCGTTTCTAGCTTCTGGGGTCACCAAAGGTTTCCTTCGCCAAGCCTAGAAAGATTCGAGGATGTGCATCAGGACTTTATGTTGGGTAATAGTTACATTTGTCATCCTCACTTTCCATGTCAAATGGTTTTCCTTAGCTATCCCCATGCGATTTTCACAAACCTTCATGAGATTAATTGCTTGAGATGAGACTAGGTGTAATTCACTAAGTTTCTACAAGTTCTTGACATTAAGTGAGCATGAATCAACCATCTCCTTCACCATTTTCTGGAAACTGTCTATTAGGCTTCTAGCATCCACATCATTCCTCAGTTCACCTTTATCTTGGAGTAAACCAAGAGCCACCAAGGTACTCAATGCTTCATCTAAAATTTCAATGCATTCGTTAATGATTTTCTTAAGCTTCTACAAACTTTGTTTAGAAATCCATAGCTTCCACTCCACCCCTTCAATCCATGATAGGTAACGAGTGTCTGAAGCATTGGCTATAACCTAGTTCATAGCCAACTTTTCCATGTCCAAGCTTAACATTAAATTTAATTCAATTTGGTAATTATTCCATAGCCTCTCCTCCTTTTGAGTCACAATGACCTCTTCCCCTAAGGTGGTTTTCAAAGCATTTGTCTCTTGGAGACACTTTATAGATTCAGTAATGATAAGGCTTCCCTTCTTAATCAGTGATTCATTCCAATCATCTATAGCCTTGCCAATCCCACTTCAAATCATAAATTATTATCTACTCCACTATTAATCTCATCCATATCCTTCTTCTAACCTCATATTCATCGAAACAATCATCCCAATAATCTTCAAGGCTTGGTTGGTGGTAAAAATTAGGGCTCAATTTCAAGTTATTCTTGATGTAATCCTTTAAATCAAAAGGGACTCACTCATCATATGAGGGAATGTTGTACCTAGATAGTTCCTTCTCAATATTTAGCACATCTAACATTGATTCACAACTATATGCACCAAAACCAAAAGGGAAATGAACTGTCAATCTTTTCCTACCTTGGCATAACCTGTTAACATCAACCAATTATCTGCTTACCTCAACAATCACCCACTTATCTTTAGGGTATTTGGGAAATTTTATAGGAAATCCAACATATCTTCCAACCCTAATGTATGAGAATCTCTGGAATTGAATAAAATGGCTACCATAAAATTCAAAAAACTTCATTACTTCAAGTGATAGTTGTATTGCAGGACATCCTTGTATCTCCCTAACCAATCTCATGGAGAAAGTGTTAGTCACTCTTCTGAAATGTAAAAAGCTCTTGTGAAGCTGAAGTTTATCAAAGTAATCATAAATTGGCCCTTTTCCTAGAGGAAAATCACTTGGTCTTACTCTAGGCCAAGGTCTTGTGCTCGCAAGGGCATATATCAAATATGAAGACATATAGAAAAATATATTAAGGGTGAAGAATGTCATTAATTCATGTTGGCAGTCACTAATAATTTTTTCCCAATCTAGGAATTGTTCTCTACTCAAGATAATCTAGATGAAGAAATACATCCACTCTTTGAATCCATGAACATCTTCATTTCCCCTTACCTTGTGTAAGAGCACCACAATGTTGGCCACTTCTTCCACAAAATTATTTATGTACAAGTTATGGGGCAATTGGGACTTACCCTTTTTGGGTTTGGCCAACCAATTCTTTGTTATCACATTCCTATAAACCCCCTTCTTTGTAGTAAATTCAATTTGGGAATTAGTCATGTTCATCAATGAATACTCATCCCTCTCTAGAATCCTTAAGCAAGTCACAAAGTTGGACCTTTGAACCTTCAAAACAAGTCTATTATCCTATGTTCTAACCTCCTGCATCTATGTATTATAATGATTAATGCATTCTTGAATGATTTCAATGCATTGCAGGGCTATGGGAAATGTAGTGGCTTCAACTAACCCGCTATCTATCACTTGTTTAATAATTGGAGGAGGATTGGGTTTATTGAATTTGCTTCACAAATCATCCAAACTAACAGGCCCTAGACGAGTATCACCAATTTCTAGTCCCTCATATGTTAACCTAGACACATATTCATAACCTACATATTTGACCCTTTCCATGGGTAAGAAATAATAACTTCTGATAATAGACGTTCTCTACAATGCAGGCAAAAATAATCCAAAAAATAGACTGAACAAGTGAATTATGAAAATACCTTAATGGCGTACCCCACAGCTTGAACTTCGCATTTCATTTAGCTCGCCCTCAGAGAATTTTGTTACAATGAGAATGTTTTTCCAACACTTTAACTTCCCAAAACTTGACTTCACAAAAAAACATGGAAGTAGATGAACATTAAATGCCTTAACTTGCCTCATTACACATGGTAGTTTTCGCGTCACCACTTCCAATATAACTATCTTTCAAAATTTTGAAAACAAACGTCTATAAGTGGTGAAGTGGGGAGTTCAATGAACTTCACAAATATGCATATGAGTTTGAACATCATGTTGAAATACCACCCAGACAAATAATCATCACACAAGTAGCAAAGGAAAGTTCAAGAAAACACATAAAACACCGCCTGGGTTTAAAAAATCAGAAAAGTTTGACAAGTGGCAAAGTGAGGGGTTCAATAAACTTCACAAAACACTGCACGGTTTTGAATGATATCCTAAAATATCACCTACATAAGACTATGATCCATTTATAAGTTGGTGAATGACTTAAATTAAGCATGGTAAAAATATAGTGGTAATGCTTAAAAATACTTAAATTAAGTTGTGTTGATAAGTTGGTTGAAAGTGTGTCACAGTTGTGTGCTTTTACCCATAGTGAGCTGCAAAAGGAGCTATAGGAGAAGGATGAAAAAAAGGCAGATATGTAGAAGGAATTGGCTAGCATTTGATCTTAAGCCTTCGACAATCTTTAGAAAGCCTAGGCAAAAATAGAAAAGGAGAAACAAGAAAAGCAAGACATCAAGTCTAATTTGTAGAATCTTGACAAAGAGATTGGAAAGCTATGCTCTAAACTTACAAATGCTCTCTAGGAGAATAATCAACTAGATGAAGACATAAGAGTGAGGGAATCCTAATTCCAATAGGAAATGACAACAGCGCGGGAATCCAAACTCCTCCCAGTGCTTAAAAAACTAGTATATACTCATTGGGAGAGGATCATAGTTGTAATAGCGGCTGTGAAGCCAGTTTTGTGGTGTCTAATAGATGTACAGGAGTTAAACGCAAAGTTCATCCTAGCAATTGACCAAATTTTGCACACAATCACCCCTCGAGCTAAAGAATCAGGAGTATTGATCTCAAAACTATATAAGGCAACCAAGAAAGCTCTAGAGAATGTCGAGATTCCCAATCAGAGAGTGCTTGTAAGAAAGGAAAATGATTTTATCATTTGCAACCAGGATGCGGTGAGAAGCAAAACTTCTTAGATAGTGTTGAATAAGAAGGTCGGTGAGATAAAGAAGGAGGTCAAAGTTCTTCTCCAATCTAGATTACCTTCCCTATTCTCATTGAACGAAGGATTGTTGACAATAGAGTAGATCATAGAGGCCATCACGCTCAAGAATTGAGACTCCATAGCACTCCAAAATGTTAGCTCAACACCTATAGTCGAGGAGATCATAATGGCACTTCTTGGGACCTTTCTTGACTTTACTATCACATCAAAGCTTCTTCATCAAGGTGGAGAGAAATTTCTTTCAAAGAGGTCCTTGATCTTGATCAAGCCTATAATAGATTGTGTGACCTCATCCTGCCCACTAATGGAGATTGAGAGACCCAACATACTGCTTTCCTCAAACTCTGAGAATTATTTGAGATCAAGGTTCATTCCTCCACAAGTGAAGATGCCCTATGAGTTGTCAGAAACTGTGGAAAAAGGTTACTCTTGCATAAAAGTGTTCAATTTTCCACATGGTGGTTGTGCAACTTCTCTATATTATTTTCCTTTCAGGTATGAACTAGGACACATGTCTTCCTAGCAAGGATTTTTCCCAAAACTGTTCTCACAAATTCTAAAATCACCTACCAGCTTGTCGCATCAGTGATTTCATCAAGCAAGTTGTGTCTTCTTTAGATGTATCTCTTTTGGGAAGAGTTTGTTGGACAGTGTGGCGAAGTTATTACTTTCAGAGGTGGACTTCTGGGATGGCATCATCATTCATCGTGGATGATTAGATTGTGATTAAATGACCAATCTAGGATCTGATCTTCTTCTAACAACATATCTTCACAGAGCTTCTATAATATTTGGATCCATAAATGAGGCAGTTGAGAATTTATGAGTGAAGATTGCTATGATCTAATCAGGCTCTAAGATCAGATTGCGGTTTATCAGATTTGGACATCTGGCAGTTTTTCTTCTCTATCAATTGTGGTGGTGTCTTCTTCTTCTTCTAGCTATAAAAGGGGTTTTGCAGTAGTGGGTAAGGGTGGCTTCTTTGAAAAAATATTTTCGAGGAAGATAGACATTGTTTTAGGGAGATACATTTTCTCAGGAATAGGAAGATTTCACATAGCACTATTTGCGCTCTTTGGCATATTGTATTTGTTAAGACTTAATCAAATTGGTATCCAACCTTTATTTTCAATTAATATATCATAAGACTCAGATTTATTAAGAAGAAATATTTGGAATTGCGCATTTTATGGCCTTTATTAAGTTTCTTTTTTGTATATCATTTATGTTGAGAGCACTGTTTTAAAGCCTTAGGTAGATATTATGTATGATTATTTTACATGTTGTTAGCTTTTATGTTTAATGCTATCTTTCAAAAATTGGATCATGTCCTTCACACTCTTTCATTTTCTGTAAAGGATATGGAATTTTCCATATTATGCTATAAAATAGGAATGATTCTATGAACATCTAAATATTCATGTTAATCTCTAGGGTTTCTTATTATTGTCGAACCTTAATGGATGCTTCCTATGAGTAGATTTGAATGACTGCATTGTACTTTCTCTAGCCTTTTTCATTTGTTCTCTTCCCAACAATGAAGGTTCTATGGCATTATGTGTCCATCTCATTGAGAGTAAGAAATAGTTAAAGTTTTTAAATGTTGTAAAATCTTTGGCACATCACTATCTTTATTTTTTTTTCATTTCTCTCTACCCCTTTCCCCCAAACACAAAGAAGATTCGGCTTTCTTTAAAAATCTTAGAGGTCATTTAGCAAGACACATTTTGGTCCCCCGCTCGTTGAATTTCCCATAAGGCTATTCGGAGAGGCACAATATTTTATGATCAACATCAACTACACATATGGAATCCATGCAAGAAGAACAAAAAGATAGATGCCATAAACCCTTCACAATTATATCGCTAGATGATTTGGGATCATTGGATTTTACACCTACATTCATGAGAGAATACAAGATCATAAACAAATAGTTTGAAAAAGGAAAAGAAAAAGTGGTAATGTCAACCAAAAATTGGAAGACCCTTTGAAAGCATCCACCTCAAACACTTTACAAGAAAAAATAAATTACACAACAAACTTTAATGAACTTAACTATGAACAACCACCAAATTTGAAAGAACTAAAAGAGTTTTATGGAAAAGGTTATGAACTTATGAAATAACTTGGGTATAGTGGAAAAGGATGTGGTACTAAAGAATAGTTTATCTATGTCCCTATAGAGCCTAACACACAAGGAATGAATAATGGTTTTGGTTATTATCCCTCAAAAAAAAAAAAAATCCTTCCCTTAATTTTAACACTATTACAAAAGATTCCTCTAAGCCAAATTTAACATTAATACATCATGAACTGATAGACACTAGTGGTCTTGATTTTTTTCCTTCCAAAGAAATGAAAGAAATAGAGAAATCTTCGCTTAACACAAATTTCATCACGCAAAACACTAACAATTGGAGTTCATTAGATTTTACACCCTCCTTGCAAGGAGAGAACAAATTCTCACAATCTAAAGAGTCGTGTAATTTTGACACATTGTACTAATCAAGAGATATCTTTGTCACAAAATAAAGCAAAATCTTCTACTTTTGATCAAGAGGGTATCTTGTCGCGACTCCTCCAAGATCGTTTGATACCCCTCCCTCCAAAAACACGAAAGAAATTTTACTACAAGAGTTCATTTTGTGCATATCATAGAGTTCATGGTCATTCTACAAATGAATGTAAGGCTTTGGGTAATAAAATTCAACATCTAAAGGATTGTGGTACTCTTCCTTATGTTCAAGCACCTAGGTCATCTAATTGATATTTATTTTCAAAGTTTCTCATCAATCATCTCAAGTCATCCTTGTCTCGCACTAAGTGGGAGCAAGGGGTTAGGTTAGCCTTGTCCTCATATGGCACTTTTCATTGCCTCTTTTGGCTAGTTGGCCGCCTTCCATGTATATGTAAGAGCAAGCTTGGGACGTGGACTACATGCCTTAAGTTGGCTCACATGTGACATACCGAGTTATCTTTAATTGTTGCATTTTTGGGGCAACCCCTTATCCACAATGCAATTCCATTTGGGAACATATGACTTGGCATAGGTCTTTCCAAAAAGGCTCTCACATCTTCTTCTACTGTAAAGTAACTACTCACAGCAATGGTGTTAGCAACCACTTTAAAGTGGGGGCATACATTGACACTCATGTTTCACTAAGCGATTTTCTTTTTTCTTGTGATGTGTCCTTTTCTTGGTGGTGTCATCAAGTTTTATTTCCTCCAAGAGCATGATATTTTTTTGAATTGTCCTCTCTTGGATACATTAGACATGATGTTCCCTAAGAAGATACCTTACATGAACTAAGAAAAATACCTTTGAACATACCTTACACTATTTTGCATTTACAATATCAGTTATATGGCCACCTTGCATAACAAACTTTGCTTGCCTATGGTGCCATCTTGTTTGTTCATGATTTTCAAGCATACAAATCTTTTCTTGCCTCGTGAAGCTCAAAGTTCATTCTTGTGTAGCACCTTATCAAAGTTATCATGAGGTATAGCTTTGGTATGCTTGTACGTATGGAAGTCAAACTTAGGTGTGACTTTCCCATAACCACTTGCTTGTGTTTGTGAGTGCATACCTACCACATCCATATGTGTCTCACCTCTTTGGGGCTCACCTAGTGGACAACCTAAGGTTCCACTAGCCCTCATGAGCATTCATTTGGTTTGCATAGTGGACATTGTGTTCCACTTGTAAGCCACCCTTTTTGGATACTCACCAAAGTAGACAACCTAATGTTATTTTATAACATGAAAGACAAATGCAATGATGAAAAATGTATCCTTTTTATATTTTCACACTTAATTTAGGAATTATTAACACTAAAATGAAACTAATCTTGCCTTGATCTAGTATTGTAATGTGCTTTACACATTCACATTAGATTTAGGGCCCTTTTAAGCTAAATAGACCTAATTTTTCCTTAATTTTGTAAAGCATATTTATTTACACCTTCACATTAATTTTTGGGCCCTCTTGCATTTATGACATTCATATCATCATTAATAGTCTCCTAAGTCTCTTTATTATGCATCTCAAGGCTTATTTCAATAGAGATCATGACATAATCAACAAATATACTCCATTTCCTAACTCCTTGACATTTCCTAAAGCTAAAAAGGCCTGGTGGGACCCATATGCCACCTTGGGCATATGAGTCCCACCCAGATGGGACCTATATGCTACAAGTGTCATATGAGTCCCATTTGGCCCCTTTTTAAGGTTTTGAGTGGGAAATCAAGGTTTCAAGTTAAAATTTCATGTATGTTGACATTTGGGATCTAATAAATGGTAAGTTAGATGGAATGCCTATACAAAAAAGGTTTAAAATCATTATTTCACCTAATCCTTCATGATATCAACCTAAGCAATCAAGATTCAAGCATTAAAATACTTCACAAGAGCAAAAAGAGAGTTTACAAGAGCATCTCCAAGGAATTCAAGGGTAGATTACTTCATCATTTGTTGCAGCAATTCAAGATCCATTATCATGTAAAGTTCATCAAGTATCCAACATTTTGTTGAGCTAGTGTTGTGATGTAGCATTCAAGATCCAAGATTAAGCATTGTTCTACATCTACTTCAAGATCAATATCTACAATCTATGTGGCCACTTCATGTTATATTTCCAACCTACATTGCAAGACATCATTCAAGGTATCATTGTTCATGTTTCATGTTTCATGCTTCATTGTTTCATCATAAGGTTTAATTACCTAAATGGGGTTTGACCAAGGAAAACCCCTATTCCTCTAACAATCAACAAGTTTTTCCCTTTCTCTACATGTATGATTGGAGATCTAGGTGTCTTGGAGCTTGAAGGGTCTTTGAAGACAATGTTACAAGATTAGAGAAAAGTTTCCAAGTTACCATCTACATTGAAAGATCATGAAAGTCACCTACAGCTTGCAAATAACAGTTTTTGACTCAAAGATTTAGTAGGAAGGAAGCTACAAGAGATCACTAGAGAATATCATAATTTCATCCAAACCCTAATACTAGGACTAAATCTCCACTTGTGGTGTATGAATCCTAGTACTGCCATTTTTTAGGTTTCAAGAGATTCATATTAGTCCTTGATAGATTCTAGTTTTGGCATAGAAACCCTAGTATGGGACTAAATCACCCATCCTAGCATATGAGTCCCAGTGTGCATTAAATTTAGCATTTCAGGCCTTTTTTGAGCTTCCACAGGTTTCTAGGTGCACCTCTATGTTTTCTCAATTTTATATTCTAATTTGCATCCATTTCTAGGTCATTTACTTAAGTCTTGCACATCATTAAGTTTCATCATTAGGTTTTGCATGTTACTTGTCTTTCCAAGCCCTAGCTTGGTGGTGAAGCCCTTTTCAGTTTCCAAACATACCCTAGGATAGCCTGTTGCAGATCTCTTTCCCCCATTCCATCCTTGGATTTAGATCTCTAGGGTTTCCTTGATTGAAACTTAAGTGAAATAGGCCCTAAACCCTATGTTCCATCTCCTAAAAGGTGGAGCACCCCATTTTTGTCGTTTAACTTGCATATATATCTACATCAAGTATAACATCAATTAGGTTGACCTAATTAGATGTAATACTCAAAATGTAACTTATCAGCTCCAAAGTTTATCATCCATAACACACACCACAATTCAAATCTCAAAACACCTTAAGATAGGTCAGCATGGACCTATAATAGATCCCACATAAGATAGCAATACATATTTATCCTTTGTATACCTTCAAACATATTAGGTTGGCTTTGCATAAGACCTAAATGCAAAAAACCTTCAAATGTGTATCCACATCTCAACACATGGACCTCAAATCTTGACACCATTTGGAATTCATGCTCAACTGACATTTGGAAACTTATCTTCAACACTACAAGGCCAAAAACACATTTGTGGAGAAGTGTGGATTCTAGCACATGAGTAAATGCAAGAAGATGAGTCCACGAAACATGGAAGTTTTTGCGTTAGGCAAAAAAATAAAATTGGCTTGCAAAAAATGGGATCTCGCTTTTTAATAAATGGGATCCCAAGCCTAAATTTAAAAAATGGGATCTTGTTTTGAATTTTTTTCAAAAACAGAAATTTCAAAAGATGGAAAGTTTTCAAAAACGAGATCCCATTTTGAAAACTTTCTATTTTTGGAAACTTCCAATTTTTGAAAATTTTCCATTTTTGGAAAGTTTTCAAAAGAGGATCTCATTTTGAAAACTTTCCATTTTTGGCAATTTTCAAAACTAGATCCTGTTTTACAAAATGGGATCATGTTTCGTAGAACCATAAAAAAATGTTTTTTTTATGAAATGGGATCCTTTTTTTTTAAATATGAATTTTTGGGTAGGTTTTTGGCTTTTTTTTTGTTCGGGAAATGGCTTGGGGACCTGAACCTAAGCTTTGGACCTAGTTTGACCTATAACTTGAAAGTCATGTTAATGTAACAAGAAAATAGTGACTTTGGACATATGTTTGAAGACCTATTTTGCAGAATATTTTTACGAAATTAAAACCCATTATAGACGAGACAAGGTAGATTCCAAATATGTAATTTTTTTTACAATTTGATTATTTTTTCTATTTTTCAATTAATTTCTAATGAAACTAGTCCATAAACTTGAATTATCAGGGTTTTTAGTATTTTAATAACTTTTTATTAAAATATTTTTTTGTAAAATAAATTGCACCAAAATGTACTTCAGATAATTCATTTTAATTTGAAAAAAAAATGATAAGTTTAGGTCATCTTATGCATGGCGTACACAATGATTTTTCAAAACAAATATGGCCAATAAAAATTTAACAAAAAATATATATTCAATAAAAAATTACAAAAAAATATTGAAAACATGTTTCAGTGAGTTACGAATCTTTTCCCAAAAGGATTTAGAAAAATATGATTGTTTAGGTCAAAATATGGATGACGTATACATGCATGGTATGGTAAAAAAAAGTGACTTTCAAATAGTCATTTTTAGAAACACCTATTGAAAACCATTTTTTATCGTTTGGGTATTGAAATAAGTTACATATTTGGAAACTGGACTCTACATACTACATTTTATGATTAGTGATTTTTTTTGAGATTCCATCTCTGAGTGCTTCAAATTTTAAGGTCAAATGTGAAAAATTCTGAAAATCGGGGAAAACATTTCCACTTTTTGGCCAAAAAGTGGACTCAACTTCTTGCACACACCCACATAAACACATTGTACAGAAAGATAATTGTGAATTGCCAGGCCAAACTCTATTACTCATGTCTCCCAAACTGTTTGTTCAAAAAAGATGAAATATTGGATATAGGTGCATCTAAAATCCACCAAATTAATGTTACAAGCGCAAAGTGATATCTTCATTTGTGAAGCAGTGCAGACCCAAAAACTAATGCACTATAACACTGAATTGGTAGATTTGAAACTTAATCAAATTTCTATGCAATTGATCTTTTCAGACCAAATCAACTTGCTCAAATGTCTTCCACAACACTTCAAAAACCTGTTAGGATTAATCAAAATGACTTGTAACAATTTTTGCATCAATTTCAACACTGTATTACACTGTAACATGCCAACCATGCTCATGTTTCCAAGCATCATCATCAATAACAAACTTTAACAATCTCTCAAAACTTCCAACAATACCCCACTTTGTCATTGATGGAAACATACCAAAAAGTCCAAAAAATCCCCTTCAATACTCTCCCCCTTTGACATCAAGGGCAAAGGTCTCCTATGTACAAATTGTTTAATACTCTTACTAGACCTCTCCCTGATAAATATAAGTATATGTACAAACTGAAAAGAATGTATTGAATCCCCCTAAGTCATATACAAGAGCAAAAACTCAAAATTGTATCTAGAAAAATTATTCTATATGGTCCATATATGTACAAGTAGTTTGAACATAGATACTGAAAATGCATAAAAAAATAAAAGATGAGTCAACTGGAGGTGGTTTATGTAAGGAAATGTGCAGCCATCTAATGACAATTTCCACATAACCCAAAAGAGATATTAATGAAAATAAGTATTTGGAATCCATATGCAAGAGAATATACAACATACACATCAAAGATGACACAAGATATACCCTGGGAAAACCCTTAAGAGGGAAAAACCCAACCTCCAGAAGTATCAATACTCCATATTAATCAACAATAAAGTGATACAAGAGTTTTGATGAGCACTTCTAAAGTATCAAGCCCTCCAAAGCATCTCCATGTTTCCAAGCATGAATCCACACATCCCATGCCATGCTTCACAAATGCACTCCTCAAAAAGACTTGATAATGATAGACAAACCACTCAGCCCAACCTAAACCACTACACATGTGTTTGCTTTTATAGACACAAGCTCACACAAAATACAACTAGTGGTAAGTTAAAACCACATACCACAAAAGCATGTGATTACAAAACCACTAACCCCTTATTTAATATTGGGTACTAATACTTCACTTTATTTAATATTTTTTCCCACTATTAAATTATTATCACATATCTCCCACAAATTAAATAATGATACAATGTTACAATACAACATCAAGTGGTCCCCAAAAAAATTGCCTAGTATGTTTATCCACACCACCAAGGTGCATTAAAACTACATAATTATTTATTTACAACATTATACTAAATTATTTTATGCAATGGTGTACAACACCATATCTCAACTTTCTCCCACTTGTTGTATACATTGCATAGGGGATCAATACATGAAATACATTAGCATAGCCATACATGAAACCACATGAATCTCCAACGTGATCTTGTGCTCCATCAAGATACCTGCAATAAGAACAAAGTGACCACCATCTCAAGCAAGAACTCCTCTCATCCTCCAATGTGCCACCTATGGAAGAAAAGGAACATTCCAAGGTGAAGATGAACCAATCCATGAGCACAAGCATCAAATCCATGTGATAACAAAGGCTCTAACCAAGCTGTTGTCAACTAAAAATCCTGCATGATCAGAAATAGCATCCACAACACATGCTAATACATCTAACCATACATACCTCCAAGCTATCAATACATCAGTAAACTCATGCCAAGAACATATGCAACCCATAAACTGCAATCAATCTCCTTGTATCAAACCTATCAATGAAGAACATACATATCCAAGAACTCCCACTACATAGGTAATGTCAAAGCATATCAAGTCTACCATTCAACACTATAGCAAGGTGTGATAATTAAATCAAAGCATGAAGTGCCAAGAACAATAACAATGATCCACACATGCAACCCAAAGAGTTGCATTATCTCTCACAACATGTTACCACCATCCTCCTAAAACACATGAACATCTAGGAAGGAACCATGAAGAGAGAAAACATGTAAACCATAATGTCCTCCTACCCCAACACCTCAAAAGTGTTACGTTGTGTCAAGTATGATCTCCTAACAACCTCAAATGAAAATCCTAAACAACATCGATAACACTCACTCTCATAGACCAAGTACAACATCTGAATCATGTAATAATTCCAACATGGATGTAAGCTTCTCTAATCAAGAAGATAAAACACAAGGTAACCATCCCTAAATAGGAAATAAGCCCATAAACCATCTCCCAAAAATCCTCATCAATGAATGATATCATAAACTCAAATGCACAAGGAGATAACCATGCCAAACATCCCTCAAATGAATCCTCTAGAAATATAACTATCCATAGCTTAAGATCCATATCTATGAAAGATAAAGCATATAAACTCATGCTAAACCATCCTCAAATGAGTATCCAAATCAATCACCATGAATCAACTCAATTCCATGAGAAATCAAAGCATGAAACATAACACATCTAAAATATATAGTGGGAAAATATGTCTCAAATAATAAAATTCCAAGTAGACCAAGATTGGGAATGAGAATGTTCCTCCAAGATAACCAAGCCATCATGACTCACTCCAAGAACAATCTCTTCTATCAATCCAACATGAACTCACATCCATATATAGGTGAAAGCTCATCGGTCTTCCTTCTGAAACCTCCAAAGAGTAACCATCTCAAGAAAATGTCTCTAATCACAAGACAACACCAACCATCACCTAAGTCTCCAAGTATCCATGAGTACCTGTAACCAACCAATCCATGCCAAAATTCAAATGCAACATAGGACCATTATGAAGTGATCAATAAAATGCTCAATGTACCCAAAATAAAGAGAACCACACATGACCAATGTCAAAGCTCCAACCATAAATCAAGAACATAGACATGAAAAAAATTTCTAACCATCTCCTCCTAGGATATCACATGCACAAAAACATATATACATCTTGGTCTCAAGAGAACAAGTACCATTCCAAACTCTAAACATGTATCAAGAGTAAACCATGAAATAATAGCAAAACACTCTAAACCAAGAAAATATATCTCCAATCACATGAGGATAACCATACCAATGATGCATCCACATCACTGCCAACAACTCCCATGAATCGTGAGACGAGCTACACATGACATCATGACTACCATCCTCTCCATGAAGATCATCCAGGTCTGCACACACTCAATTGTAATATCAGTATCACACAAGTGAAACCAATATCTCCAAGCCAAGAAGATACATACAACTGCAAAACCATCATAAACATATCCATCACCACCAATCTATCACTATCAAAAGCTCCCACTGAAAGTGAATAACTAATGAATGTAACAAGCTATCATGATATCAATCTCTTCAATAAAGATCAACCAAAGTGCCCTCACACAATCAAAGAACTCAAATGCAACATGAGCTTTCTAATAAGAAGGTAAAGAAAAACCATGATCCTCATACCAAGAAGATACACCGCCACAACTTGAATCAAGAACCAATCCAAACCACGAACAATGCACCTGTATAAACCATCATGGCATGCCAAAGTCCCTAAAGCACAAGAAACATCCATGAAACCATGATCACCACCAAATATACCAACAACACAACCCAGCCATGTCGCACACATGTGCATAACATAGTCAGCTACATAGGTCTCACATCATGACTGCACCTAGTAATAGCATATCACCTCCTCAACATGACAAAAAAACCAACAAACCAAGTGACTAAACCAAGCCACCAAACTGAAAATGCATTAGCACTAAAATATCTATGGGCATAGACAATCCATGTCCAAGTCATAGGTGCAACAAGTATAGACCACCTATAACGTTACACAACTTGTAGATACAATAATGAAGCATACAAATCCAACCAAATACCAATAACCATGTCAAATGAGAGAAATTGTAGATGTGCAAATGAGTATACAATGAATCCAACATCAAATCTCCAAGATATGAAAATTCATAAGCTCATAGTATCACCATAGTCAAAATAATCCATAAATAGCTTATGATAGAATATTAGCAAATAAATCATCTCAAAACAACTCCAAACCTAATCCAATGTGTAGTGCTCTAAACAATATTTTTGTTGACTATTTGAAGTTCAAAATCCAACTCCATATGCATAATATATGACCTCTCAAAGCTCAAATAGAATACCTAACTTCCAACAAACAAAACACTACCAAAACTACAAAATCTATAAAATTCTCTAGCACCACAGTGTAGAGCACTAAGTCAACTTTCCAACGAGTCCAAGAAGAGAAAAAATAGGCACCCTAGGCAAAAAATATGCTTCCCAGAAGAAAAATCACAATTTCACTATGTGGAGCAAAAGATTTGGCTACCTTCGGTGGTTGGGCGGTGCTGCTCATCCTAGTGGCAGACTCAAAATAGTTATTAATTTCATTTAAATTTAGTTTACATTTAAATTTCATTGAGCCACATTAAAAATTTCAAGGGTGGTTTTTATTTACTAAAGGTGATATTAAATTTTAAATGATACAAAAACTAATTTAAATTTTTTAATCCACATAAATGGGTGTGGTGGGACTCACCTGGCAGGCTGTCAGTGGTACCCTATCGGCCAGTACCGTGCCAACAACTTAGCCACTGGACAATACTTGCTAACATGGACTTTCAGCCCTGTCTGTAGAGTACAGTAGTCTAGGGGGGCGACCCCCCCAAATCATATTTTATATATTTTTTTAAAAATTCAATAATAACTTTTAAATCAATTTTTTAACAATGTTTTTAGCTTTTTTGATTTTATATTTTTGCAAGATGAATATTTCAATGTCGACGGAAATTTTTTTATTTTATTTTATTTTTTAATACTCCAATATTGACATACGTATGACCAGGTAGGGGGTTGGGCTAAAAAAGATTTGCATTTTGGGTATGTGCAGGATCATGAGGGGCCAAAAAGTGGCAATATTATGGGTATTTGTAGGGTATGTGGCTGACGACTTTTTTTAACCCAAAATTGATGAAACGAAAAGGTTTTTTAGAGGATATTCTCAGCTTTCCACCAATATAAATTATGCTTTAATTTGAATTTAATAAATAATTATTATTCATTTTCTATTAGAATTATGACTAAAGTCCTGATCGATAGGCTGATTGAAAAACATCTAGAACTTTCAAACAGTATCACATTTTTTGAATCTGAAACATGCGTCACATTCTATGCTTCACATACTATAGGATTAAAAAAAGAAAAATTAAATTTCATGAATTTTTTACCAAGTTAAGGTGGTCAGACATACGAGTTTTTATATTTCTTAAAATTTGTAATAAAAAATTCATAATTAATTATTTTCTTGGAAAAAAATTACAAAAAAATATGCATCACATCCGGACATGAGTCCTCTACTTATATATAAAATCTTATAAAAAAATATTATCATTTTATTATGATTAGGGTGGTGACACTTACTTCTTATTTTTCCCGAAATTTAAGTACTACTACATTGAAATTTCAAATTTTCACCAAATAGATTTTATTTATTTTTAAATAAACCTAGTAGTTTAGAAACTAGATTCAATTTTATACAGATTCTATTCTTACATATTTTTGAAATAATATAGATAACTTATTCAAAATTTTATGTCAAGTTGCCTAACACTGATTTTTCTGAATTTTTTGCCACTTAAGGGCCTGTTTTTTCCATGATGATCCTGCACATACCCTTTTTTCCAATAACTAGAATATGTTAAATTTTATATCAATCTTCATCTCTCGGCCAACCTGAACCCAACCATGAGGTCCATTTTGTCCCAGGATGTCATTTATAAAATTTTCCCCACAAAACCCCCATTTGAATGCACAACCAAGAAACTATTTTTGCCCAATATTTTTCACATCCCAAATTTGCAAACTATCCATTATAACAGTAAACCCAAAACCCTTAGATTTGCAATAAACAACCTGTAAAATCCTCATATCTTTCCATGTCTTTCATTCTCTCATGCATTGCATAGATTCAAACTCAACCAATATTTTCTCAACCTAGGGTTATAACAAAAAATCTTCAACCATGAAATCTCTAATACTACTTGTAAGGAAACTTGTAGCCATCTAATGACAATTTCCACATAACCTAAAAGAGATATTAATGAAAATAAGTATTCATAATCCATATGCAAGAGAATATAAAACATACCCATCAAAGATGACACAAGATATACCTTGGGAAAACCTAGCCTCCAAAAGCATCCAAACTTTGTCATATTAATCAACAATAAAGCCATACAAGAGTTACAATGAACACTTTTGAAGCATCAAGCCCTCTAATGCATCTCCATGTGTCCAAGCTTGAATCCACACATCCCATGCCATGCTTCACAAATGCACTCAGAAAGACTCAATAATGACAACCAAACTACTTAGCCCAACCTAAACCATTACACATGTGTTTGCTTTTATAGACACAAGCTCACACAAAATACAACTAGTGGTAAGGTAAAATCACATACCAAAAAACCATGTGAATACAAAACCACTAACCCCTGATTTAATATTGGGTACTAAGACTTCACTTTATTTAATATTTCCCCAATATTAAATTATTATCACATGTCTCCCACACATTAAATAATAATACAATGTTACAATACAACATCAAGTGGTCCCCCAAATAATTACCTAGTGTGATTATCCACACCACCAAGGTGCATCGTGCAACTAAATAATTATTTAATTACAACATTATAATAAATCATTTTATGAAATGGTGTACAACACCATATCCCAATAGTTGATTCCTACAACTTCTTCAAGTGATCTTCCTAGGATTTCCTTCCTTATTCCCATTCTTGCTTAGCCTCTGCAAGTAGCCTATTATGCATTTTAAGCTCAAGAAATAATTCCTCTCCCTCTTCCAGAATAGTGAGTATCAGATTCATCTTCTTAGCTTTATCACTATTGAGAAGAGCTCTTGAAATAGGTACAAGTTTGGGATTGACCAGATCTCTTACCTTTCCAAATTGTAAGATGGTATGTTCTTTCATATTTTTTAGTTGGAAGAGCTTCTTGTGCATGTCTTCAATTGTGTTCCTTGTCTCTCCCGTGAGGTCAATAGTTTGATCTTATTCACTAGAGGCAACATTGATTTGGGAATCAATGGATTCCATCTCCTTTCTTATGTTTTGTGTGGCTCTGAGCCACTTCATGTTGTACTAGTATAGTGCCTTGGCCTCTTCAACACATGCTTCTACATCCTTCAACCATTCAAAGAACTTCTTATGTGTTATGGCACATTTCTCTATCATCTCTAGCTTCATTTTTTCAATGATCCTTTTCTTAACTTCTTTCTCAACTTTCTCCTTCAATTCAGATGCATATATTTTAAAGGAATCAAATAGCAATTTGAAATTTTCCATACCGGATAGTGTAATTTCAATGTTTGATCTAAGTTTGATTTCTTGAAATACCTTAACTACTTCATCCATTAATTCCCCACTCCTTTAATGTGTTTCAATTATTTCTTTTATCATAGATGCATGGAAAATTTCTCCTAGTTGCAGCTTCTCCATGTCAACATTCCCTTGATGCATTGGTAGCTATAGCAACTAGGAAGATAAAGTAGGTTGGAAATTAAGTTGTACTCAATATATTTTTTAGAGAATCTCTAGAGGAGCCAGAAGATTCACTAGGAGTCTTAGTAACTTCCACATCCTTTCCCTTGTCCTCTACAGTATTTTTAGTGTTTTTTGGAGGAGCAACTTCATCATTTTGTATAGGAGTGGTGAAATTTTCCTTTGCAATGACTTCTTCGATCATTGCATCTTCATCATTTTCTTTTTCCATATCCTCCACTTCCAGAGGAATGTTGTCCTATAAAGTTTTGTCATTTGTATCTTGCTCATGTTGAGCATCATCTACCTACACTTCTTGTACATTTTCGTTTGGAGCATTGATTTCAAAATTTACTTCTTCCTCGGCTACCAAAGTCAATCCTAACTTTTGTACAATCTCCTCTACTTTATCATTGTTCTCTTTTTGGATCCTTTCAAGGTCATCTTTTTCTTTACCCATAAGGTTAGTAACCCTTTTCTTAGTTATCAACTCCTTGCTAAACATAGTAGCTAATGTAGCTTTGTCATCTTTTGATAATGGAGCATTTACTCTCTCCAAAGCCTCTTCCTTAAGCTTCTCATGTTCTTGTATTGTATCTTGTCTTCTCTTCAACAAAATATTCCATACATCTTTAGGAATATCCTTCTTGATATTTTGCATGTGAACTTCAAACACAACAATATACTTGATTATAGCCTTAATGATGGTGGCCTTATCTACCTCATCTTCATCCTCATACAAATTTGTGGCCTTTCCTAACATTTTATTTTACACAATACTATTATAGAGTGCCTCAAGTTTCATTGGGGAGTGAGGCCTTACTAGTTCCTTTTGTTCTTTTGTTTTTCCTTTACTCAGAGTCTTCTTTGCTTCTGCAATCTTTTTCTTCTTTGGAGAAGCCTTCTCAGTTTCCTTCGTTTCCCTTATGTGAATTTTAATGCCTCTTTATCTTTTTTTGTCTCCTCTTCACTCTCAGTATCTATTATATCAACTCTTCTCCTCTTGGTGTTAGCTTCACTTTATGAAGTATCACTCCTTTTGTGGACCAAAGGGGATACATCTTATTCTAGTTATTCTTCTTCAACAACATAGATGCCAATACCCTTTTTCTCTTGTAGCCTTTTATTTAATTCTTCTCTTAGCTAGGATAGTAGGTGGTGCAACAGTGGTGGTTTTCTTCTTCTCTCCCCTTGTAGCCTGTGCAACTAGAGGATATTTCTCCCTTACCAAAGGATTCATGGTAGAATTTCTCTTCTCTCTAATAGAGGGAAAAGCCTGAGAGAACTTTTGAACAAATGGTGGTGTTGTAGTTGTTCTACCTAATCTCTCTGAGCTACCTAAAGCTTCACCAATACTCATGTTTTCTCTAGCTTTTTTCCTAGCATATTGTACCTTCTCCTTAGAATTCCCAATTCATTTGCATATACATCCACCATAGCATCAACATTCTTCCTGATCTATGGTTCTTTTTGTTTCATGTGGACTTTCATGGACTTTTCCTCAAAATTCCCATACATTGGTTTTGTTTCACCCTTCAGACTCCTCAACAAAATATCATCATAGCCACTAAGATCTACCTCTGTTACTTCATAGCCTAACTCAAGAACCAAAATAGATCTTTGTTTCACTACCTTTGTAATACAATGATCTATAGAAACTAGGAATGTGATATGATTTTTGTATTTTTCAACCATTTTCATAGGAATCATTTCTATCTCATGCATTCTTTTATGAAATACTACAAAGAAAGCAGTAAGGGAATCATCTTGTGCATTGAAATCTCCAAGGCTCCTCATATAATCTACAATTTGGTGTGCAACAAGTCTTCCAATTATCTAGTTTACCTTTCCAATTATGGATACCTCCTTCAAAAATTAGAAGAGTAAGCACATAACCAAATTGCCATACTTAAACATGTATTTATTTTCCTTGGTCCGCTTTATATTTTCCATTAATTGTTCCCTAAGCAACTCATACAAGTCATAGTCTGCACCATTTTCTATCATTTCACGTGTCACATGGATTATGGTGATAGAAATCGATTTATCTCTATTAGTGTAATAAATTTTGTAGCCAATAACCATAGCAGCATACCTAATGGCTAGATTTCTAATGAGATTTACTACGAGGGCTATTTGATCAAATGTAGCACCTCTTTTCTCCATTACCTCTTTATTTTTTATAGACTTCAGTACATGAATGAGTATGGTGGAGCATAGACCGAAGACCTCTCTTATCACTTCCTTTGTAATCATGTGAGGCATATCAGTCCATACAATTTGATCATGAACTCTTCTCAAGGCCATTCTAATCCACTTGAAATCATAGAAGAAATTGGAAAACCATTGCCATACATCTAGTTTCTTCTCAACTATTTTTTTGTATTCCAGCTTTAGGGTGAAGTTCTCAGTAGTTAATTCATTTTTCCATACATCACTTAGCTTACTAGGAGAATGTTCTTCCATTTTTCCATGAATGTATATGCCCTAATATCCTCAATCAGTAAAACCTCATATAGAATGTGTGAAAATGCACCTAGAGGGTCATCTTCTATGGCTTTCACAAGGTATCATTTGAATTTAGGTTGTGGTTTCTTTGTAACCTCTTTAAACTTTGGTGTAGCCATTGCAATATATATCCAAACTGATTTCAAACAAATATTTCTAAAAACTAGACCACACAAGATTTTGCAAAATATATTTTACTTCATTCGCCGAACTAGGGTTTCGATGCTCTGAATCTCAAATTGCCTTAAACACTTTGATTTCTCTTCTCGTTGCTCTACTCCTTATCAAATGCTTTTGTGAAATGGACTTTCCTTAGTAAATTTTCTTATAACCTTTCAATTGACCTAATTCTATATTGAATGATTTAACACATAAAGCTAGCAACACTTAATCTATATGCACAGTTAGCTTTCAAAGCTCCACAAACTCCTATATCAACATATTTTCTTCCACAATCTTCACCAATAGATCAAGCATGCTGATCTACATCATATATCTTTTTGATGCAACCTCAACACTACTTTTGTGGCAGGGGATAAAAGATATCCATTAAAGCTCCCCTTAAGCCATAGCTCTCAGCTTAGTTTCTAGAGGAAACATCTACATTGAAGGATGGTATAGATTCTCCCTTATCTTTTTGCTCTTCCTTCTTTCTCCAAATCTTTTCCATTTCCTTATTTACTTCAACTGGATCAACCTTTTTGACTGGTTCATTCTTTTTCACCAGATTATCCTTCCTTACCTTTCTACTTTTGGAAAACTTAACAATATGTCTAGGTGTACTACAATTGTGACATATGAAATTCTTCTGAGTAGCATTCTTTCCATTCATTCTAAATGTACATTGATTATATTTGTGTCCAAATCCATATTAGGTATAACAATAACCATTTAAAGGTTGAATCATTCTACCATTGTTATATGCATTCATCATTTGACATTTGCATTCATTTTCTTTATGTCCAAATATTTTGCATGTAAAGTATTGAATAGTAAAGGATGGAATGTATTTTGATTCATTATGTTTCTACATTTCATTGCTCTATGTCCAAATTTATTGCAAAAATAGAAAAAACCATTGAAAGATGAGTACCTTTGAGCATTTGGTTATCTAACTAGAGGTCTTCTAGCTTCATTTCTTTAATTCTAGATCTTGCCATTGTTCTTCTTGTCTTCAGTCTTCTATGTTTTATTGATCATTTTTTTTCATTAAGTATCTAATTTTCTTTTGAACTTTCACCTTTTTCAAATCCTAAGCCACATTTATCTTTGGATGTTTTCTAACCTGTAATCATCTCATCAAGCATTGTAGAACTTACCTTGAATTTGTCTTAATGACTTCTTGCTTTCTCTAGATCTGATCCTAGGTTTACCACTTCTTCTACAAGCCTTATGCACTCATCATATTTTCCTTTCACCATTGCATTCAAACATTCCTCAACTCTTTTATTTTCTTCAACTTCCAATTTTAGTCTTGTGATGTTTTCATTTTTTTGTTTCAATTGTTCAATGACTTCCTTATTCCTTTCTCTAAACTTTTTTATTTTCTCTCCCAATTTTCTAATACATTCATTTTCTTCTTTGACATTTTCCTTCATATATTTGTTTTCACCTTTAGTTCCTTCAAGATCTTCAAGAGAAACTTTGATTTATCCATCTTTATCAAGCATGCAATATTCTACAAAATCAAGAGAAAGAATCTCTTCCAAAGGAATAGGAAACTTTCTATCAGCCATGTGTTCAATATCCAAGACCTTCCCAAAGAAGTTAAGCTCCTTCCAAGGAACCAAGCTCTGATACCAATTGTTGAAAACAAAAAATACTGAGAGGGGGGTTGAATTAGTATTCTCTTAAACCATTTAAACATTAAAAATCCAATCACTAATGCATATTCAGTTGTAGTAAGGAAAGAGAGCATGAAAACATCAACAGCATCACATAACACATGAACACCAAGATTTTTACGTGGAAAACGGGTATGTGCAGGATCATGATGGGCCAAAAAGTGGCGATATGCTGGGTATGTGTAGGGTATATGGCTGATGACTTTTTTTTACCCAAAATTGATGAAACAAAAAGGGTTTTCAAAGGAGATTTCCATATTTCCACCAATATAAATTATGCTTTACTTTGAATTTAATAAATAAGTATTATTCATTTTCTATTTGAATTACGACTAAAGTCTTGATTGATAGGTTGATTGAAAAACATCTATAGCTTTCAAACGGTATCACATTTTTTGAATACAAAACATGTGTCACATTCTATGCTTTTCATACTATAGGATTAAAAAAAATGAATTTCATGTAAGTTTTGACCAAGTTAAGGTGGTCAGACATACAAGTTTTTGTATTTTTTAAAAGTTGTACAATAAAAAATCATAATTAATTTTTTACTTGGAAAAAAATTACAAAAAAATATGCATTACATCGGGACATGAGTCCTCTACTTATATCTAAAACCCTATAAAAAAATATTGTCATTTTATTGTGGTTAGGGTGGTTAGACAAACATTTACTTCTTATTTTTTCCCTGAAATTTAAGTACTACTGCATTGAAATTTCAAATTTTCACCAAATAATTTTTTTTTTAAATAAACCTAGTAGTTTAGAAACAACATTCAATTTGTTACAGATTCTATTCTTACATATTTTTGAAATAATATAGATAACTTATTCATTTTTTTTATGTCAAGTTTATCTAACTTTGATTTTTTTGAATTTTTCACCACTTAAGGGCCTGTTTTTTCCATGATGATCTTGCACATACCTAAACCCAAAATGGGAAAAACCATAATGAGGGTTAGCTCACAATATATTATAATCAGTTATAGTATATTACAAAAATGCTCACTACAAGTGGACTCACTTTCCACAGAGAAAAATATAGAAGAGAGATGGTGGCTCATAGTCTATTTTGAACTATTGCAACTACATATTATGTATGCGTGAATTATAGTTCCATTGAAGCACAATAGAAAAATTTATCTAAGTTTGATTAAACACTTTGCCTCACTCTTCATTCACACAATTTTGATCTTCAACTTTGCACTGATCTACTCAAACTCTCATCAAACACAATACATGTTGCATCTTATCCAAAACATAAAAAAAAATCTAGCATATATATCCACATCATGTATAACATCAATTAGGTCAGCCTAATTAGATGTAATACTCAAAATGTAACTTGTCAGCTCTAAAACATATCATCCATAACACACGCCACAATTAAAATCTCAAAAAACCTTGCAATAGCTTAGCATGAAACTATAATAGATCCCACATAAGATAGCAATACATATTTATCCTTTGCATAGCTTCAGACATATTAGGTCAACTTCACAAAAGACCTCAATGCAGAAACCTTCATTTGTGTATCCACATCTCGACATGTGGACCTAAAATATTGATACCATCTAGAATTCATGCTTAACTAACATCTAGTGACACATCTTCAACACCACAAGGCCTAAAACACATCCAAAAAGAAGTGTGTATTCTCCCACACAAACACATTGTACAAAAAGATAACTGTGAATTGTTAGGCTGAACTTTGTTACTCATATCTCTCAAACTATTTGTCCAAACAAGATGAAATATTGGATTTAGATGCACCTAACATCCACCAAATTAATGTTAGAAGTGTAGAGTGATGTCTTCATTTGTGGAGTGGTGCAAACCCAAAAAATGATGCACTATAACATTGAACTAGAAGATTTAACACTTAGTCAAATTTCTAAGCAACCAATCTTTTCAAACCAACTCAACTTTCCCATATGTCATACACAACACTTCAAAAACCTATTAGCATTAATCAAAATGATCTGCAACAATGTTGACATCAATGAAAACACTATATCACACTATAACATTCCAACCATGCTCATGTTTCCAAGCAACATCATCAATGACAAACTTCAACAATCTCTCCAAAATTCCAACAATACCTTCTACTCCACTTTCTAGCTATGGTGTTTATGTACACTAGAACTCAATCACTTAGATCACTCCAATTTTCTTCTTCACTACTCTACTCTTCTCAAATTCTTGTTGCAAATAATCATATCCATGTGTTGAAACATCAACACCATTTATTTGGTAGGGGATAAAATATTTCCATTAAAGCTCCCCCTAAGCCAAATCTCTCTTCTTAGTTTTTGTAGGAAACATTTACACTAGATGCTAGTAAAAACTCATCCTTAACCCCTATCTCTCCCTTCTTTTCCAAATATTGTCCATCTCCTTCTTCATCTCTACTAGTTCAACCTTTTTCATGGGATCATTCTTCTTTACTGGATTATCCTTCTTCATATTTATGCTTTTACAAAAATTAGAAATGTGTCTAGGTCTATTGCAATTGTAGCATATGACATTCTTTTGACCAATCCTACTTCCATTCATTCTATATTTTCATTTATTATCATTTATTACCAAGCTCTAAGACCAATTGTTGAACACCTAGAATACTAAGAGGGCAGTGAATTGGTATTCTTTTAAACAACTTAAGCATTTAAACATTCAAACCTCATAGCATAATCAATTTTCAATCATTAATGAAAGCATAAAGACAACCAACAACATCACATAACACATGAACACTAGGTTTTTACATGGAAAATCCAAAATGGGAAAACCCATGGTGAGGATTGGCTCACAATATATTATAAACATTGATAGTATATTATAGAAGTGCTCACTGTAGGTGGACTCACTGCCCATTGAAAGAAGAGATAGATAGAAGAGATTGTGGCACCCATCCAAGTTTTGAACTATTACAATTTCATCTAACATATGCATGAATTACAGTTCCATTGAAGCTCAAAATAGAGACTTTACACACTTCATACTGATCTAAATTATTACTCTAATCTTCTCTACATTCTCTTTACTTTTGCACAATTCACCTCCACAAAATCTTATCATATAGATCACACCACACAAAATACCAAAAAGGATCCTTCATATATATCTGCTTTGTCTACAATATCAATTAGGTCATCCCAATTAGATGTAATATGAAAAATGTAACTTGTTGGCTCAATATCCATACATACACACTTCATAGTTCAAGATTAAAATTTCATAACATTTCAAAATAGGTTGGCATGGACCCAAAATAGCACCCACATAACAGATCAATACATATTTAAAATGAACAACATATAAAACTCATTAGGTTAACATAGGAAATTACGTAATAACAAAATTTACCAACTATACACCCACAATTATACATGTGGATCATATACACTCTACTGACACCTATCAATAACTCCACAAAACTACAAAGATAAATTCCAATTTTCAAAGAAGTGTGGATTCATCAAAATATATGCATTGAACTAGAAAATACCTGTTACTGCACTGATACACTGTCACTCATAACATCAACACTAAGAGCCAACATAATATGAAATTATAGATTTAGACTCTTCTAATAACCATTAAAATCATTTCAAAACCACATAGAATTTAGATCTTCTATAGTAGACAAATGCGGACTCAAAAATTGGATGTCTTGTATATCAAAATGCCTATATTGATACTTAGTCATTTTCTCTTTCACCTGTCTTCATCAAATCAAACCTTCTTGAAAATTCCCACTAGATTACCATCTCAAAACATTCCCAAACTATACAAACTGATTTGCACAATGGTCTTCATATCGAAGTACAATGTTGACATCAATGATAACACTACAATGCAAAACTATAGAATTTGTTCTTATCCCACATACTCGTTTTTCCAACAAATGTATCAACAAAAAACTCCTTATTCTTCCAATAGAGTCTAATAAAGAATATTTTTCTTTATTAGAGCCTTGTTTCATTCCTCACATTCTCATTGGAGGTCATTCTCCTATGCATTTAATTGGAAAATATATAGTTGATGCTAGTAGTGATATATTTGAGGATGTTCTCTCTTTTCCTAAATTTTGAACTAACCTTCTCTCCATCTACTAGATCACTTAAAATGGTAAGAAGGTCAAATTCACTCCAAAATCCATCACCATTAATATTTTTCAAAGATAATGCACTCCTTGTAGTTGGAAATCCCAACGATCACTTTGAATTATATGATTTCTCTCACTTTGTACCTAATTATTCTACTATAGTGTTGCTCATCCAATAATATTTTATGAGAAAACTATAGCATGAGTGATTAGGCTATCTCAATTACAACTACATTTAGTAACTTAGCATGAATTACATGGCCATAGTTCTTCCTTAGATCAAATTTTCTAATGGTATTCGTTTAGGTTGTTCCTTTGAAAATCATCCTAAGAATAATTTTGATAAAGGGAGGGCTTGGATGGCTTTAGAAGTCCTTGAGATGGTTCACAATGATTTGGCAAGTCCCTTCCCATTCTTTTCTTTCAACAAGGAACACTATTTTCTCACTTTCATTAATGACTAGTCTAGATACATATAAGTCTTCTTCCTTTGGTAGAATGGATAAAACCTTGATAGATTTTATGAGTTCAAAATTCATGTTGAGAAACAATCTAGAAATCATATCAAGATTATCTGCACAGACAATTGTAGAGAATAAGTGATCCACCACTTTAAGCAATTTCATACTCTTGAACGGATTGATATTTAGCATTAAATTTCCTACAAACTATAGGAGAATGGAATTTTAAAGAGGAAAAATGGTCCCTAAAAGAGATGGATGGCTACATGATCCATGCATGCTTCCTAACACCTAAATATTATTTTGGAGTTATCAACTATTTCATTCCTATCTAGAATAGGGTTCCCCATAAGGCATTGAAGGGTACCACTCCTTTTGAAGCCTAGTATAACAACAAATCTATTGTACAACATTCCAATGTCTTTGACTCATTAGCATGGGCACACATTCCTTTGAATAAATGTAGGTCCTTGGAACCTTAGAGTTGGCCCTACACCATTGTTGGATATCCAAATGGTTGAGAGATGATCACAATAGTATTATATCACTATGAAAGTTTTAAGATGATCAAAGTCTTAGATCTTCCTGGATGACCAGGGGCCAATTTTATTTTTTCTTAATTTTTTCTACATAACGTTTGCCACTGAGGGATTAAAATAGCTCCTTGCAAGCTCCAACTCACTTTGATCCAATGAGAATGAATCAAACTTTGGCTGCTCTAGTAATATATAAAATTATAAAAGTTATTTTGTGCATAATAGAGATTCCATTCCATTCCTTAAAAATATTAAATATGTTAAATATATTTTTCCATTGACAGATAAAATGTTGAGGTTGATCTACAATATATAGATAAGATGTAGAAGAAATAGAACTTGCATGTTTAGGTCTTAAGTGTTGAATTATTTTATATAGACCATTTAAGGCTTGAAAAGATATGGGAAGTGCTAATCCAATTTGAGTCAATGATGGAAAGAATTGCATGTTGATTAAGGTTAACAAATTCTTTTAAAATACCTTTATATATAGGCAATGGAAATATTTGAACCCTTTAACTTATATAACATTAGAATATACATAGTAATTATTAGATTTGGTTAAGGAAATTAATGAAGGATATCAATCACATTCAAACCTAATCTATAATTGTAAAAATGTAAAGTTAAAGTTGCACTACAATGACAAAGAACTCAATATTTTATGGTAGAATAAGGCACATTGAAGTGCAATAGTTTTCTCCTTGTGAACAAGTTGATAACACAATAAAGATGGAATAGTGTGAAAGAGAGATAATTTTAGTAGATGTGTTATCAAAGACATTGTTAAAAGACAAGTTTGAGTTATATAAGAGAAGATTTAATCCTTAACAGATCAACCAAGAAATATTTATCTAGATTTAAGAGTATTAAAAATAGAATTATTATAAAAAATCTATAATTATACAAGACATGTACTTAACACACAATTAAATTTAAAAATAGATATATATTAAAAAAAAACTTTACATAAAATCACAACTCATATTGAATACAATATATTTAATGTCTAGGGACATTTTACAACGGCAACAAATGATGGAGTGTAATGGCATGAGTATGTTAACAAAATCTCTTACCTTTTATCTTAAATTTGATAAACATTTACATGTCAAAATATTAATATTCAATTATATAAATACAATATTTCCAAATAAACATCACATTAAAACAAAAATATGCTTTCATCAAAATTATAATTTTTAGATAAATATATAAATGTAACAACTAAATAATTTACTAAAAATGAAATTAATCTACCATTTCATAGTTAAAATTTATGAATAAATATTTAAAAAATAATAATCATTTCTTTAAAAATATATTTTATAATTTTTCATTTTTAATGAATTTTTAAATAATAATAAAAAGTATAAAATATAAATAAATAAATAAACTAGATGTAAATAATTATTTGTAAAAAAAATATTTCCTTAACATTATACCAATCCACTCAATCTGAAATCTTGAGGATATATTCTATAAAATCATTTTACATGGTGCGCTGTTGTGCTGTGTTCAAGTGTAAGCGATATTTACCTTTTTTGTTTATTCTTCTTTCTTCTTTTAAGGAAATTATTCCCCTCCCGGCCACCACACGAGAAACGTTTTCTTTATTCTCGTGTGCTATTGAGGACAACTTTTTTAAAAGACTGGGTGTATGTACTTGTTATTCTTTATCATTTCAAGATAAATATTCATTAAATGTTTTTTGTAAGCAATTTATAGAATAAATTTTATGTAAAATGTTTATTATTTTTGAATTATAAACAATATTGATTAAGTATCTTGAGTAAAAAAATTATATGGTTGATTATAGTTGGTTATGGTGGTGGAATATAAAGTCTTTTAATTTTGTTGTTGATGAGATTGAGATTGTACCACCCCTATATCCTCGCTACAAGATATATATGGGGTACTCTTTACTACCAACATCAATTCCTTCTACTTCAAGAAATCCAGTACTTGTTAACATCTAATTTATAAAAGAAAGTTACTTTCTATAATGTTTTAGTATTCTAACAATGATAATTGATCTAATGTGCTAATGTCAAGCTCTGTGTTTATGCCCATGGATCCTTTTCTTCATTTTTAAAATCTTCATTATCTCATGCCTTAGTTGAGCTTTTGAGTGTTGCAAGTATGTGCAATTGGTGTTGTCATCGATGTCAAGAAGCTTTGGTATTGCCATTGGTGTCAACTATATGAGCACGACATTATTGCAAGGGTGTGAGTAGTTGGTATTCGGTTGATGTTGTCTCTGATGATGTTTTGATTAGTTACATTATGTTGTTATTAGTAAGCTATTGGTGTCAACTTCTAGTGTTGCTTTGATAAGCTTTTGTCTATTGATGTATGGTTGAGTTGCTAGGTTGCAGTTGACTTGGTGGTTATGAGGAAGTGTTGAAGATGTTGAAGATGTGTCTTTGGTGCTTGGTTTCCAAGTGCTTTTGAGAAAATTTGAAAAAAAAGAGGAAACAATGTGTTGCAATGGTGTTTTGTGTTACAGAGTAGCATTCTGGTTTGGCTCCGCATTTATTTTATGTTGAAGATCTTCTTTTGTGGTTTTGATATGTTGATCAAAGGTGTTCAAAAGTGTTGCATTCAAAATTTGGTGTACTGGATCATTGTGGAGTGGAAGTTGTGTTCACCAGTGTGTGAACTATGTATTACAGAGGTGTTTGGGAGAAATAGTTTTGCTTCATATTTCTCCACAAAGTGGTTTCAGGTCTTGGTTTGATAAGAAACCACATTCCTCCATCAACACATCAAAAGAGAAAATCAAGTGGATCTAGGGTATACTCTACTTCAACTCCATCTAAGGAGAAAGAATGGTTTTAGGTGAAGGTATTGTGTGTGTATTATATTATCTTCTATTTTATTTACCTTTAATATTTTCTTTTCTTCACACTCCAAAATTAGGTAAAGGGAAAGCAACCACATTTTTTTCTTCTACAAATTCTTCTTAGTAATAGATTCTAAACTTAGATGCTTTACACCATATGGAGTCTAGTTCAAAGAATATTTTTTCTTTATTAGAGCCTCATTTCATACCTCACATTCTCATTGGAGATCATTCTCCTATATATTTAATTGGAAAATATATAGTTGATGCTACTAGTGGTATATTTGAGGATATTCTCTATGTTCCTAAATTTTGAACTAACCTTCTCTCCATAGATACTAGATCACATAAAATGATAAGAAGGTCAAATTCACTCTAAAATATATCACCATCAAGATGTTTCAAAGATAATGCACTCCTTGTAGTTGGAAAGCCCAATGATCACTTTGGATCATATGGTTTCTCTCACTTTGTACCTAATGCTTCTACTATAGCATTGCTCATCCAATAATATTTTATGAGGAAAATATGGAATGAGTGATTTGGCTATCTCAATTACCACTAACTTTAGCAACTTAGCATGAAATACATGGCCATAGTACTTCCTCAAACCAATTTTTCTAATGGTATGTTTATAGGTTGTTCCTTTGAAAATAATCCTAATAATAATTTTGACAAAGGGATGGGTTGGAGGGCTTTAGAAGTCCTTGAGATGGTTCATAGTGACTTGGAAAGTCCCTTCCCATCCTTTTATTTCAACAGGGAACACTATTTCTCACTTTCATTGATGACTATTCTAGATACATATGTCTCATTCCTTTGGCAGAAAGGATAATTCCTTGATAGATTTTATGAGTTCAAAATTCATGTTGAGAAACAATCTAGAAATTACATCAAGATTATCTACACATACAATTGTAGATAATATGTGATCCACCACTTTAAGCAATTTCATACCCTTGAAGGGATTGATCTTTAGCATTAAATTGCCTACAAACTATAGGAGAATGGAGTTTTAAAGAGTAAAAATGGTCCCTAAAAGAGATGGATGGCTACATGATCCATGCATGCTTCTTGACACCTAAATATTAAGTTTGATTTATCAAATATGTCATTCATATCTAGAATAGGGTTCCACATAAGGCATTGAAGTGCATCACTCCCTTTGAAGCCTAGTACAACAACAAATCTATCATACAACATTTCAATGTCTTTGACTCATTAGCATGGGCACACATTCCTTTGAATAAATGTAGGTCCCTAGAACCTTACGGTTGACCCTACACCATTGTTGGATATCCAAATGGTTGATAGATGATCACAATGGTATTGTATCACCATGATAGTTTTAAGATGATCAAAGTCTTAGATCTTTGTGGATGACCAAGGCTCAATTTTAATTTTTCTTAATTTTCTCCAGCATAATGTTTGTCACAAAGGGATTAAAATAGCTCCTTGCAAGCTCCAACTCACTTTGATCCAATGAGAATGGAATAAAACTTTGGCTCCTATAGTAATATATAGATTTATAAAATTTATTTTGTGCATAATAGAGATTCATTCCATGCCTTAAAATGTAAAATATGTTAAGTATATTTTAGGTCATTGAAGGAAAAAATGTAGAGGCTGGTCTACAATCTATAAAATAAGATGTAGATGAAATAGAACTTGCATGTTTAGGCCTTAAGTGTTGAATTATTTTATATAGGCCATTTAAGGCTTGCAAAGATATGGGAAGTGTTAATCCAATTTGAATCAATAATGCAAAGAGTTTGATGTAGGAGCATTCATGGCTATGTGCAATCCTATATTGGTTTGAAGGTTAAAATTTTCATTTCAATTTTCAAATTTTGATTTTGAGATGGATTATTTGGTAGAAAATAATGTTGGAATGATTAATTTCATTTATCCTTGAGTGAAGTGATCAAAAAGTATAAAAAGAATTGACAAGGTGAAAAAGCGGGTGAAAAAGTAGGGTAATAATGCATTTTTTATTTTCCAAATTTTAAACTCTTGAAAATGTATTCATAAGGTGTTGGAAATTGAATAAAATAATGTTTTTAAAAGCATTTCAAAAATCCCTAAAAAGTAGGCAGTAGGTCCAAAGTGGATGCCAAGGTTAGTTAGTCTTGGATTTTGGCCTTTTCAGGTGAAAATGGTCAAACCAATGGTTGCAGGGAGATATGATTTTCATTGGTTGGAGTTTAATGTTTTTATTTTTAGCTTTTTGAAGGGAATTAATGGTGCAGCCCATAAGTAGTTGTGAGTTTTTGGAGAAGAAGGAAAATGAATGTGGAAACATTCATGGAAATGGGGAAAAATCTAGAAAAGGAGGTCATTTTCTGAGTGGAGTTTTTGAAGAAAATAAGTGAAGTCATAGAAGAAGGCATGGAAGTAATGGAGGAGGTTGTTTGAAGGTTTTATTGTAGGTTTGGGACTGTTCTACCAAAATCCATATCAATTCCAGATTGAAAGAGACATGTTTGAAAAGCTACATGAGGATTCTAGGTGAATGCATTGTTTGGCATAAGCTCTAATTGTTTGAGCTTGAAACCTTGTTGTGGTAAATTCATGGCATGTTTAATGAATGTATTTGATTTTTATCCATTGTTATCAATTCCTCTTGACTGATTTATTGATGTAATCCATCAATCCTTTTATTGCAAATAAGAGTGCATATGTGCAGATCTAAATTTTTGATTTTAGAGCATTGTTGCCAATTGTTCAACTAAATGTTTGTGAGGATTTAAAAGGGTTTTAAGGTAGTTTTTGAAGGGTGTTGTAGCCCTTACATCAGAATCACATGTTGAGTAAGGTTAACAAAGTCTTTTAAAATACCTTTATATATAGGCAATGGAAATATGTTAATCCTTTAACTTGTATAACATTAAAATATACATAGTAATTATTAGATTTGGTTAAGAAAATTAATGAAGGATAGCCTAGTAATCTCAAAAAAAACTTAATCTATAGTTGTAAAAATGTAAAGTTAGAGTTGTACTACAATGACAAAGAACACAATATTTTATGGTAGAATAAGGCACATTTAAGTGCAATATTGTTCCCCTTGTGAACAAGTTGATAACACAATAAAGATGGAATAGTGTGAAAGAGAGATAATTTTTGTAGATGTGTTATCAAAGACATTGTTAAAAGACAAGTTTGAGTTATACAAGAGAATATTTAATTCTTAACAAATCAAGCAAGAAATATTTATCTAGATAAGAGTATTAAAAATAGAATTATTTTAAAAAATCTATAATTATATAAGGCATGCACTTAACACAATAAAATTTAACAATAAATATATATTAAAAAAATAACTTTACATAAAATCACAACTCATATTAAATACAATATATTTAATGTCTAGGGGCATTTTACACCGGCAACAAAGGATGGAGTGTAATGGCATGAGTATGTTAACAAAAACTCTTACCTTTTATCTTAAATTTGATCTAAAAACAAACACAGTTGAACCCAAAAGCTTGCTCTATTAAACATTTACATGTCAAAATATTAATATTCAATTATATAAATATAATATTTCCAAATAAACACCACATTAAAATAAAGATATGCTTTCATCAAAATTATAATTTTTAGATAGATGTATAAATATAGCAACTAAATAATTACTAAAAATAAAATTAATCTACCATTTCATAAGTAAAATTTATGAATAAATATTTAAAAAATAATAATCATTTCTTTAAAAATATATTTTATAAAAAAAAAATTTAATGATTTTTTTTATAATAATAAAAAGTGTAAAATATAAATATAAAAAAACTAGATGTAAATAATTATTTGTAAAAAAAAAATATATTATCAAAATAATGAATTAAGAGGTCACAAGGTCTGGTCTCCCTTTCGTCGTTGTGGTAGGGGAGAGGGGCCCATAGTGGAGCAAGGTCCAATAGGTGGGATAGAAGTAGTCCTTAGTGGGCCCCATAGTGAAACACCTTAATATCCAATTGTAAAACACTTTTTATCCATAAAGTACACAAATTGACAAATCATTTGATGCCACATCAGCACACCAATAAAACATGACTTAGTGCACCACTATCGGTCTCACCTTTTTTTGGGTCTTTTTGGATATCTCAACAAAAAACATGCTGATGTGGCATCAAATTTGATGATGTGCCCCTAAAACGAAATATAGAAGCATGTGAATTGCCAAATAAACTACTGTACAAAATTGAGAGTGATTTGAAATTTCCATATAGATTTTTGAGAAATGCAAAGTTAGGGTGCTCCACTATAGGCGCCTCTCCCCTATTGGAGAGATGTAGCCCCAACGATCCTAGTCACAAAAACAAGTTTAACAAAAACTTACATAAATAACTCTAAATTAATATTTGTAAAACAAAATTAAAAAGATATATTTAAGATATTTATATTAACACAAAATAATAAATAAAAACAATTTTAATATACTATAGACTTTGAAAAGACAATAGTAATTTTAAATCTGCTCATATTTTTTTAACATTATACCAATTCACTCAATCTGAAATCTTGAGGATATATTCTATAAAGTCATTTTACATTGTGCGCTGCTGTGCTGTTTTCCAGTGTAAGTGATATTTACCCTTTCTAAAGGAGGCGGGTTTCCTTTTTACGCACTGATGTGGGGGCAGCACTTTGAACTGTGCATCTTCACTTTACTTTTACTCATTGTTATCCATTCTTTTCAATCTTTATTCCACATAATCACTTTGCTTGACCAACGAATTGTTTCTTCATTCTTCTTTGTTTCTTTTAAGGAAATTATTTCCCTCCCGGCCACCACACAAGAAATGTTTCTTTATTCCCATGTGCTATTGACGATAACTTTTTTAAAAGAGTGGGTGTATGTACTTGTTATTCTTTATCATTTCAAGATAAATATTCATAAATTTGTATTTTGTAAGCAATTTAAGGAATAAATTTTATGTAAAATGTTTATTATTTTTGAATTATAAATAATATTGATTAAGCATCTTGAGCAAGAAAATTGTATGGTTGATTATAGTTGGTTATGGTGGTGGAATATAAAGTCTTTTAATTTTGTTGTTGATGAGATTGAGATTGTACCACCCCCATATCCTCGCTACAAGATATATATGAGGTACTACTCTTTACTAACAACATCAATTCTTTCTATTTCAAGAAATTCACTACTTGTTAACATCTAATTTATAAACAAAGAAAGTTACTTTCTATAATGTTTTAGTATTCTAACAATGATAATTGATCTAATGTGCTAATGTTAAGCTTTGTGTTTATGCCCATGGATCCTTTTCTTCATTTTTAAAATCTTCATTATCTCATGCCTTAGTTGAGCTTTTGAGTGTTGCAAGTATGTGCAAGTGGTGTTGTCATCAATGTCAAGAAGCTTTGGTGTTGTCATTGGTGTAAACTATATGAGCACGACATTATTGCAAGGGTGTGAGCAATTGGTATTCAGTTGATGTTGTCTTTGATGATGTTTTGACTAGTTGCATTATGTTGTTATTAGTAAGCTATTGGTGTCAACTTCTAGTGTTGCTTTGAGAAGCTTTTGTCTATTGATGTATGGTTGAGTTGCTAGGTTGCAGTTGACTTGGTGGTGATGAGGAAGTGTTGACGATGTGTCTCTGGTGCTTGGTTTCCAAGTACTTTTGAGAAAATTAAAAAAAAAAAAGAGGAAACAATGTGTTGCAATGGTGTTTTGTGTTGCAAAGTAGTGTTCTAGTTTGGCTCTACATTTCTTTTATGTTGATCAAATCTTCTTGTGTGGTTTTGATATGTTGATCAGAGGTGTTCAAAGGTGTTGCATTCAAAATTTGGTGTACTAGATCGTTGTGGAGTGGAAGTTGTGTTCACTAATGTGTGAACTACATATTGCAGAGACATTTGGGAGAAATAGTTTTGCTTCGTATTTCTCCAGAAAGTGGTTTCAGGTCTTATAAATTTGGAAGGGTACTGATAATGTTTGTATCTTTCTTTAGTTGAATTTGTTTGAGGTTTGGTGCTTTGAAAGTCAATTTTTTGAGTAAGAGTGTATGACAAAATTATTTGAGTCTACTGGGTGTGTACATTATTCAAGTGAAGGTTGTTGCGAAAGAATTTGTTGGATTTCAAGGTGTTTGTGGAATATTTTGGATTGTGTTCAAGCATGGTGTGTTGTCTATGAGTTGTCTTTGGATTTGAGGAAGTGTGTAGTTAATTGTTTAATGGTGTTTATATGGGTTCAACTAACCTTGGGTGTTTACACTAATTGTGAAGTTGCTTACATGTTTGTGGATGCATGGTGTGGCATGTATAAGTGGATTTAGGTTTGAATTAAGGTGTGTTGTGGTCCACCTTCATTCCTTTCCATTGTTGGAATGTTTTGGTGCCAACCTAATTTGAATTTACACAATTGAAGTGCATATCCGGCCTTGGAGAATGTTTTCAAGGTTGAAGATGGTATAAATATGTGTTGAATTATTGAGGAATGACAAGATAGATGGGTGTGATGTGAATTGCAGAGTTGTGAGGTACAAATTTATGCAATGTAGTTTGAGATTACTAGATGCAGTGAGCAGGTGTATACAATCTTCAATAAGACTGTGAAGGTGTTGGTAATGTGGTGGACTTTTTGTTGCATTGAAATGGATTTATCATTGTAACACTCTTCTCTATCATCTTTTATATTTTGGTAGTGAGCCTTTAGTAGTGAGCCTTTCTTTCTTTTGGGCAGTGAGCCCTCTAGCAGTTAGCCCTTTGTAATCGGTTTTGATATTATGTTATATTGTGAGCTAATCCTCACTATGGTTTTTCCCTTCTTAGGTTTTCCACTTAAATCAAGTGGTTTTTCATGTTTCTTTAGTTTTGTTTATGTTATCTACTTTTATAATAAATCATTCTAATAGATTAAGGGTTCATTGAATTAATGTGGATCTAAATGTTTGTGAGGGTTTTAAAGTTTTAAGGTACAACTGACTCACCCCCCCTCTCAGTTGTCTTCTGTATTCAACAATTGGTATCAGAGCAAGGTTCCTTAGAAGAAAGATTAATCGCTTAAGGTAGATCTAGGATGGCACACAAGAAATTTGTATTTTGTAAGCAATTTATGGAATAAATTTTATGTAAAATGTTTATTATTTTTGAATTATAAACAATATTGATTAAGCATCTTTAGAAAAAAAATTATGGTTGATTATAGTTGATTATGGTGGTGGAATAGAAAATATTTTAATTTTGTTGTTGGTATGATTGAAATTGTATAACCCCCATGTCCTCGCTACAAGATATATAGTGGGGTACTCTTTACCAAAAACACCAATTCCTCCTACTTCAAGAAATCCACTACTTGTTAACATCTATATTTTTTTAAAAGTTACTTTCTATAATTTTTTAGTATTCTAACAATGATAATTGATCTAATGTGAGTATGTTAAAAGCTTTGTGTACATGCCCATGGATCCTTTTCTTCCTTTGTAAAATCTTCATTATCTCATGCCTTAGTTGAGATTTTGAGTTGTATTAATGACAACATGTTATGGCATGCCTAAGTCCTTATTTTCCATATGTGTGCTCAATACATTCTATATGTTCATTAGGTTGTGTTGGTCATTGGGAACTCAACATTTTCTATTCTAGAAATGACTAGTTATGGGCCACTACCACCATGCCTACAAGCTTGGGAATTCATGGTATAACTACTTGATCATTTGAGGAACTACATGTTGGCATTGGTTGGTAGTATCATGGTGAGTAAAATGGAAAAAATGACAATATTTTCTTGTGGATTTTCTACTATATGTTCTTAAAATTGTTGTAATTATTGGTCAAAGCTATTGTGTATTGGTGTTAAAATAGGCCTATAGGATGGTGATGGTTCATTATTGAATCTAGACAAATAAAAGGAGAGATAAGTAGTGGTTTTATGGTTTTCCATGGCTTGTTAGAGAGTTGATCTTTCATTTCTATAAGGATTGGCCAATAGACCAATATTGTCCATGTTAGCTTTAGTGGACCTTATGATTTTTTGGCAAAGTATTTGTAAAGGCAATAGGGAGATGGTGATTGCATGAAATTTTTTCATTTTTTGTAGGTTAGTACCTAGTAGGGGTTGAGCCTTGTAGTGCTATAGGAATAATCAATATTTTGATAGAATCCAAGTTGGAAGTTTGTGGGCCCTTTGTTCCAGGTGTAGTGATGATGTAAAGGTAGGTGTCAGAAATTGATTTTACCATGCCCATCTTTGATGCATTTGTAAAAGCTCACATATAATAAGGATACATTGATTTTGATGGGGATAATATCTAGTAAGTCTTCAAAATCCACTACCTTGATTTATAACTAATGTCAAAAGGTTATGAAAGGAAAAAGACAATTTAAATATGAGAAGAAATAAAATACATATCTAATCAATAAATTTTAACTATTAGAGTCACTTAAGGACTCAAGCTCCTAGGATCACCTACAAAACCAAAAATAACCTTCTACAAGAGAGAAAAGAAAGAGCATAAATTTGCAATAATGGATGCAAAATAATATTAGATCTTGAATGTGATCAATATGCAATTTGTAATATATAATTAATTGAATTACAAAGGAAACCCCTTGGTTATATAGCCAAGATGAAATGTGATCAAGATCATAACAGGTGTCTTAATCCTAATATGACATGAGACAACTAATATTAAATGACCCAGGACATAAGAAGGAAATGTCATAAGATAAGATAAGATCTAACATCAATGAAGACTTCTATAAAGATTTGTAGGACCTAAGTACAACATAACATGTGAATAGGACCTACTATTGGAACTCGTTACACAAAATACCTTATTCACACCAACACAAACTCCTCCATTGTAAAAGAAAAAAACTTAAACAAGTTTGGGGTGAAAAATCTTGAATGAGCTTAGCTATGTGATTGTGTTGTAACATCTTTCAAATTATTGATAATACAAAGAGTTTTGTTTTTGGAGTGTGGGGTTTTTCTCTTGAAAGGGTTTTCAAGCCACATAAATTTGCTGTTATTTTTTATATTATTTTTCATACTTTGTTTAGGTAAATGAATGTGCATCTAATAACTATAATTGTTAAAGCCTTGTAATAAAAATTTCTATCATCTCTCCCCTTATATTGATGTAGGAAGTTGTTTCTATGTACCCTCCCTTTTCAATTTGACTAGGGGATAAAAGTTTTATAACTTTCCCTTTCTGGTGTAACTTAAGGGTAAATATTAATGTCACTATTTTACACCATTCTATGAATAGTGCATCCAAGTATTGGATTTGATTTGATGTCCTGATCTAAAAAGTAACCAGACCTTACAAAAAGACTAACAACCTCCAAACTCCCATTGCCTCTACCAAATGGATAGCAAGTAAGGAAATTATCAAGATAAAAGAGATACACTTTTTGATTTATCACACGATGCATAGATAATGAAATCACTAATTTTTTTTGGTTTATCACGCCATGCAAAAATGGTGAAATCACTGATTTTTTATCATGTCATGCATAGACAATTAAATCCCACCTTTATTATGTAATACATAGATAATAAAATCATTGGTTTGTTCCTTATTTGATGGCCTTAAGATGAATTTAAGATAGATTTAAATCATTGTTAAATGATGGATTCCAATAGTCCATACATCCAATAACCTTGTTTATTATCATGTGGTGAGGCATTTTAGATCGATCTTCAATCATGTCCACCTAGCATATTACCCTTCATTAGGGCTTCCACTTAGCCAATCTGGCCTTGGCCAAGTAGAACATCCTTCAATAGGGCTTCAAAATAGGAAAATCAACCTTCTAGTACCCTTGACCTCTACTAAGGCTTCACAAAACATAAAAAAATGTAAAACGAAGATCTATATATACAACAAATGTATATGTGCCAATGTTTTCAAAAAATAACACAAAAAGTAAATGAACCAACACCTAAATTCTAGAATGGATTTGATACCATGTGAGATATGCTAAGATGTCTTGAGAGAATGCCAGTATCGATCAAGTCATGCAAGGTAGGCAAGTGCATGCTCTATCTTAGAGATTAATGAAAAACAAAAGATTTGCAAAAAAATAGATAAATGGAATGATGCATTAACTCGCAATATGAAGTACATATAGAGTAAAAACCACCTAAAATGGGCATATAACCACTTAATTTAGAACTAGCTAGAAAAAGCAAGTGGCTGGCTAAAAACAAGACATGGCTAAGGATAGTTAGGTAGCTCCTTATCACTCCTAAGCAAGCTTTACTCCTATGCTAACACTCTCTTCTATCTACTCTGACCCAAGGTTCTAAAATTGTTGACCCAAAATTTGTATTCATGACCTTTCACACCATAGGACTATTGCAAGAGTTTCACCCTTGGTCTCCTTGTGCTGTACAATGTGGCACTTGGGTTTGTGACATGGCTTAACTACCTCCTGTGGATGTTGGATCTTGTATAAATCTAGTAGTTGTATCAGGAATTAATAGGTTGATCTTTTGGTGCAATGGCAACCGCCTATGCAACAATTGGTATCAGAGTTGAGGTCACAAGTTTGAACCCCCCAATTATGCTAAGGGTCCGATTATTGCAAGAGGGTAAGCCCACAAAACTGGTTTACAATTCCAATGAGGAAGGAAATTTGCAAAAACACTCCTATGAAAAAAATTTCTTTTGAGGGGTTCACACGAACTAGGGTGTTTGAATGGACCCAAAAGGGGTTTGAATGGACCCTGGTTCAAGCAAACCATATTAAATGATGGGACTCACATTTTTTGCATTTTTTATGATGAAGATAATGGAAAATTGACTACAAGAGGAGGTTCGCTCAAACCTAGGTTCAAGCGAACCCTGGTTCTAGCAAACGTCCAAGGGGGGTTCACTCGAACCTAGGTTCATTCGAACCCCCTTTTCCAACTTCTCCCCCCTTCTCCCTCTTTGGCACCAAATCTCTACATAATTTTACCCTTCGAAGCTCAAGTTGAAGATGAAAATGGAGGAGACTTCACAGACCGAACTGGATCATGGTAGTCCTCAAAACAAGCTATCCATCAAATATAATTTTAATATGTTTTGGTTTTATTATGCATTTGTTTTCTTAGTTTGATTAAACATAGGTTTTTCACCGAAAATCAAGCTCTTTGTTCTGTAAATGTGAAAAAATAGCATATTATCAAAATAAAATTTCAAAAAATATATTTAGGCTAGGTATTGATGTCCTTGATCCAATAAAAAAAAAAAAATTGATACATGCAAAAATATATATGTTGTATATGGTCTGCCTATGTTTGAATTGTAATTAGTTTGACTTCAAAACTTGATTAAGGAAAAAATATTCAATAAAACACTATGAAACCAAATGAACTGGTTAGATACATAGTTACATATCTAAATTAAAAAAAATAGAATTTTATCCTTCATAGAAAAAAAGTTATGTTGTATACGGTGAGCATCACTCCTTAAAAATGGTGTTTTTGATAAAAACTAGTTTTCAAAGGAGATGGAAAAAGAAGTGCAATCTAATTCCAATTTTTTTGAAAAAATATATTTATAATCTACAAACAAAATGTCATAAATCACTAGTTTGCATCATCTTCAAATTCCTCATAGTTTAGCCACTATAGGTGCTCAAAAGTGAAGATTTAGTTAGAAAAAAATCAGTTCAGTGTCCAATTTGGCAAAAAATTGTAAACCAGTATTGTAGGATCACCCAAGAGTTTTTCCCTTGGTCTCCTTGTGTTGTGTAGCATGGTGCTTGGGTTTGTGACATGGCTTAACCACCTCCTTTAGATTTTGGATCTTGTATAAATTTGACGGTTGTATCAGGCATTAACAAGTCGATCTTTTGGTGCAACAACAGTCGCCTATGCAACAAGGACAATAGAAACAAATCCATCAAAACGGCAATACCATTGATACATGTAAAACAATTGAAACAAGAGAATGTAGATGAGAGAAAAAGACACATATTACCATTCTTGGTTGATTTATTTTCTATAAATGATAATTTTTCTACAAATGAAAATGATTAGCCACCAATAAATTAATTCCCAATAAGAAACATGGAATTTCTACTAACACATTTAGATAAATTAAGGTTTTATTTTCACTTTAACTCCATTTTCTCTTTAATTTTATATATAAATATTGAAAATTTTAAAATAAAAAATTATTTAGTAGAAAACTACTAAATATATAAACAAAATTTTAAAAACTGTTAAATATATAAACACTAAGAAAGCTGTTAAATTGTAATCAATACACAATTATAAGGAAAGATTAATAAAAGTGAAAATATACGCTTTTTATCCGTTATAATTTCCTAATACATGCATATACATTTATAAAATAAATAAATAAACTAAAAAGATCATTTTACCCTCACAATATTAAATTATTACAAATTCAATAAAATCAAGTGGAGCAAAAAAACACCATGATTCATCGAACCTTTTGTTTTGGTAAAATGAATGAATGAATGAAAGATTTTAATGACGTCCACGAGACTAAACAGTCTATGGGACCAAGAAACAAACTTAATTTTCTTTCATGCTCTTTTCTAAATCAGATCTCCTACTATTGATTTTGACAAGAAGACTAGCCGCCTGACGTGGCATTCAAAGTTGGATTGCACATTGGAATTAAAGAAAACAAATTGCCTAGCTGTAGAGTCGGCGGAATCCCACTAACGTAAGGAGAGAGTACCAAAGGACATCCATCTGTCACGCATTTATTCGTCGCTTTCGTCACTTGGAATTTAACCGGCCAGTCTGACTTGGACCCCACCCCAATTGAAATATAGCATTCACTTTCACAAATCTTCGAAAGTAAAAGCTGCAGATAAGTTTCGGTGGCAAAGCACAACTGATTCAAACTTGAAGTTAAATGAATTTAAAAAGTTACTTTTAGGTATTCTATTTCTTTGACCACATTTTATTTGAGCTTCTATATGGAATTCTTAAATTTAATTTGATAGGATGCGTGCGTGTGTGTTGTTTCTAATTTATTGATTTATTTTATGAATACTTAATCTTTTATTAACATAAAAATATAATAGTGCATAACATATATATATGTGTGTATGTATGTATGTATGTATGTATGTATGTATGTATGGTAGAGTGGCATATTTTAAAATTCTAAAGAGAGCCTGAAATAACTTAGATGAGAAACAAAAGAAACAAGGGTCAAGCCTACACAACACTCAACAACCAAAGCAACCAAAGTAATCTAAACAGAGGGGAGATCTTGATTATTTGGCTTTCCCTAGACAATTCCAAGTACAACATCATCAATAGGCTCCCAACCATGCCTTCCTCTTTAGGAGTGTTTTCTAGCTTAGTCCAAACTAAGGAGATGGCTATTGTGAGGCAAGGAACCTTAACAAAGCTAGGCCACCTAACATCCCAACCATAAGAGGAGGCAAAGGATTACTCAGAGGATTGGGACTAACATTCATTGGAAACCTTATCTCTGGAACCAAAAGGGTACTTCAGCCATGGTATGAGGATCATCTATCACATTTGGAAGGCTATTTTAAATCATCCATATGCCCTCAAAGAGGAGAGGGGTCTAAGGGAATTAAGTGACTATGTAGGGAGCATTACCCTAGTGATCTAATAGCTCTTGAAGATGGGACAATCTAAGTTCAACCTTTTGACCTTGTAGTTGAATCTACATGTGAACATCAAAAAAAGATCATAGCTTTAGTTTTCATAGAAAAATACTGGTCTTGTTAATATTGTGTGCCACCTTGGATCAACTAGTCTGTTAGGGAGTTTAGAAGGGTTTTTAGATGTCACGATTGCTAAGTTTAGGTCTTTAAGAGACTCCAAAGTCATGTTTCATAAAGCATAGAAGGGTGTTGTTAGTCTTTTAGCATTTCTTTTAAATAGAAAGGGGTCAAGTCAAGTCTTAAATATTCTAAAAAATGAGCTAGTTCATTGCATGTAGGGAAAAGCTAAAAAAATCTTGAAATTTTTTTAGGGTTTGTGGTGTTAAGGAATCAACCTTCACATGCTTGACATGGAAATTACAATCGGTTACCTTGATGTCTTGAAAGATCGAATTAAAGGAGTCCAAGGAACTTGACCCATGCTACAACAAACTAATAAAGGTGTTATACATATTACATGAGGTTTGTATGGAATTGAAGGAGTCATCTTCGAGCTTAGCATGAAAACAACAGTTTTCTACCTTATTTCCCTATTCATGCCATGTTGCATGAGAGTTGGAAAGATCGAAGGGGGCTCATAAACATCTTTCCCTGCTTGTTTGAATACCTACTAGATATTGGTTCTATATGGTATGTATCTCACGAGGATTGTGTTGTCATTTAAAAACCTTGTAGAAGTTATTCGAGGGTCATTAAAAGGCACTCCAAAGTTCTTGGGAACATTACTTGAAGTGTTTATAAATTCTAGAATCTGTGTAGTCATCAAAGGCCTTATAATAATCCTCTCAAGGAATGACTATGGAGTTGAGAAGCCTTCAAATAGTGAAAGACTATCCAAACAATCAAAACTTCTATGAAACCCTAGTATTCATCAAAACCCTAAGGGAAACATTGTGGTTTTAAGGGACATACCAGTAGTTGTCAAGGATGTCATTAAAAATTATATCTTGCAATGCACTAAATAATAAAGGATCATGTATTTACATAATTATGTTCTCTCTTCTAAATAGTGCTCACTAGTAGTTTGGGATATCTCAAATGAGCCCTATTGTTCCTAACTTTGGAGTTAAAAAGTTACTAGGGAGCTCGACCACATCCTTTTTTTCATCATCACAATAAAAGGTTCACAATAATTGGGCATAAGAAAAGTTTGCAATGTTTCACTATGCCAAATCCTTGTAGAATGTATGAAAATGTATTGGAAAGTATAAGTTTTAATTCACATGGATAATCATAACCATATCTAGATCACTATTCAATGACATCACAAATGATTTTCATAACAAGTAATCCTTGTCAAATATGAATGACATTCATCATAAAGCAGTGTAATAGTGCCAATGAACCTTAAAATTATTATCATAATTTGAGAAGGAAATGTGAGAGAATGTTGAACATGACTTGAAGAGGACAATGACATATCAAATGAAATAATAATGTATGCGTCTCTTTAATGCTTTAAGGACGATGATCTACTAAGGTTCAAGGATATGATTTTTTTAGGGAATTGGTAGACATCACTATTGTATAATAGTTCTAAAAGGAATTTTTTATAGAAGTGAGTAGGTTTTGAACATTTTTAAGTATGTTCATGTGAGATGTGCATGATAGGGTAGTTTATAGGCTTGTCATGACAATGGTTTTGAGAAGTGAAATACATGACAATGCAAGTCTATACTATGGCAACCATGACATAGGGGACAAAGGTCTACACTTTCATTAGAGAATGGGTTGAGGTACTTGAAATAACTATAATTCCTTTAATAAAGATGGTGGTGCCTTAAACTTATGCAAGTATGTATGTATGATGACATGAATGATAGTTAGAATGGTAGTACATTTGTGGATGATAATCAAAATAGTGATCAAGAACATATTATAGTCCTTGAGTGAATAATTTTAAAGGAGAACAATTCAAAGGATAATTTAATAAAGATGACAATATCAAGGAATCATAAGGACAATCAAAAGAGGACTCATAACTTCCTTGGATAAAATTTTGTTATCGAATAGTTGGAGGCTTGGTATTGTGAGCGGAATAGATATTTTCAAGGGTTTATTTCATGTAATCACACCTATTCCAATAAGAACTTTGCATGATATGGAAATATTTTGCAAGGAAGCTAATTTGCAAAAAACAAGGATATGACAATCCTCACAAAGTAGTCTAAAAACTATAATCATTACATTACATGATCAATTCATCACATTATATTTGATCATTTTGGGGGTATTTGAGTACAGTTCAAAAAGGTCTTGATAGTTAATTAGTGAAGAGAGGATAAAAAAATAGCCTATGTAAGCCTATTAGGATAGTGGAAAGAGACTTAATGAGAATGAAGACCTAGTTTCACATCATGACCATAACAACATTGTTATTTATTATCAATAATATTACTATGAATCTTAAATCAGCCTTACTTCAAACAATGACCACAGTTATCTGTTAGTCCATTCAAAATAATTCAATCTAAGATTCCTATAAAATACTTGACTATGCTAAAATATGCAAACTAAGTAGAACAAAGACCACTAAATTGTAAGCATATAAAAACATAATCAAAACCTTATCTCATAGTGGATTGGTGCTTCTGTGGAAAGAAGCCCTTTCCCAATCCTTGCTAAGCTCCATGATATGAAAATGATATGAAAATGCTATGAGAATGGAGTGGAAAAAATCAATTATCAATTGAAGAGAGTGACTTTGCATGAGATTGTGGAGATGAAATGCTAAGATTGTGGAGGATTAAATCAATGGAGATGATCTCTATTTATAAAATAGAATGATAGAAGATTGCCAAACATGGAGGATGTGGGACTAAAGATCCACCAATGAGAAGAGGTCACTTGTCAACTTGTGATAGGTTGAGGAATGAGCACATTTTGGTCAATGTGCCAAAGAGGGGGAGATTCAAATTTGAATTTGAGAGTTAAATGCTAAGTGGAGGACATGTAAGAGAGAAGTTATTGCCATGTTGGAAGGGACAAGTCAACCTTCTTTCAAATTCAAACTTGAGGAATATTCTTCCAAAGATGCTTTGTTGAGGGAAAATGATGAATTTATAAATGACTTGAAATACTTTATTGGTGCAAGTGGGAAAATTTAGAGGATGTGATGGGTGGTTAGATTAGATTAATCAGGATTAAATTAGCTTAGATGATGATTCGATGCTTTGACCCATTTGACTTAGATATTATGATTTATTTAAATAAAAAAAGGATGGAATATGCATTTGGATTTCAATTAAATAAAGTTTGGTTTATTTAATTAAAAGGTTGATGTGAGACTTAAATTAAACAAATTTGATTTATTTAATTTAAATGAATAACCTTAGGAATGAATTAAACAGACTTGATTTACTTGGTGAATGGATTTGATGAGCTTGATTTATTTAATGAGCAGATGAATATGAATTAATCAAATGCATGATGTCAATTTCACGTGTCTACATTTTGCCCATCTTTGAAGCAATGTACTTGCTACATTGGTTCAAAGAATAAACTTGCCACGATCAAAATTCAAAAAATTTCTATTTTTTTTGGATGCCCCAGTGGAAAGAAGTACACTAGTACATTGCCCCCTCAAAAGATCGAGCAGAAAGATTCAATGAGGGTCGATCTCGTGATAAAGAGGTTCAAGATGGACGTTGGATGGTTATGATGATGATGCAAATGAGACGATTTCAAAATTCTTAGAATAACCAATCTATATTATCCTAAACAACTTAAAATGATGATATGATGTGAGATGGATGAGATGGATGATGTGATATGCTATGATTATGAGATTTATGTATGCTAATGATTTGTGGATGCAAGATGGATGCAAGATGGGTGCATTGGTGATGATGATTAACTATTCATGATGTGATGTTAGTGCAGAAAAGAAGAAATTAGATGATGACAAGAGGATCCAACAAGTCCATGATCTGATGAGACTTTATTAGAGATATGATGATGATAGATGATGATACTATAATGCCTATATGATTATGTAATAGATGTTTTATGCAAATGTATGATTTATGAGATGCTTAGACTAATAGATCTATATTATGATGATGACTATGTATGTGAGATGATATGCCGAATGTTGATGGTTTGTGGATGTAGGATGGATGCATGATGGATGCATTGGTGATGTTATGTTGGTGTGGAGAGAAGAAAGAAGAAATGAGATGATGACAAGAGGATCCAAAAAGTCCATGATCTGACGAGACTTTATTAGAGATGTTGATGATGCTAGATGATGTTTTGCTTATCAAGGATTGGGATTTTAAAAGGGCTACTACCTTATGTTTGATAACACATATAGGTGTGATGCATCAAGGTATAAAGAACCAGGATGGCATTGCACCTAGTGAGATGGACTTTGACTCGACAAATAGATAGAAGTAATCTTGTTCACACTTGACATACGGAAACCTTGCTAGGACGTACCTAACAAAGCAAGTATTCGCCAAGTTATATTTCAAGAACATCCAAAAAGCATAGCAGAAAAAAGGATAATGATCATTTCCCCATTCCTATCTCTCTAAATCCTTCATTCAGATATCATCAAGAGGTCCTTGGAATGAGTGCAATAAGATAAATCAAAAGAAAAGATCAAGTACGCAAATAGGCCAATGTTCTTCATACCTCTAGCCAAAGGGATTTGTTTTGATAGGATAAGAATCCAAGTGATATCCAAAATGATGCCCAATGTCATAATGATATATCCTAGGACATGCATTGTATAGGATGATTATGGTTTGGTAAGTTGATTGATAGGTTGTTGATATAAGGTTGACTGACATGTTTGAAAATGATCAAGAGTTTAATTTTGTGTTCAAAGGTTTGTTGCTTTGATTTTGATTTTGTGTTTGAAGTTTTCTTTTGCCAAGTGTTGTGATTGTTTCTATTTATGTTTCCAAAGGATGAAGGTGACGATCAATTTATTATGGATGATTGATTATTGTGGGTGAAAGTGAAACGGGATGGATGGATTTTTTCAAATATTTGGTTGTTTTTTGAAATGTTTTGAGGATGTTTTTGGTATTTTGAAGATTTTACAAATGTTTTTATTTTTTGAATGTTTTGGGGTTTTTTCAAATGAGATTTTACGAATGTTTTTGGATTTTGATGTGTTTTGAATTTTTTTGTGATTTTGATGTCTCGGGGGGCTGATCAAAGATTAGCCTTGCCTACGTTTAAGCTCAGAGACGATGTAGTTCAGATACCATGTTTTTGATGTTTTTCTGACTTTTTGGATGTTTTTGTATTTTTTCTATTTTTCTGTTGTTTTTTGATTTTCGCATGATTTTGACAATTTCAATATGGATGTTGTGACGATATTAGTGCTTTGTTTGGGGATTTTTTTGAAAACCAAGCTAAGGTTGATTGATCAATTTGATGGATTGAAGATGATGATAACATTGTTGATGATGCACAACAATGCAAGGATTTGATTGATCATGATTGATGATGATAACATTGTTGAGGATGCACAATAATGCAAGGATTGATTGATCAGGATTGATGATGATAACATTGTTGAGGATGCACACCAATGCAAGGATAGTGTTAAGCAACACAATGATCAGGAAAGATATCCCAAGATTATGGATTGATTGGATTCAATTGATCAGGATTGATGATGATAACATTGTTGAGGATGCACAACAATGTAAGGATAGTGTTAAGCAACACAAGGATATCCCGAGATGATGATTTTTTGATTGGATTTGATTGACCATGATTGATGAAGCTTGATTTGGAACAAAAGTTGTTCGAATGATTTGATGTGACGTTTGAAGTGCAACTTAGATGCAATTGATAGTGATTATGTGGATTGATGTTCAATGCAAGAGGAAGCCTAATAAGGATTTTCTTCTTGTCAAAATATGCCATGGGCTAGTGATTTGGATTTCAGATCACAAATGCTTTGACCAATTTGGTTTCACATTTTCCAATGTTCGAATCACCACATAAGTCAGAGGATATAGATCAATATTTATTCTCAAAGCAAGATGTAAATATCTGCCCCCGATGTCTAGCAATGTACCAAATGTCATGGGTGGATGCTCAGATAAGTGTATGGATGGATGGATATGGTCAACACACAAAGGATGCCAAGGATTATCTTGCGATAAGGCGTTTGGATAAAGAATGCTTATTTGGATAATGCTTCATAGCTCAAATAATGTTGCATAGGATAGGATCAATGAAAATGACCCATGTCAAGATGTTTACCATAAGCAAGTGTAAAGTGTGCCCCAAACTTCCATCAAGATCAAGATAACTTGGATGATGGATGTAGATGGATGAAAATGAATTGGATCAATGGTTTATGGATGAATGCATTTATTATGGATGGATGGATGAAATGCTAGATTTATTACAAATGGGAAGAGATGCTTTCATCTGAACTAGCACACATAGATACTCGATTCTACTCATGATGCCTTTTTTCTAGGTTTTCATCATGGTCTTGCCCAAAGCGCCGCCCATGCAATTTTCACTAGAGGACAATTTTTCTCTTTACTGTTTTCAATCCTTTTTTTGATTTTTCTAAAAGATTTTAAGCTCATTTTCAATCACAAGGTGTTGTTGATGTAGATTCCCTTGTCATAATGTGCCATTGATATCTTGCTTGAAGAAGCTGCTTTGCTAAGATACGTGCACTTGAATGCAACTTTTGAGATTCTTGATCTACTTTGTCGATAACGGAGCTAACTTTGTGTTTATGCGCACATCATGACAGAGTGCCTTCAGAATCCTTATGATGAAGGGTCATTGCCAATACATGGTCAATTTGAGAATTGGATATCATGTGTGGAGGCATGGATGGAGTGTGTTTAGGGATAGGAGATGGATTGGTTGACAGTTTGGAACCTTTGACTCTCCAAACTTGGGAAGATGAGCAATGATGGGTGAACATGAAAGTGTGCATGGAATTAGGACCAACTGCTTGATACACTTTGTACATCACTTGAAAAGCCTTTTTTTTCTTTTGCGAACATCTTTGATGGATACTTTTCCCTTTTTTTATTTTTCCCCATAGTTTCTTTGACTGATGGAGTTTGATAGGGATGGTCTTTCTTTGTATTCTTTGGTATCCATGTGTATTTGATTTGTCCATTATGCTTCTTAGCTTCTTTTGCTTTGATAATGTTCTTCTTACTTTGATTCAAATCTTTCTTTTGATGTTGGTCCCAATTCGTGGATGAAGATTCATGGCGTGGTTAGTTGTAGTATTGACATCAGTTTCATCATAAGGATTCTTCGTGCTCCCTACGTTGATGTTTGCTTGAGACAAAGTTGCCCCTAGTATGGCAGTAATAGCACCTTCATACTTTGATTCCACCTGTTCCAAGATCTCTTGTTTAGAATGCATTCTCTGATAAATGACCATCGTAAGTGACGTTGTTTCAATTTTCTGCTTCGCTAACTCTAGAATATCCTATTCTATCTGACTTGTTTCCTTGAGTGGATAATGTTGGATATCCTCATCCCTGATGTCCTCAATCTGAATTTGGGATATATTCGATCCTAATGTTGATAATTCAATTTGACTATAGGAATCAATATCTTGCTCTTTTTGTGTAATAATGTCAGGAGTAAAGTGATCCTGTTATGAATGGAGATCATCTATGTGTCCATCCAAAGAAAGCATCTCGTGGGTAGATGGAGGAGTATGTGCTACATGGATGTGATCATCTTGTATAGATAAGAGAGTATCCATTAGATTATTGTAGTATCTTGGAGATATGAATTCTTGATCTTGAATGACTTTGGAATTGCTTTCGACATGCTTTGGATCAAGTTCTTGACATGGGTCAGTTTTAAAGAACGGATTGCTTATAAAGGGTTCTTGGTTGTCATCATTAGGTATGGGGAATGGCTCAATATCCTCTTGATCTTTGAGTGGACTTGGATCAAGTGTCAAGTTGAGGATTCCTTCAGTGTCTGTAACCATGAGGTCAAAGGAGGTCAACATGTCTTGGAAAGGACCACTACTAGACTTTGGTGAAAGATGTTGATCATGCTTTGGAATGAATTCTTGAGACATGTCCTCTAACTAATAAGGTGATGTAGAGACATTTTCAACATGATCATAGGTCAACAAATTGGGTATTATGTCAATAGGATCAAATAATCCTAACTCTCCTTGAAATAGATCACTAAAAAGTGGCTCTTGATGTATGGTGAGTTGATCATCGGATGGGGTGGAAATATCTTCAAGGTGCTCATCGATGGAGAGATCTTGATAATTGTTTTCAACAATTACAGCGGAGAGATTGTGAATGTCTTCAACCATAGGGTCAAGTGATGTTGACATTTCTTGAATTGGATCATTGTTGGGTTTTTTTTGTGGATTTTGATCATGATTGAAAAGTGACTCTTGACCTATGATGATTTGATCTTCGGACGAGATAGAAAAATCTTCAATGTGCTCTTTGATGAATAGATATTGATCATTGCTTTCAACAATTATGGTGGGGATATTGTCAATGCTATCACCAGTGGTTGAATGTTCATCGTTATCCCCAATAGTTATCATTTTTCGTGTTTGTGCTTGTGTTTGAGAGGCTTGGGAAGCTTGAGAGGCTTGTTGCACTTGTTGGGCTTGTGTTGCTTGTTGCGTGGCTAGATATTGTTGGATGGCCTTTTGGTAGGGTTGGTGAGCTTTTAGCGCAATGTTATATTGTCTTGCTGCATTTAGTTTTGGTGGTAGTGGTGGTGGATTTGGAATCATGTTGGATGTAGTGACAAGTCGTTGAGATACGTTTGGAGTGATCGTGAGGGTTTGAGATATGATGGGATTGATTGAGGTGATAGGAATGGTCAGAATGACCAAGGTGATAGGTCCTTGGGTGACTATGTTTTGATTTGTCAGGATTGATGAACTATCATTTGATTAGATACCATATGTTGGTGCGATGTCGATAGTATATTCAAAGGATTTGATGTGATGGCTTGATTGGTGTTAGGTGGATTCATTTGGATGGAGTGATTTGTGCTAGGTAAAGGGGGAAGCCCTAAACCAAGGAATGATGTTGATATGGGTAATGGTGGTGGATATGTCTCTTGGCGCAATGACTCAACTATTTTGGTAAGTGTAGCAATTTGATCTCACCAAATTTGATCTTGATTTCAATCTTGACTCCCTTGATATAGTTGATTTGGTTTTTGTTCAAGCAGATTTGGGATGCATACTTGTGGTTTTTGAATGGGATCATGGACAAATTGATTTTGGACAATGTTCTGATTTGGGATGATGTTCAAATTTGGCATGATCTAGGTTGAAATTGAACATTGTTGGTGTTGGGAATCACAATGCCTTGATTTAGGTAACTTTGATTTTGCATGGTGTTACCTTGACTTGGATTAATACATGGAGTTGTTAACATCTTGTTTGGACTTTGAACAACATTTGTATGATTCACAAACATATTTATTCAAAGTTTTCCGTATTCACATTTTGGTAAAGTTGTACTTGGTACATTCACATTTGGCATGTAGGGATTTGATGGGATGATGTTGGTCGTTTGAAGACTCATGCATTGATTGTTTGGTGGATAGACTTGTAAGTTTGGAATTTGATTTAAATCTACCATCAGAAAAGGTGTTCCAAGATTTAGATTGGGTAGACTCACATTTGTTGTACCATTGAGGTTTGTAGGAGACAATGATCCCATGTATGGATTGTATAAATGTGAGTTTTGAAAAGCAATTGGCATTGTAAGGCTTTGATAGTTTGGTTGACTTAGATCACTCATGATGTATGGATCAAGTTTATATTCCATGCTCCTCTTGTTTTTTGACCTTGTTGTAAAAGTGACCTCTAAGGTGTTTAGGACCAATGATGAGATGAAGGATGAAAGGGGTGAATGAATGTTTAGGTACTTTGGATCAATGTTAGACTTAGGGTTTGATTGGATTTGGATAATGAAGTTGTAAAACATAATATGTTAGATGTGATCTTAGGATGTACTTGTTCAAAGGGGTGCTGTTTTAACTAGAGGTATGAGAAAGGATGCATTCCCATACTCCTAACTAAACAAGGTGATTTTGATTTTAATGATTTACCCAAGTCTAGAATGATATTTCCAAAGCTCTAAAGTTGTTTGGTGGGATGCGATGATAAATGTTTAAATGAATGAAGTGTTTGATTTTGATCCTAAATGAATCTAGGAAGGACTTGTTCACTAGACCATGATAGTGAAGAACATGCCTTTCTCTAAGAGTAGGTCAAACCAAAAGACCAACGTTTGTTCAAAAGACAATAAAAAGATAAAAAATCACATATGTGGGGTTCAATTTGAGTTAATCTTGGTTAATGACTTGCTTTTACCACAAACACACTTCTTACTTAGTTTTCAAACTGAATGTCTATGTCTTAATTCCTTTTCATTCCACAAGGTCCATTATGTGGAAATCAAGGTTTCAAAAGCATAGTTTCCTATTGTTGACTTTGGAATGAACAAATCAAGATATAGGTCTTAGTGTTTAGAATCCTTCTAGGGATAAGAACCCCTAGGGACAAGCAGTAACACAAGGACTTTTCAAAGGTATATGTTCCTCCAAAGGGTTTGAAAATTCTGATGATTCGTTGAATGTTGGTTTTCAATGTTTTGGATACAAGCACTATGTTTTCAAACTGACTCACAAGAAATATAATATCCTAGCTCAATTGGTATGTTTTTCTTGGTGGGCTTGCCTCATGCCCTTCGTAGTAGAAGAGATGATTCTACTGTTATCGATTAGATTTGCACCTTGCTGAATACAAGATTCAACAATCTAATGACACATGGAAATCTTCTTCAGATGTGGGTGATCTTAAATGAAGAAGGAATCTTCAAAGTGAGCTGGTTCTCTAAATGATTGATCCTATTCTAAATATTTTCTAGGAAAAGGATAGAGAATAAACTGGATTTAAAACTTATGCCTAAAATTTTATCACCTAAAATTATTGACCAACTTTAAGAAGATTCTGATAATAAATCACTCTCATCAACTCTTTAAAATTTGATTCTCACAATCTCACAAAACATATAATTCAAAAGTGATTTGTGCAAAGGTTTAAAATGAACACAAGGCACAACCTGAACTAGCATGCAACTCTTGCAAATCACTTAACAACAATAAGACAAGAAAAGGATTCAACAGATTTAAATCACAAGACACATCAAATTACTATTGCAAATCATAAACAAGAACTATGAAAGGAAAACTTTGCTATTTTATTGAATGAAGGAGTGAAAACTCTCAAAATATGAGCACAAAGAAGTTTACAAGCTCAAAAATATGTAAGAGCAAGAAACCAAAATCTGAACTAGGAATAAGAAAAGGACTAAATATTTTCAAAAATATATCTCTCAAGAAACCCTAATCCGAGCTCACAAAGAAGCTCAAGGAAGAAAGCTTCAAACTGTCTCAAAAGATTGCCTAAAAGAAGAAAAAAGCACACTGCTTTTATGATCAAACTGTAAAGCCTCTAAAAATAGGCTGAATCTGCTTTAAAAGCCAAAAAAATAGCTTATCTCTCCAAGATAAAACTCAAACTTGACCAAGAGGAAAAAGTCAATATAATCTACTAAAAATAGCAAGAAATCATAAAACAATTTATAAAAGATTGCTTTATGCTTCTACTTTACATGATTGCAGATTTTACAATTTTTCCATTTTTGCAATTAAAGATTGCAAAATCTTTTGCAAAAAGAATATACAACCTTATCTCTCCATTTACAATGCTTGATTTTTCTAAAAAATCATAAAAATATCAAGGCATATAATTCTCACAATACTCTAATTGATTTCTCAAAAATCAATTGAAAATAAATCCCTAAGTCATGAGTGATATTAACCTTAGGTCATAAGATATTTACCATTTATATCTTAGTTGGCCTCCTTCACAACCCATAACAAAATCTTAAAGCATTGACACTCTACATTTGCACTTAAGGCAAAAATGAATGATAAATGTATAAACACCAGCCCTAAGGACTTAGACACATTGACCTAGACACATGAGAATTTGACCACCAAAACATTAGGCTTCATATTCTAAAATTCATAATGCAAAAATAACCCTAATTCAAATTTCTCCACATGCTAAGGTCAAGGTGAATATTCAAGATAATTATGATATTCAACTTAGCTCAAATTAGGGCATGAGACAAAAGAATTCAAACCCTAAAATGATTTCATTTTGCACTCATCATTCGAAGACATTGAGCTCTGCATGAAAGGATAGCACCACCATGATTGAGCTCAGTCTATAGCTCGTGTGCTTTGAGAAACTTCACTCTTTCCTTCAGACAGTCGAGTTCTTCACTGGGTAAGCTCAATTTGTATACTATTGTGGCTCTTCACTTCACTTTAAAATCAAGAAAGGCTGCAGCTGCAATACAGTGTCTAATGCATTTCTTGTGACTATTCTTCTTGGCCGCTATGCACGAACTCGGGCTTTATCTCGAAGCTTCCATGAGAGAGCTTGCTTGAGGGTTTTTATTCTTATTACACTCAAGGTAAACTATTGTTTATAGATTCTATGGTCGTTCTTTTTGAGTTCATTCTGATCTTATGGCTGCGACAGACACTCAGTTTATGTGATGCTTCCTATGCTTATATTTGTTATTTTTGTGTTCTTTGTCTTCACTAGTCGCCATGCATGAGAGCTCGTGACTTGTTTTTGCTTGGGGTTTTGAAACTTGTAGAGCTCTACTATCTTTGGCCACGACATCTTGACTTCAACAATACACATGGTAAGGATTGCTTCTCCATCATGCTTTTCTGTCTCCTGTTCATTTAAGGAAGCCTAAAAGGTTCAGATACCCATCAAGATATTGTAAGCTCAAATATGAATTTCAATAGAGAATACCCTGTATTTTGACTGCCATTGCTTTTGAGTCTTTTACGTGGCCACTCTTGCACACAATGGGATTTCTTGTTATTTTCCTGGGCTAAACCCAAAAGAAAATAGTGTGTATTTAGTGTTTTGAAACAAACCCTCTTATGGGTATTCACAACTTTGAAGAAAAAATTGCATTTCATTTTTCCTGTAGCAGCACGATGTGGGTATACATGAGCTATGACTGTAACAGAACCCCTATCCTGTTGTTCTGATAAAATACCCATATGGGTAAGCTGTAAATGATGAAAATCTGTACACTTAACTTGGAACCCCAAAGTGGGTATTCGCTATCTATGAAGAAAATGCACTCCTTTTGTATTCTAGCTTCGATTCATGATAATTTTACTTCCTTTGCACTTGCAATTGCAAAACTTAGACATGGAATTCATATTATTTACTTTTTAGCATATGGGTATTTATCAATTGTGAAGCAAATGTACCCCTGAATGTATTACTGTTGAACACCCTCCATAGGTTCACAAAATGTTGGAAATGTATCTTTTGTTTACATTGTTTAAATGTCATCTTCATGTTGTTTCCTTCTTGCACACAAAATTCCTTTAACTGAATCTGTAGATGAGTTGGCATATTGATTCCTATGCACTCACAATCAGAGTCACTTCAAACTTTTATCTATACCATTTCCTTATAAACATGTTGTCTAGTCTAGAAATAACTTTATGTATCTAAACCTTTGTCAACACTGTGCACACTTCCTGTTTGATACTCGAAAATTTTGAAAACATAGTTTGGAATCATGACAGAACAATTCCTTTAGTCAGTGTATCTCAAGTTTTTACTTTCATTACTTTCAAATGACAGTAATACAGTAGCTCTATTTAAAGCAATCATTTGCACTCTTCAGCCATAATGAAATTGGTTGAACATTTTGTTAATCATTTCAATGCATTGCCAGAACTTTCATATTCTTGGTCCTCAACCTGGCACTCTTCATGCATTTTTTTTTATGCTCCATTTAATAAATTTGTTCCATGAATCTGAAACAATTATATGCCTTGTTAAAGCATTATGTATGCCTGTTCACTATCCTTGATTGTGAGAAAGAACACTGTTGAACTGAACCTCGCGTAACACATGATCATGATGAACAAATAACACTGTAGCAAAAGAACGTGAACCATACAACAATGTTTGAGATGAACGTACTTAGATGATTGAGCGAATTAAACTCATTGTTCACCTGTAGCTTTCAGAAAGCATTAACCTAATTGTTATGAATGCACAATTGGTTTAATAGCTTGATAGATAACTATGCTTAACTCTTTTAGTTGTATATCATTTCTTTTCCTGATGAATATGATGATGTAAGTACTTATCAGCCCACTTGTAATGAATAAGGGTAGCATGTCGAGCTCTACCCTTGTGGGAGCCCACTTTTCTCCACATGCTTGGTCTTCAAATAATGATTGAAGCTTCGTGATTTTCCCTATACTTGCATAAGGAAATAAACAATGTTAGCATAAAAACAAGATATGATGATCATGTTTGATGTTTCTCCCTCATCTTATTTCTTTGCACTCTACTTGATTGTTTCAGTGTACGATTGATAACAGGTTGCACTATTGTTGGTGATTCATATAGGTATCTTCATAATCGGAGCCTCTGACATCCCTCTCTTCCTTCCTGCAGGTCAACGGAGCTCAAGAAGACAAAGATGCACCATTTTAGCGTTGACCATCAAACAATCAGGAAATGATGATTATGTCGTTACTTATGTGATTTCTTCTTTCGCATCTTCCATAGTGTAGTGTGCTATTAGTGATGCACTGTGATAGTCCCATCCACGACTTGTGTGGATATTTGATTTCATCTTATGCTTTTCATTTCAAAAATAAAATGCATTTTCAATGCAATGTTGTATTGTCATTTGGATTCTTGCAATCAAATGAAGCTATGCAATTATGAATCACTTTATGAAAGAATGAAAGCATTTGAAATGCTCTGTTGTTTATATGCTCAATTTTGTACTTAATTTAATTTTGGAACATTGAATAGAACTTCTGAGATTTTGATTCTTCTCATTTTAATGCACACTTGTCACTTGACAAATGATGAACACGATGCAAACAACGCTTAAGCACAATGAAGAAATAACTGTAATTTCACCTTAAGATATAACAATGTTTTAATCCAGCTCCACCAATTGAGCTGTGGCGAAAAAATTGGTAACATCTACATGCAACCAAGGAAAAATATAAAGGTATGTTAAGAATAAAGTCTTAACCTCTATATTTTAACCAAGATCGAACATGGCAAGTAACTTCTTGGAATCTAAGTTCCAATGCACCACTTTGATAAAATCATTGGATGGACTGGTTGGTTACTACAAACAAGGGTTTTAGTTCAGACTTTCCATTCATGGAGATTGACCCATATGGCGAGATTCCCTTTTCAGATCCATCTCGATGGAGCCAACCGAGTGATACTGGCGTTTACTCCAATACCCACATTTATATCCCAGTTGGAAATACTCTTGGCTTTAGAGTGTTACCGGTTGAGTCGTTCCCTTGGGTGAGTACTTTTTCCCCAAGGCAGGCCCTCTAAGATAAACAAAAGCGAGTAAACATATTCATAGTTTGATCAACCTTCATTTAGAAACAAAGGGAGAACACATGCAACAAGTTTACTCACACTCGCAAAGTGTTTTGTTCAATTTTTAAACCCAAAAAGAAGTGTGGAGGAAATCTTTTATGCAACTTAATGTCATCAAAAAGACTTTTGATTCTCAAGATAGCCATGAAGCATGAGAGAAGTGCATATGCCTTTTTAGATGAGATTATTTTGCAAAAAAGATTACAAAGCATAAAAGACACATGTTCGTTTTAACCTTTAAAAGCAATGATGAGTTTGTTTTAAGCACCAAAAATCAAATGTGAAGTTTTTTTGTTCAATTTTATCCCAAATTGAAGCTAGTAAGTGTCTAACGTTCTTTTTAACCCTTTGCAATGAAAAATTGAAGTGTTCTTTTTAGAGCCTCAATAGATGTAAGTTGATTTAAAACATAAAACTAAAGCATATAATGTAAGCTTTAAGCATTAAAAAATGCTTTGTGTATTTTCAAGTTTCAACGCCTAATTTTCTTTGACTCTAATCTTGCTTGCTTTCGTTCGACTCCAATGCTTGATTAACCTACAAATATCACAAAACCACAAAAAATAAGATTTATTTCAATAACATCTTAACATAAATAAACACAATTTCAAACATAATGAATTTCAAAACAAGTATTTGAAAGATACAAACAAAATAGTTCAATAGTTACTATAAAAATAACTTGTTAACCATTTGCCTCCAAAACCCACTTTCAGCTTGCAAATGTCTTCAAATTAGTTTTAAAATGGTTTTATGACTCGTTAGTAAATTTAAAGAAAAAAAATTACTTCACTTATAAATGTTGCTCCTGCTTGTCACATAACAAAGTCTTCTTTGCTAGTGATATATTTTGAAACAAATACAATCTCATCCGATAAATGCATATCTTCAACAATTAAATCATTTCTAAATCTGCCCTCTGGTATCTTTTGGATTTTTCAATGTTGGTGAGGATTCAATGAGGATGGGTGGCGTCCACACCTCATTAATGTGATTTATATTATTTAATTTGATTCAAAAATAAAATCCCCTCATAGTGTCAGCGAATAAATGACAATCCTATACTTAAATAGACAATGTCAAAGCATTAAAAAGAGATCAGACTTCAAATCTTCAGAGAAATCTGCGAGGATCCCAGCAACCACATGTTGGATGTTGTGTTGATATGATCTCCTGCATTCACACATGAGTTAATGATGATAAGAAGCAAACTTTATGCCAACAGACAAATACAATAGCGCTTTCAGTTGCCTATCAAATATTTTTTATTTAGTGCCCACGCCAAGTAAATAGCAGTAGCTTCACAAAGTTTGGAGTTTATCACTTAAATATCAGGAACTCTATTTAATGTCTGACACTGCTTGCTTATCATTTAAATATCAGGAACTTTTGGATATATAAAGGAGGTGTAGATTGAAAACAATACTTGACCGAATGAAAAATAAAACACAAACCATTCAAAGAAGCCTTCATTAAAGATGACGCCTCAGCCACTGGGGATATCTACAAGGAGAAGCTACTTGAGATGAAGATTTTATGCACCCAAAAGCTGCCTGTGAATTATACATGAGTGGTTCGATGGAAGATAAATGAGGGTGCAATTGGATGATAATGTTGTTATGTTTAAATAGCAGCAACTTCACAAAGTTTGGAACTCTATTTAAATAGCAGCAACTTCACAAATGAGGGTAACTTCTTGTGTTTGCTTGTTGACAGTTGTATGACCAATAACTGTCAGTATTGTCATTTAGAAAGCAAGTCTATGTTATGAAAGGTATGTTGTTCTGGGCTTTCACTATATCGAACAATTGTAAAAGCACTTCCTATATGAAAATATCTGTTTATCTGATATTCAAATGCCAGAGATATCCAAGGGACGAGATGGCCAATGAGAACTGTTGGAACATACTAATTTCTATAGGATATTGTACAACAGTATGCCAATGTATTGTATGGTGGATAAAACAAAGAGTACGCTGATGTCCTGGAATCTTCCAGAAGCATCCTGTGATCTCTTATCTCCTGCATTATCTGGAACCTTCTGAACACCACTATAAAAGAGCACCAATGTAAATCATTTTGCAATGAATACAAACTGTAGTGTGCAGTAGCACATTGGGCAAATCGTTGTGTTTCATATTTGTGTGTCTGTTTGAACTCCATCCACCTCCAACAGAGTGGTATCAGAGCCTGGTTAATCGATCAAAAGATGAAGGCCAAAGATTCGTTCTGTTAAGCTGTTGAAATTAGAGGGAGATTATGGCAAAGCAGATAATGTAAAAGAGCCCAGTCTACAAGGAAGGCGCAGTCCATCACCAGCCACAATAGAAGCACTGCAATTATTAAAGGAAATGGCTGAGTGTGCCTAAGCCAGTGTTCATGCTGAAAGCACAGCTGTAGAAAAAGAAGATACCAGAATAGTGATCGCTGATTATTGGCAAGAGAAGCAGCCGCTAAAGGAGACTGGAGCCACCCAGGAAAAGAGGCGCAGATCTGGAGAAAGAAGCGTAGTAGCTGAAGGTAATATCCAAGCTTTATTGTTGTTTTAATCAACACAATGGCATCGCTATTTTATACAGATTTGAAGCAGCAGCTGTTGAGGAAGTTCGCTGAAGGGAAGAGATTGCTGTCCAAATCAAGTGTTTAACTGTGTTTTGTAGGAGAGATGTGCACCCACCAAGACAAGATAATCAAAGAGATCTACTATCGAGGAAAGCGCTGTTAATCAGAAAGAGATTTCCTATTGGAAGAAGTTTGATAGAGGAGAAGCATTGCAAAGTCAAAAGAGGCACAGGAGTTTTGTCAAAGTCAAAGAAGCTGCCAGGCTGTCCGAAGGAGGAGCAGACCCAGTCAAGCAAGAAGGAGCAAGTTTTGTTTGTAGCCGCCACAGTTTAAAAAGGAGTCTTTAGGCATAAAGATCATAAATATTGAAAAGGTATTTATGGCTGGTTGATAAAAGTTATTGTATCTTTAGACAGTAAAATGTGAAGTTAAAATGATGAAGAATGTTATGTAGAAAGAATCCCAGAATTTAAAAATTGTTGTTATCAAAAGTCAAATAATGTCATGTTCAAGAAGTATTATGTATCTCTAAGAAATTGTAAGAGGTTGTTGGGAATTCTGATTTGTAAAGCTTGAAGAAAGGTTGCATTGTGATAAGACAATTTGAAGGTGGAGGAGTCAAGTATTGAAAGATTGTGGAATCAAGAAGGTTAATCAAGTATATAAGGTAAGTTGAAATTAATGGGAAAAGCGGATAGAGTAAAGAAAGAGAAAACAAATAATTTAGAAGAAGAATTAATAAAGGTGAAGAAAGAAAATACAAGTTTAAAATGTGAAAATGATTTTTTAGAAAAGGAATTGGAAAAATTAAGAAAAGAAATGGGAGCAGAAAAATGTAAACTTTTAAATGAAATTAGTGATTATACAGAGGCAATTGAAGAGCTAGAGGATAGGTTAAAGTTTGTGGAAGAAGTACATAATTGGCAAATGAAGGAATCATGCAAACTTGAAGAAAAGAATAAAGAGCTTGAAGCAAAGTTAAAACTATTTGACGAGGTTCAGAAAAAGAATGAAGATCTGGAAGAAAAATTCAAGAGATTAAAAGAAGAAAATAGTTTGCAAAAGGAAGAAATATCAAAACTGAAAGAAGAAAATAAATGTTTGAAAACAAAACCATTGGTGTATGAGGTTGCATGTGGTACTGAAGACTCGTGTTGTTCTATTAATCAGTCAACCGATTCGTGTGATACTAAAGACTTGCATAGTTCAATTGATGAATCAGTTGGTTTGTGTGATGTAGCTAAAGTTCTTATTGATGAAGAATGCAAAGATAAAGATGATAATGTGTTTGCAAATCATGTTAATTGTGATGAAAATAATGTTGGTTTGAAAATAATGAAGAAAATGGGATATAAAGGACAAGGACTAGGAAAACACGGACAAGGAATGAAGGAGCCAATATAACCAGTTATGAGGCCAAAATTTGAAGGTCTTGGATACATTGCAGGTAAAGGAAATGATACAAGTACAAACAAATTTGTTCAACAAAAGCAATATGTGCACTGTTCACATTGTAATAGGAAAGGACATACAAAAGATAAATGTTGGGACTTACACCCTTGCAGTGTGTGTGGTTTGAAAAATCATTATGAAAAGAAATGTTGGAATAATGCATCAAAGAAAGATTCTATGGAAGGTTGTATGAAAATGGATTGTGGATGGAATTATGGATCAAGTTGGAAAAAGATTACAAACATGTTGAAAATGTTGTATAGATGTTCATATGTCAAAGATGATAGGAATCAAGCACAATTTGTTGGTCTTGTAAGACGTCATGAAAAATGGAAAGCTATAGATAACAAGAAGACTTCCAATTTGAAGTTCTGATAATCAAGGTTTGAATGACTGCCGTAGCAGTGGGACAAGTTGGTAAAGACTTGAAAAGAGATCCGCAAATCTCAAAGATAAGCTTGAATGTATTCTGCAAGAATGATTGAATGAGTCTATAGACATGAAAGACAAAATTTGGAAATTGTTAGTAGAAATTAGGGGGGAGTGTTGGAACATACTAATTTCTATAGGATATTGTACAACAGTATGCCAATGTATTGTATGGTGGATAAAACAAAGAGTACGCTGATGTCCTGGAATCTTCCATAAGCATCCCGTGATCTCTTATCTCCTGCATTATCTGGAACCTTTTGAACACCTCTATAAAAGAACACCAATGTAAATCATTTTGCAATGAATACAAACTGTAGTGTGCAACAGCACATTGGGCAAATCGTTGTGTTTCATATTTGTGTGTCTGTTTGAACTCCATCCACCTCCAACAAGAACTAACTATGTTACAAATTGAAAGAAGCGGAGTAAGTGCTAAAGATGTACTAAGTAAACAAATACCTACTTATTGCAAAAAGTAGGAAATTAGAAATCCAAGAAATGAATGAAGACAACATAGATACCAAGCGTTGATACCTACTTCTGTTCTAATCACCTTTAAAATTAAAGGTTTATCCCAAGCGCTGATACCAATATCACTTAGTATGCGCTTTCCTTTACTTGTTTTGAGATTTATGGCGCAGGAAAAGAGTTGTTTCTTTACAGACAAAGTGATTTTATGATGCCTGTGCATAGATCTTACTCAGTACCCAAACTCATGAATATCACACACAGCTGTTTGTTGTTTTCAATGCAGCCTTCTGTAGTAACTACCCCACCACTAATTCTTGTGAGTCTTATGTGCACCAAGGACATCATAGCTCTACATGGTCTTTACAACTTTCATCGCTGTTTTATCCATTGTCACTTGAGAGTACGTGATTCCATGAAGTAACTATGGATACATCATGCACAAAAGGTATCATAGAGAACATCAAAGAGATAGAAGCCAAAATGGCATGAATGCAAAAGAATAAAGCTAATAAGCAATCTGCCCAAATATTAAGAATGAGAGATTTTGGAGTTCATGCCCTATACAATGGTATGGCCTTCCACACAATCTCAATGCCTACAAAAAGTATTAATGAGAGTGGATGAAAGAAGCCCTCTGCCATGCCTACAAAGATTATCTATTATTTGCGCAAATTTGCACCCTCCAACTAATGAAACTATTGATGAATTAGTATCAAGATTATGCAAACATGGGCCTTATGACATCAATGGTAAAACATTTAAACCATACATAGTAAGAGTTGGGAATGTAAAAAATCTAGTACACCCAGACTTGCTTCCTATTTTTATTGAGATGTTAGTTGAACAACGTTTAGATGAGAAACAACATAATGAACCCGATTCTCAAAAATGATGAGGCACATAAATTTACTGCAACACTTAGAGCTAAGTTTGAGGAGTTGTCAGACAAAATACAGTGTACCAGCGAATAAATGTCCTTACTCTAAATTTACCAATCAGTGGAAAGATTGAAATGCATGTAACGTGATTACAGGGCATATACAAAACGATGATGTGGTTTCTTTGTTTTTTTTTTAGCTAAAAACAAAGTAAATACAAAGAGAAAAAGTGACAGTCATTGAAAGCTTGTGAACCTAGGATACTTGAAAATGTAAATGCTCTTTGCTTGGCATTGACAAATATAACGACGAAAGTATCTAGCAATGTATATAACAAAGATAAGCTTCAAAAGGCTGCGCTACAAAAGAACAGTCCATAATATATGGCAAAGCATTTGAACTTGCAATTCCACTTATGATACCGTCCTAGAAAATCAAAGCATAAGATAACTTTGTTAAATGATTTAGAACTGAGAAGTACTATCTATGGTGAAACAGATCATGCTAAAACGAATATTAGAACAACATCCATTATATTACTACCATGTAAGATATTGCACAAAAAACACCATTGAAGCTTAGTTAACCCAAAATATTAGGCAAAGGCCCTCCTAGTGCCATTATGTGAACCTTAAATCAGCCTTACTTCAAACAATGACCACAGTTATTTGTTAATCCATTCAAAATAATCCAATCTAAGATTCCTATGAAATACTTGACTATGCTAAAATATGAAAACTAAGTAGAACAAAGACCACTAAATTGTAAGCATATAAAAACATAATCAAAACCTTATCTCATAGTGGATTGGTGCTTCTATTGAAAGAAGCCCTTTCCCAATCCTTGCTAAGCTTCATGATATGAAAATGCTATGAGAATGGAGTGGGCAAAATCAATTCTCAATTGAAGAGAGTGACTTTGCATGGGATTGTGGAGATGAAATGCTAAGATTGTGGAGGATAAAATCAATGGAGATGATCTCTATTTATAAAATAGAATGATAGAAGAATGCCAAACATGGAGGATGTGGGACTAAAGATCCACCAATGAGAAGAGACCACTTGTCAACTTGTGATAAGTTGAGGAATGAATACATTTTGGTCAATGTGCCAAAGAGGGGGAGATTCAAATTTGAATTTGAGAGTTAAATGCTAAGTGGGGAACATGTAAGAGAGAAGTTATTGCCATGTTGGAAGGGACAAGTCAACCTTCTTTCAAATTCAAATTTGAGGAATATTCTTCCAAAAATGCTTTGTTGAGGGAAAATGATGAATTTATAAATGACTTAAAATGCTTTATTGGTGCAAGTGGGAAAAGCTAGAGGATGTGATGGGTGGTTAGATTAGATTAATCAAGATTAAATTAGCTTAGATGATGATTAGATGCTTTGACCCATTTGACTTAGATATTATGATTTATTTAAATAAAAAAGGGATGGAATATGTATTTGGATTTCAATTAAATTTAAAAGTTTGGTTTATTTAATTAAAAGGTTGATGTGAGACTTAAATTAAACAAAGTTGATTTATTTAATTTAAATAACCTTATGAATGAATTAAATAGACCTGATTTACTTGGTGAATGGATTTAATGAGCTTGATTTATTTAATGAGCAGATGAATATGAATTAATCAAATGCATGATGTCAATTTCACGTGTCTACAATTACAGTCAACTCATGCATGAAAAATGAATAAAAGACAAAGTTTAAAGGATAATACATAATTGAAATGGCATGAAGGAGCATCTCTCTCTAGATATAGAATCAAATGAATTGAAAAATTCATCATGATAAGTCCTAAAATGAGAATCAAGTGATTTATTCCATGATAGTAGTGTATATAGCTAAATAGGACAACATATTAAAGATTAGGAAAACATGAATTAAGCAAACATAAACTAAAAGTATGTCAAATTTTCACAAGTACGACTGCAATGATGGTCAACATGGTATCAAGAGCCAAAGGGAAATCACAAGCAACTAACCTAGAAAGAGTTAAGTATGATAGTTTTACAAGGCAAGACCTTATGGAAATGAAAACTTAGTCCTATGAGAATGAGACCCTCTAAGACAAGACAATGATGACATTGAGGGCATTGTTAAGATGATGTTAGGGTCTGCTATAATTAGGATTCTAAGAATTCAAAGAACCTTATCCAACACCATAAGGGGACCTATTTCCCTTCAAACTTATTCAAACCATGTTCTATATGTATGCAAGAGTAGTTTAAAAAGAATCATTGATAGCAATGACAGTTGGAGCAACATACAACTATCATCCATTTATATAGGAGATGAAAGACATTTATTAAAGGAGCATATTTATACCTATGAATTGAATAATTCAACCAACATCATCCCCTATGCCATAATCAAGATTTTTTCATATGTCTTTAAGGAGAAAATGAAGGAGACAAGTTTTCAAGTGCCTAAGATGAGGTCAAACTACCAGGTCAAAGGAGGAATATTTAATTATCTTTTTAAAAAACATGTCCTATATTCTCTCCTATGCGGGGATAGAGAAAAGGGATGCCTAATAGAGTTAGTAATTAATTATTTCTATGAAATTATTTGCTAAGATTATAACTCAATTGCAAGAGAACATTATTGTAAAATCTCTTTTTCAATAAATATAGTATTTTCTCATATTTGTACTCAATTTTCTTGTATTTTTTAATCAATAAACAAGTTATTTTAGTTTCTTAGGAGTTGTACATTGTGTAAAATTTTATAAATGGTTGATATAATCATGTAGTGATGATAATTTATCCTAGATTTCTAATCCTACTTCTTGTTACCTTCATGCAGAAATATATGTATGTTGCAGGTCATTACTTTTGTTTGTTTAGTTAAGCAAAGACTTAGTTGCGAGAATGTTGTTATTTAGACCTCTAAAAAAATATTTTAACTCCTTCTAAATGTTGGTTTAGATTTGAACCTTGTTATGAAATAATGATACAAAGATATGTCAATATCTTGAGTTATGCATGATGTAGTCTAGCTTATTGAACATATTGTGTACTCAAAAGAGAAGTATTAATCATTAAAAATCTAGTGTATCATGCCCTTTATACTTTGGAATTTATTTTTATGTTCAATTTCTTTCATTTTCCTTGCATTAGTAGTAGAGTAAGTTATATTTTAGGTGCTACACTAGGGGAACCAACCCTCTCTAGAGATTCACTCCAATATATAGGTCACCCATAGCCTAGGAGTGTTTCCATGGTATCAATTGAAGAGAGATTTAACCTATTACTTTCTCAAGGGTACAATTAAATCTAATAATAGGTATACAAAAGATGTAAATGTTACTATATTTTTATATTTATAAATACTCCAGAGAATTCTCACTTTGAAAGCATATTAAATATGGATATAATTAAAAGAAATTATACAAGGTAAATCTCTTAGCAAAACTATATTCAAAGAAAATGGAGTAGGCCTAAAAGTCCTAGAAAAATCATGTATATGTATGTGTGTGTGTGTGTTAATGTATGTATATGTGTATATATGATGCATGAGCATTGACACCTTCAATTTTTTGATTTGCATTTTGAATTTTTTACTTTGGTGTTTTGTCTTTGTTTTTTAAAATTTTGGCTTAAGTTTGATGTTTAATCAGATGACATCTTTGGTGTGCTAAACTATTCCCACTCCATGGTGTTAACACTAGTTTTGGGGGAATTTTGAATATGAAAACAAAAATAAATGTTCTACATATACATCATTGTGTAATAAGGGAAAAAAAAGTTAATGGTGGTAGTTTAGAAAAGAAAAAAAAAAGGCAAGATCATCATAGGAGGAGATAGTGGATGGTTGGTGTGTGAAGACGAGGTAGTTGACAGGCATAGAAAAAGGGAAAGAGCATTGGCAAGAGTAACAAGTTGATGGTTGTTCAAAAAAATAGGAATTAACAATGACAAGGGCATGAATGGATGCATAATACAATTATTATTGTGTTAAAAGGGAATGAAATTGGATACTTTCCAGTTGAACCAAGAATCTCTATATGGGGCATTCGAAGTTTGTTGTGTTTGCTATGTAAATTGTCCTTTGATTCAAACCAACTATGGCATTGATCATTGACAGATTGGATTACTATTTTTGAAGACTGAATTAAAACAACTCAAAACTATTTTTTGGAGTGGAGTTTAACTACATTGGTCATCAATTTTTGGTATAAGAGTAGTGCAAGTGATTTGGCAAGATAAAATTAGGCAAGATGCCACTGAGAAGAATTCTAAGAGGAGGTGCTTGAGGAGGTGTCATAAGGAGCATGAATGAAGGGATTCTTGAGTTGTTGCATAACCTTATGGCAAGAATGGATGCCATAGAGCAGGCACAAAGGAGAGGATTACCTATTGGAGATATAAGTGACAATGAAGAAGAGGAGTAGCAAGCTAGAGAAGAGGTGGTTCATGGAGAAGAAGAAGAAGAACCTAATGGGATTGAATTAAAATTACTGAGAGTAGTCATGGGGATTGGAGCCAAGCTCAAGATAGAGGTTCCCACCTACTCTAGAAGCCTCAATGGAGAGGAACTCATTGATTGCATCAATGAGCTTGATAAATATTTTGAATACAAAGAAGTATCAAAGGAGAAACGAGTCAATTTTTCATGTACAAGACTCAAGGTCATGTTGCTATGTGGTTGGATTATGTTCAATTGAAAAGAAGAAAGAAAAACAAGGATAAGATAACCTCTCGGAACATAATGGTTTCCAAAATGAAAGCAAAATTCCTTCCTAGAGACTACCAAACTAACTTGTTCAAAAGATTAAAAAATCTTAAGTACAAAGACATGAGTGTGAAAGAATACACAAAGGAGTTCTATGAGCTTGTGATGCTATCAGGGCATAGTGAAGAGGATATGGAGAAGGTAGCTAGGTACCTCAATGGATTTAGATATAGTTTGCAAGATGAATTGAATCTTTTGTCACCAAGGAATCTTGAGGAAGCCTATAAATTTATCATTAAGGTAGAGGAGAAGCTTATGAGAAAGTAAAATTAGCAAGGAAGAGGATCAAGAGGAAGAGGGTAGCACTCTAATAGAGGACGTATGCACCATCAAGGTGAAGTAGGCACTTCTAGTGGACAATCCAATACGGAGAGAGGAGGCTTAAAAAATAGAGGGAGACCGTTTGGAAGAGGAGGTTATCAGGGAAGAGGAAGAGGCTTTCTAGGAAAGAGTTTTAATTGTAGCAAGTATGGCCACAAAAGTTGGGAGTGTTTTGAATTTACACAAGAAGGCCACATAAGGCCTGAGAGAAGTAATCAGATTGTGCAATCTGACCAAGAGAGTGTATGGTCACCATCTCATCACTTAGAAGAACTTGAGATAGGAGATTCTTTGTTGTTCAAGAGAGTATTTTTTAAGCCACCAAAGGAGAGTCAAGAGCTTGTACAAACAAGATCTTTATTCAAAACCAATTGCAAGGCTAAAGGTAAGTGTTGCAAACTTATTGTTAACAATGGTAGTATGGATAATCTTAAGTCAATTGAAATAGTGGAAAAGCTAGGTCTTACTAGAATCAGACATCCTAATCCATATCAAGTTTCTTGGTTGCAAAAAGGGCATCAATTATTGGTAAATGAGCAGACCTCTATAGAGTTTCAAATAGGTAGTTATAAGGACACTAGTATGTGTGACACTATGCCCATAGATGTTTTCCATGTGCTTCTAATTGGTAGGCCTTAGAATTTGATAGGAGATTTGTACATGATGGAAGAAAAAATACCTACATTTTTCAAAAGGATGGTAAAAAACATACATTGTTACCTTTGAAAGGAGAAGTCTAAGTGGATAATAAGAGAAACAATAGTCTAAGCAAGGCTATGTTGGTGAGTGGAAAATAATTTTTATGTGATATGAAGAAAGAAGAAGTGGGATATGCATTGGCACTCAAGCCTAAGGTTGCACTTACCTCTACTAAGTTGGATGACTCACCGAATGAGATACATGACATATTGAGAGAGCGTATGGATATTATGGTAGCTAATTTGCTTAATGAGTTTCCTCCAATGATGAGCATTAGTCACCATACGGATTTGGTTTTAGGGGCTAGCCTACCAAACCTTAAGGATGCATATAGATTGACTCCCAAGGAGAATGAGAATATTAGAAAGCATGTTGAAGAGTTGCTATAAAAAGGATTGATATGGGAGAGTCTTAGCCCTTGTGTTGTAGCAATAGTCTTAGTACCCAAGAAATAAGGTGATTAGAGAATGTGTACAAAATCCAAAGAAATAAATAAGATTACCATTAGGTATAGGTTTCTTATTCCAAGGATGGATGATTTAATGAATTTTTTGAGTGATTATATAATGTATTTTTTAAAGATAGACTTGAAGAGTGGCTACCATCATATTAGAATTAGCCCTGGGGATGAATGGAAGACAAAGCTTAAAAATAATGATGGTCTTTATGAATGGTTTGTTATGCCCTTTGGGCTTACAAATGTACCTAGTACTTTTACGAGGCTTATGAATGAAGTCTTGCAACCATTCTTGGGGGATTTTGTAATAGTTTATTTGGATGATATACTAGCTTTTAGCAAGTTTAAGGAAGAAAATCTAGATCACTTAAGGCTAGTTATGACATAGTTGCATGAGGAGAAGCTACTAATCAACCTCAATAAGTGTACCTTTATAAAGATTTAATTAGTTTAGTTGGGTTTTGTGGTATCTAGAGAGGGATTGAAGATTCACAAGGAGAAGGTAACTAAGACCATTGTTGATTGGCCAACACTGAGTAGTGTTTATGAGGTAAGAAATTTTCATGGATTGCTAGTTTTTATAGAAAATTTATCAAAAAATTTAGTAGCATAGTTTCTCTTATACTTGACACTATAAAAGGACATAAAAATTAGTTTGAATGGACTCAAGAGGCTAATTTTTTTTTTTAATTTCTGAAAAAGAAAGAGACCAAACAACCTATACTTGTGTTAGGGTGATCCCACAATAGTGGTTTACAATTTTTGGCCAAACTAGACACTAAAATTTACTATTTTTAACTAAATCTTCACATTTGGGCACCTATAGCGGCTAAACCATGAGGAATTTAAAGATGATGCAAACTAGAGTCTTGTCACATTTTGTCTATAGATTATAAAAATATTTTTTTCAAAACTTTTGGAATTAGATTGCACTTCTTTTTCCATCTCCCACGAAAACCGGTTTTTTCAAAAACAACATTTTTAAAAAGTGATGCACACCGTATAACAAATAACTTTTTTCCATGAAGGATAAAATTCTAATTCTTTCGAATTTAGATTTGTAACTCTGATATCTAGTGCTTCCACTTGGTTAGATAGTTTTTATTGAATATTTTTCTTTAATCAAGTTTCGAAGTCAAGTCAATTACAATTTAGACATAGCGACCGTATAACGCTGTAAATTTTTTAATATATTGAAATTCAATTTTTTGTTGGATCAAGGACTTCAATATCCGGTGCACTCACTTTAATTTTTTTTGATAATCTACTATTTTTCCACATGTGCAGAACAAAGACCTTCATTTTCGGTGAATAACCTATGTTTAATAAAACTAAAAAAAAAATACATAATAAAATCAAAACATACAAAAATTATATTCATTGGATAGCTTGTTTCAAGGACTATATGATTCCAGAAGGGTTTTTGAAGACTTCTCCATTTTCATCCTCAACTTGAGCTCCGAAGCGTAAAACAATATACTTTTTTTGTGTGTCAGGAGGGGGATGAGGGGCAAGGGGGGTTCGAATGAACCCCTAGGGGATCAAGCGAACCCCAAGAGGTTCACTCGAACAAGGGTTCGGCTGAACCATGGTTCGAGTGAACCTCTTCAAGGGGGTTCGCTTGAACCCCCTTTGCTATTCATTTTTTTTGTTTTTTCACGGCCAAAATTTAAAGGGGTTCTCTCAAACATTGGTTCGAGCGAACCCCTAATGCATTCAGTTGAACCAGTAGGTTTGTACGAACCCCCAAAATCACTTTTTTTGCTTTGGGGTCATTTTTTGTGAGTTTTCCTTCCTCACTTGAATTGTAAACCACTATTGTGGCTTCACTCGTTACCTAATTTTAACAAAGTTTTTCAAGTGGAATGCGATGCTAGTGGCTTAGAAATAGGGGTTGTCCTTAGTCGAGAAGGGAAACTAGTTACTTATTTTGGTAAAAAATTAAAAGATGCTAAGAAGAAATATTTAGCTTATGACCTTGAATTTTATGCATTAGTGGACAATCTTTGAAGAAGTTGAGGCATTACTTGCTTCCCAAAGATTTTTTTGTTTACAGAGATAACCACACACTCTAGTTTATTAACAGCCAACACAAGTTGAGTCAAAGGCATACAAAGTGGGTGGAGTACCTTCATATTTTTAACTTTTTATTGAAACACAAGAGTGGCAAGTAGACAAAGTTGTTGATGCATTAAGTAGATGAAGTCTATTGCTACAAGAGATTTAGGCAAACAGTGTTGGGTTTGAGATCTTGAAAGAGTTGTATGAAACTGATCTAGATTTTAAAGATGCATATGAAGCTTGCAGTAGTCCTATCAGCAAAGATATAGGATCATGGACTGATTTTATGTTGCAAGAGGGCTTTCTATTCAAAGGCAATTAGTTGTGCATTCTCATAGGGTCAATGAGGGAGAATATCTTGAAGGAGAAGCATTATGGCAGCCTAGCAGGACATTTTGGGCAAGACAAAACTTACCTACAACTAAGTACACACTATTATTGGCCATGAATGCAAGCAGATGTGAAGAAGTATGTGGAGAGATGTAGAGTATCCCAACATGAAAAGGGCAACAGTCAAAACACAAGTTTTTACTAACTATTTGTGCCACATAAGCCATGGGATTCTATAAGTATGGATTTTTTAGTAGGATTTCCTAGAACTCAAAGAGGTAATGATTCCATTTTCATATGGGTATGTGCAAGATCATCATGGAAAAAATAGGCCCTTAAGTGGCAAAAAATTCAAAAAAATAAGAGTTTGGCAATTTGACGTAAAAATTTGAATAAGTTATCTATATTATTTTAAAAATATATAAGAATAGAATCTGTAGCAAATTGAATGTAGTTTCTAAACTACTTGTTTAATTTTTTTTAACAAAAAATCTATTGGTGAAAATTTGAAATTTCAATGCAGTAGTACTCAAATTTCGGAAAAATAAGAAGTAGGTGTCTATCGACCACCCTAACCACAATAAAATGATAATATTTTTATAATATTTTAGATATAAGTAGATGACTCATGTCTGAATGTGATACATATTTTTTTGTAATTTATTTCCAAGTAAATAATAATTATGAATTTTTTATTACAACTTTTAAAAAATATAAAAACTCGTATGTCTGACCACCTTAACTTGGTCAAAACTTCATGAAATTTAATTTTTCTTTTTTTAATCATATAATATGTGAAGCATATAATGTGACACATGTTTTGGATTCAAAAAATGTGATACTGTTTGAAAGCTATAGATGTTTTTCAATCATCTTATCGATCAGGACTTTAGTTGTAATTCAAATAGAAAATGAATAATAATTATTTATTAAATTGAAAGTAAAGAATAATTTATATTGGTGGAAAGTTGAGAATCTCCTTTAAAAACCCTTTTCGTTTCATTAATTTTGGGTTAAAAAAAGTCATCAGCCACATACCCTACACATACCCATAATATTGCCACTTTTTGGTCCATCATGATCCTGCACATACCCATATTTTTTGATAGATTATCAAAAATGGTTCATTTCATTCCTTACAAAAATCCTAGTGATGCAACAAGTATAGCTAACTTGTTTCTCAAAGAAGTGGTTAGATTGCATGGTATGTACACAAGAGTATAATATCTGATAAATACTCTAAGATTGTGGGTCACTTTTGGATAAAAACTTTGGAAGAAGTTGGGCACACATCTTAGTTTTAGTTTATCTTACCATCTCCAAATATATGGTCAAGTAGAAGTAGTCAACACAATTTTGGGAAATATGTTGAGGTGTCTTGTTGGAAACACACCTGGTAATTGGGATATGGCTTTAGCACAATTTGATTTTGCATATAATGATTCTTCAAATATAAGTACAAGTTCGATCCTATTCTATATTATCTATGGTATGCATCCAAGGGGTGTATTTAAACTCAGAGATCTTGGTAATTTTGAGAGAAGTGTAGATGGTGAGGAATTTTCCAAAGGTATTCATGGCCTTCATGAAAAGGTCAAATTTTAGATTGAGGGGAGAAACCAACTATACAAGTACACTAATAAGAAGAGAAGAGAAGTACATTTTCAAGTTGGTGATATCATTTTGGCTCATCTTAGTAAGGAGAAATTTCCAAAATGTGAATACAACAAACTAAAAATGAAGAAGACAAGTCCTTGCAAAATTCTCAAAAAGTTTAAATCGCCATTGCTTATGAGATAGCTCTTCCTTCTGATATGGGTATCTTTCCCATGTTCAATGTGGCTGATCTCTATCCCTACAGAGGTGAGGAAATAGATGGAACAATAGACACAAAGCTAATTACAAGATGGGAATAGCAGGTGACCAAGCCAGCTTCTATTTACATTTACTATATTTTGGAGAAGCAATTGCTGAAGAAGACCTAAGGAAAGGAATATTTCAAGTACTTGGTGAAATGGAAGGATCATCTTTTGGAGGATGTCACTTGATTAGAGATCTCCAAATACAGTCATAGTATAGATGACCTCATGAGCAGCAACTCATGATTTTGGTTTTTGTTTTTGGGAGAGCCCTAATGCAGGAGCATCGATACCTTCAATTTTTTGTTTGTATTTTGAATTTTTTACTTTAGTTTTTTGTCTTTTTTTCCTTGAATTTGATGTTTAGGTAGATTCCATCTTTTTTCTGCTAAACCATTCCCCACTCCATTGTGTTAATACTAGTTTGTGGGGCAATTTGAATATGAAAATAAAAATAAATATTATACATATACACCATTGTGCAAGAAGGAAAAATGGTTAATGGTGGTAGTTTAGAAAAGAAAAGAAAGTAAAGATCATTGCAAGAGGAGGTAATGGATGGTTGGTGTGTGAAGAAGAGGTAGTTGGCATGCATGGAATAGGGGAAGGAGAATTGATGGGAGCAACAGGCCAATAGTTGTTAAGGAAAAAGAGAAATTAACAACTATAGGGGTGTGAATGGCTACATAATATAATTGTTGTGTAAAAAGGGAATGAAATTGGATACTTCCAATTGGATTGAGAATCTCTCTCTATGGGGAAGCTGAATTTTGTTGTGTTTAATATGTAAATTGTACATTGAATCAAACCAACTATGGCATTGATTATTAACAAAGCAAATTACTATTTTTGAAGACTAAATTAAAACAACTCAAAACTAGTTTTCAGAGTGAAGTTTAACCGTTTCCATCAATATGTGTGTGTGTGTATAAGGAATCTATTGTAGAGTAAATAATGATAATGACTTAAATTATTTTCCTCATCTTAATGAAGTGTCATGGAGTGTGATCCAAAATATTAGATAAAGCATTTGCACATAATTCTCTCTCTCTCTCTCTCTCTCTATATATATATATATTTAGAGAGAGAGAGAGAGAGAGAAATTGATGTAAAAAAAATTCGACAAGGAAATCTTAATGAGGTGATATCTATAAAATATCCTAATAATTTTATGGTGAAGGGACATGAGCACTTTTTTCCTAGGTTAAATAAATATTTGTAAATTTTGATTAAGTCACCAAGAATGTGGTATCAATAATTTAATGCTTCTATATTTTATTTTCACTTCATAAAGATTGAAGCTAATCATTTGATTTATTTTAAAGTAATGGATGATCGACTAATAATCACATTCTTATATGTTAATGATATGTTATTTATTGATAGTAAAAAGGGAATTATTGGTGAACTTATGGGTCAATTATCTATAGCTATGTAATTAATAGTAAAAATTAGTTAAATCAAAAGAAGTATATTAACACTACTTTATATGTTTTGTCATGCAGGATTACAAACTAATTAACATTCCTCTACTAATTCCTACTTTGTTATCTAAAGAAAAATACTTTAAAATAGATTATGATCTTGAAGAAATACATAAAATTCCATATATAAATGTTGTGGGAACACTCATGTATGTTGTGGTTTTTATAATACCAAATATTACCTAAGTATTAATGGGAGTTTTGAGTAGGCTTATGTTCAATCTTAGAAAAGAACAATAGACTTATATGAAAAAAAAAATATAGATATTTATGTAGAAATTCTAACCATTGCATATTTATCATGGGACTAATAATGTGGGAGAAAATCTGACTTGCAAGGATTTGTTGATTCTGATTTCCCTAGTGATCTCAATTATAGGAGGTCTACGAGTGACTATATCTTTATTTTGTTTACAGGATTAGTTATTTGGATTAAAAATTACAACCTACAAATATTTGGTCTAGTTTGTAATAATATAACATATCTATGATGCATGAGTGTCTTGTCTAGCTAAAATCATAATTTATCATGATAGAAAAATGTATAATAATGTTTAGTATTGCTTTATTTGGGAAATGGTTGAGGGTGTAAGAGTCCTATTACAAAAGTGAACACCATAGATAATATTTCATATTCTCTCACTAATCTAATGAGAATAAATAATTTCATTTAGTGTAGGGGCATAAGCATCATTCCCTCTAGATCTTGATTTTATTTTTTTGTTCGATTTTAGTGTGTTTCCTTATGCTTTTATAAGGAGTCTAACAAGTGGAATAATGTTAGGATAAGTTGTATCAACCTTACAGTCATAATATTAATAAATAATAACTTGTTTGTATTGGTATTCCATCTTTAGTGCCAAGTTTATCTTCACTTGGGAAATTTTGAATCCAATCTAAAGGTGGCATTAATTTCATCTAAAGTGTTTTCATGTCCTAATATGAGTAAGAAGGCATCCCACATTGAGTTGGCATGTTTTTCCAAGTGTTGACATCTTGGATGGTGTGTAAGAGCATCATGATAAGGGTTACTGATCCAAGTGGATCTCTGAACCCTAGAAATTCATCTATTTTGAATGTCTATGGAAGCTGCATCATTGTGAAGATCTCATCGAATTGGATTCAACGCAAGTTGAACAGGCTCAATTGGAGTTTGTATGCTCCAATTATGGCTAGTCAAAGTCAGGTCAACACGAGTACCAAGGGCGAGAAAAAAGGTGAAAATTTCATCATCACCAAATTGGTCAAAATCAACATCATTGTGTAGATCTCATCGAGAGCTTTCCAATGATGTTCATTTCATGCAAAATGGAGCTCGTATGAGGGAGATACAATTGGTCAAAGTTGGGTTGACTTGTTGGTACACTGATGACATCATTATGTTGACATGGACCACTCGGACTCCAACACATGGAATCTAAGTCAAAAAATCATTGCTTGACATCTGGCATTCCTTTGGCCAACCGCACCTTGACACGTGGCACTCCACCCATAGTCTTTTATTAAAAATAAAAGTACAAATAAAAATATATATAAATAATAAATAAAAAGTAAAAGATATTCCATCCCTTTTTTTCTTGCAAGATTGAAGGGATTTAAGTGGGAATTATTCCGTTAAGACAATATTTCCCTAATTAAAGGGAATAATAAACAAATATCCCTTAAATGAAGGAATTTTATTCCTAAAGAGAAGGTTAAGATCTAAAAAAATATTAATAAATTACACCCTCCCTAATTTAAAGGGAAACCATCCCTTTAATATAATAGAAGTCTAAATATATTATGAGAGACTAAAATTCTCTAATGGTCCTTATGAATTGTAGGGAGATTATTTTTATCCAAAATGTTTTCATGAGTGGTTCGGAAGGATTATTTTGTAATATAAAGGGGGATATCATATGATAAAATCAAATGGGCTAAAAATAATAAACCTCTTAAACGAAAGCCCAAAAAATAAAATTTATAAAGGGCTAAGGAAGATTATTTCGAGAGGTGGAAATTTTTCCAAGGGGATTAAGGGAGATTTTTATTTGTAAATAAGGAAGATTGTTAAAAATTCTTACCTTATATGGGAGATTATGGGGATTTTATGGTTTTACCCCTAATTGGCAAAATTGCTTGTATAAAAAGGGGGTAAAGGGTGAGTTTAGGCATCCAATTCTTCCTCTCATCGTTTTTGCTTGGTTAAGCATTTTTGTGAGGGAATTTTGAGAAGGAATTTGAGTTGTGATGTTGTTTTGCGTCTATAGTAGGTCCTTTCAAAGCAAAGTCAGTATTTTCACTCTTTGTAAATCGTCCTTAGCTTCGAGAGATTTTGTGATGGGATTTGAGTGAGATACTTTTTAGGACTTTGTGGATAGCCTACAGTTCTTTGTAAGGTAGTGTTGCAAGAGGCTCCTTTGGAGATTGTACTATGAATTCAAGGCATTTTAATAGATTGGTCACTTAGTTGAGCTAGACTTGGAGACATAGTCCACCTAGACGAACTTCGCAATCAAATATGTGTCCTCTCTTTCTCTCTTGATTTTGTGCTATCATTCTCTCTATCTAAATGTTCCTGTTACTCCAATGTTAATGTATTTTCACCTTTGCGCATAATCACTTAGCAATGTTTGTCATAGATCCCTTCCGCATTATAGATCAGTTACATATGACATCCTTATGGAATAGAAGAACATGTAAGAGGGAGGTTAATTTATAATCTTGAAAAGCCTTATAATAGAGTTGAACACTCATCGTGAAGCATTTAGTGTACATGAGCATGAAGACAAAGTGGATTTCCAAGTTTGGGTAGTAAAATATTCTTGTTTATGATAGTATGATGTGTAATGAATATGCTAATAATAGATTGGGGTATCTTGTATGAAGAAGGATATTAGGATTCAGGTCCAACTAATCAAGATTGCATATATCCTTTATCATTATAAATGGTTTACCATAACCCTACTATGGTTTGACATTGTCATTCTTCTACAAATTAGAGCTTGGAGTAGGAGGTTTCATAGGTTATTTCATATGTTATATAGGTACTATTATGTTTCTAGAATTTATAGGGATAAAATGATGTGTTGTAACTTGATTGTTCATTAATACAAAATTGGGTCTCTTTGGGTGTGAATTTTTTCTCACAAGGTTTTCTCTTCATAATTATTATCTTATAGTTTGCAACCAATTTCATTGTTGTTTCCATTTTTATTTTATTTATCATTTTTAATCATCTTGGTTACATTATATTTCATCAACTTTCACTATATATTATACTATACATCAAAACATCTCAATCATTTCTATTTCTCCTCTTTGTAGAATCTACAAAATTGCCTAGTCGTGGCATAGTTCCAACACCTAACCTTGGACTTCCTAGAAGATTTAGATCTCCCATGGGATATGGATCTGGACTTTTCTTTCTTCTTGTACCTATTTTTTATTTATCTTTCAATCTTCTACAAATCGATAGGGTCTCTTTTAGTATATTTAGCATATTTTCATTACCTTGTTTGAGAGTAAAGTAGCTACTACCTCATCCATTTTAATTTTCAAGGAAATACTCTCAATATCCATCACCAATTCATCCCATAATTTTGGAAAAGGTCCTATGTTATGGCCTACTCATGTAGATTCAACAAAATGGAATGTATCAAGTAGATCCTAATGAAAACCTTCACTTTTTATCCAATAGATTGTAACTATATTGTGACATTATGGTGGGCTTGAATTTGGATAAAAATTCCCATAGATCTATATCTATAATAGTATCCTCTATCTTGAGCTTACATAACTCAAATTTAGTGTCGGTGAACCTCTTCATCTCTCTCCTTGACATTCTTTCAATTTTCTTTCAAAATTTTCTTCTACAAAAGCTCCCACTCAATCTAAGATTAGTAAGAAAATCTTTTCCCCAACACCTTTGATACAAGGTAATCAAGCTTTGATATCAAATGAAAGAAAGCAAAGATGAAAATTACACTTCCTCTAATCTATGGGAGGAGGTGTTTATAAAACTTAAATCGATCATACAGTTACAAAAAAGTAAACTTAAAAATAATATATCATAACACAATTATTTATGTTGATACAACCCTTTTGGAAGAAAATTATCACAATCCAAAGAAACCCAATGGATTATTCAATAAATAATGGTTTCAAAATACTTGCACATTTTAGGCCTTTATAGTAATATCACTAGCAAGAGATCTATAGTAATTATGTTAGCATAATATTAGCTACAAAACTCACTATGCATCCTCCATCTCAAGCACCCAATAAATAGAAGTAATGTAAATGAAACCATTAAATGATAATTAGAAAACCATAATCTAAAACTAGCTAAAATTGGTCATCCAAATCCCTAGTAAAATATTTAACAACCAAATCCCAAGATGCATTAATGGTATAAAATGATATATTCCTTCCACCTACTATAAGCTCATCATAATCCACTCATCAACTTGGATGCTTCATTTTGATATGATTATCTCTTTTCAAATTATGACATGTCATATAACATATGTTATGCGTTGCTCCACATGTGTAACATTGTCTTATAGCTCTCTTATGTGTCATAGATTCTCTTGCATTTCTAATGTTGGAGGCCTAACTTCCAAATGCCATAGATGTTCATTTGGAAAGCCAATTAAGCCCCCCTTTTTAATTGTAGATCTTGAAGAGATCCATATAATCATAACCTAATTTCTCTAATTAAAGCCCATTTTGATGTTTTTGGGTGGCCAAAATCAACCTCTAGAACCCTCTAAATTATATTTATATGTTTTATAACATGAAAAAAAAAATCATAACATTAGGATGCAAGATTGAGGCACTTTTTTAACACTCTTTTTATTCTAATATATATATAAATGCTTAAGGTCTACTAATATTTTCTTACTCATATATGCTATAATAGAAAGAATTTTAAGCTTCTTGCATCACCTTAGTTCTCAAATTACCATTGAAGGGAATGAAGTGGCATCTTGTTTATGTCTTTGTATGCAATAATTGCATAAATGAATGTATTTAAATATCAATTCATACAAAATATGTAACAAGTTGACTCAAAATAACCAGTAGAAAGGATATAGGAGTCTAGGAATTTGAATTTGAAGTTTTAAAATTTGAGGTTCAACACCAAGTTCCTTAAGATTGATCCTAAGTGGCATGAGATTAAACTTGGACAAGAAAATGATAATTTTGAAGTAATGAGTGAACATTTGGGTATAGGTGTGAATGTAGTGTAATAAATTATACCTAAATGATGAATATATGTAAATGTGTGTAAGTCTTAAACGTAGATACACTAATTTAATATATTGATAAAATGACTGAATTAATATATATTATACAAAATGTTAAACATAAATATACTAATAATTCTTAGTTATTGAAATGTAATTTTATTCAATCATTTTATCGAAATAAAGATTCAAAATTGAATAAAAATTAGCATAAATATACTGATTATATTATTAAATATATATATAAAACTAAAAAATATATATAGCTCAGGAGATGTTCAGTTTATTTTCTCTGTGTATAAGGGTCTTCATACGAATAATCTTATGGAGGCTCAGGCTATTGTAGTGGCTATGGAGCGGGGCAGTCAGTTGGGATGGTGTACGATCATATGTGAGTCTGACTCCCAGGTTGTGGTGAACTTACTGAAAAGGCAGTATATGGATAATGTGAGCTGCCAGTTGGCTTTGATTGTTGAACAAATTCTCACTCTCTGTGCATCTCTGGAGCATGTTACTTTCAACCATATTCCCCGTGAATGGAATGGTGTGGCTGATTGCTTGGCTAAATGGGCTTCTGATCATATGCATGATTGGAATTTGGTGGATCGGGGCCAACTGCCCCCGGATTTGTCTCATCAATTGGATCACTTGGTTGAACTTGATAGGACCATTTAATGGCCTTGCTTTGTAACGTTTCCTTGGTTTAATAAAATTTTTACCTCCCTTTATGTTAAAAAAAATACACTAAATATTGAAAAGACAAAGAGGCATCTTCTTTACGTATTTAACCCACTGAACATGGCACCGACAGTAGCTACTGTTTTCTTTAGGCTCTAAAAACAGGGATGCTCAGTTTCGTAATTAGGTTTTGGATTCTTAATCTCTTTAGAGGTGGTCGACACAATCCAATCTCCTTTGAAAGCATTTTCCTTTCTTTCAAAGCATTTTCTTTGGACGAAAGGACTGAACTCGCCTTTAGTATGATCTATTTAATTTACTCCATCCTTCTTCCAGATAAACTCATTTTTAATTACGAATACTGCAATGAAATCTTATTGGCCCTGCTCTTTCTCTTTCTCTTTTTTTTTTTTTTTTAAGATCGTTTAGCGTTTGAATTGGAACCCAATGGCACCTTCTACATCATCAAACCACCAAAATCAGGAAATTAATGCTTTCTCTGCAATAGAACTTGATGGCAAAAGGACAGTTTGTGAATCTTCAACATTGTATGATGTGTTCATCAACCACAGAGGCCCCGATGTCAAACAAACATTGGCTACTCAGCTTTACAACTCTCTTGAGCAGTTGGGAATACGGGCATTTCTTGACTCCGAAGAGAAGGAACTCGGAAATTCGTTTCCTTCTACTATTGAGACTGCCATCCGCTCTGCTAAGGTACACATTGCCATCTTTTCCAAGAGATATGCAGAGTCACCTTGGTGTTTGGTTGAGCTGGTTTCCATGTTACAAAGTCGGGCCAAAATTATCCCCGTGTTTTGTGAAGTGAAGCCTTGTGATCTCCGCCACATAGAAACGGGAGTATACGCTGAAGCATTCAATAAATATGAAGAGAAGGGCAGGTACCTGGAGAAGCTTAACGAGTGGAAGGAAGCCCTTCGTTTTCTTTCACTTATTGCTGGGGAAGAATTTAACGGGTAATCTTCCTGTGGTTTTGATAGTTCTACTTTATATAATTATTTTCTTCCTTGAATTCTGGTTAACTATCTTCTTATGGAATTCTGATTTCATTTTATAATGTTTCAGTGACTGCGAAAACATAATAGCAACAGTGGAAAAGGAAGTACAAAGGAAAACGTGTTTACATGTTGCCACACATCTAGTAGGGCTTAATAATCTTGTGGAAGATTTTGAAAGGCGATGCCTTGACGAACTTGTACATGATTTTGAAAACCAGTGCAGGCTGGAAGAAAGGAAGCATAACTCTAAGATAGTTGGCATTTTCGGTATGGGTGGATCGGGGAAAACGACTCTTGCGAAAGAGTTGTTTAACCGAAAGATCTTGAATTATGCAAGAGCAAGTTTTCTGTTTGATGTTCGAGAAGCGTCTATGAGAAGCCAATTGCCTTCTTTGCAACTTAAGCTTCTCAAAGATCTCTTCCAGAATCATCATCTCAGTTTTACGAGTACAGAGGAAAGAACAAGTTATCTCAAGGATAGTTTTCAAAGGAGCCCCCATTTAAGCTTCCTAATTGTTGTCGATGACATCGATCATGTGGAGCAATTAAATGCTCTACTGGTCATGGATATCCTAAATAGTTCTGGTAAGAGTCTTATTATTGTCACAACCCGTGACTTTGGCGTGCTTATAACCGCAGGGATTACCCTTGGTTATAATTTAAAAGGTATGGATAGAAATAATGGGAGGGAACTCTTCTGTCGGCATGCCTTTGGCCAATCCCATCCATCTAGAGGGTACGAGAAACTGGTTGACTCCTTCGTAGACGTGTGTGGAGGGTTACCTCTGTCTCTTCAAGTTTTGGGCAGACACGTTCAAGGTAGAAGTGAGGATTATTGGAGATTAGAATTGAATAAAGTCGGTAAGGTGCTGCCTCGGGACGTAAAGGAAAGACTTAGAATAAGTTTTGATGCATTGGATGATGAAGAAAAACAGGTTTTCATGGATATTGCTTGTTTTTTTATAGGCAAACCGAAAAATATAGCAGAAAAAGTATGGGAGGGAACAGGACGGAACGGTCAGCATGCACTAGGAACACTCAAAGATAAGTGTCTTGTAGAAGAAATAGAATACAATAACACATTTAGAATGCATGATCACCTGAGGGACTTGGGAAGAGAAATGGCATGAGCTCAGCCCTCCTCATCGCCTGTGGCGTTCTCAAGATCTGAAATCTTTGGTATGCTTGTTACCCTTTCAGATTTTCTCCTTAGTATTGTAATATTCTGAATCTTAACTTCATATTACATAAATAGAAATCTGAGCTGATTCTGCGCATACAGGAATCAATGGGTTTCGAAACAATACTCGCCAAAACCAGTATCAGTTGCTTCCATTCTATTTTCGACGAATCCATGGGTTCTCATGTTACTTTCTTTTTAGGCCAACCAGATAGTTGCCTTGAGACGTCAGCTTCCTCACTATGGCTCGAGCTTGAGGGCACCTCCTGAGAACAACCATGCATCCCTTCATGGATTCCTCTTCAAAACTTGCAGTGTTTGAAAATCAAAGGCGGACGACTCAAAACGTTATGGGAGAATCGTGTACAGGTATTTTGATCTTCTCTCTCAAAAATTACCTCTCTGTTAAGGCTATAGTGCGTTATGTTATGGTTGTCTCCGGAATACTTTTTAATCATTGAAAGCTTTAAACAAATTTATCTTGAATTTCAAGCGCCCTCTAAGTTGAAAGAGCTGCAAATTTCTGAAACATCTTTGGAAGAGTTTCCAGATTTATTTGGAATATCAAAAGATGGTTTAGAAGATGGAGGACAGTCCAGTAGTGTTAAGACCCAGATGACTGGCCTTGAAAAGCTAGAGGTTGAGATTAGCGATGAGAAATTTGTATCCAATATATTAATTAGTGGAATTCACTATCCCAGCCTTAAGTCAATCAAATTTCATGGCATGGAAAATCTTACGGAAATGAATTTAACGAGGCTAGAGACATTAAATTGTCTTGATATTACAAACTGTAAAAAACTGAAAAGATTGACAGGAACATCTGATCTTACAAATCTTGTGCTGTTAAACATTAGTCAATGTCCGGACCTTGAGTTTGAGGACTTGCATCTCAGGGGTATGAGGTGTTTGGAGAGCATAACATTTGATAGAAATGTAAAGTTGAAATATTTTGAGTTGAATGGTTGTCAAAATTTGAAAACAATAGATTTCGGTTGTGAAGAGCTTGTAGAATTAAACATTCGGGCCTGTCCAGAGCTTATGGAGTTGCCATATTTTAGAGGTTCAAGTAGCCTTGAAAGGATTATAATTGATGGATGTGGGATCCAAAATCTTCGATTAAATGGTTGTCAAAATTTGACAAGTGTGTCAGGTAACTTTGAGCTTAAAAGGTTGTGCATTAAAATTTGTCCTGAGCTTGAGGAGTTTCAAGCTCTTGCCAGACTGAGCTGCATGGAGGAGATTGAGATAGACTCTTGTGAGAAGCTGCAGAATATATCAGGTGCTGAAGAGTTCCTTGCATTACAATGGATGAAACTTAGTTATTGCAGCAATGCATTAATACGGAATTGCATTCATAAGTTGAAGGTAATGATTTCAATACTCCTTTTAAGAGGCAATCATAAATATCATTTTTAATCCTTCTATTTTGTTATTGACCCTTCAGGTTTGTTTTGTCATTTATTTTTACAAAATAATCTCTATTTTCATGAGTAATGTTTCAAGTGATGTGTAAATGAAAAGAATTTAAGGTGGATGAACTGATAAAATTTTGTCTTTTATTTCAGAGAGTGCCGTCAAGTTTTACGTGTGTGATTGGAAGAGCAGCGGATGGAGCGGAGTCGACTTTAAACGAATCTCTGTTTTCTGAAGCTGATATTGGCGCCCATGCGATTACTGGCATTGCAACTGAATTTGGTACCGAAAACAGTGATGACGAGGACTGTGATGACGAGGATAGTGATGACTTGACCTTCAGCTTTATTTTGTCATTTGTTCTAACAAGATAATCTGTAGTTTCTTTAGTAATGTTTGAAGTGATGTGTAAATGAAAAGAATTTTACCGTAGATGAACTGACAGTATTTCGTCTTTTATTTCAGAGTGTGCCAACGTTTACGTGTATGATTCGAAGAGCAGAGGATGGAGCGGAGTCAAGCTTAAACGAATATCAGTTTTCTGACTCTGATTCTGATGTAGTGGCAGAGATTGTTCCTCAAATTGGTACAGAAAAGAGTGATGACGATGACAGTGTTTATTATGAGTTGGAAAAATGGCAAGGATTTAGGGCAGCAGTTATTGTGTGTTTTCTTCTTCTTGTTGATAGCTCCACTTGCAGGGTAGGGTATATAAATTCATTACTTTCAGGAGGCTATGATGAGTATGACTCTGACCATGACGACGACCATGGCCTGAAGGTCCGTGAAGGAGAATGGATCATTACAATGGTAGGATGTGATTACTGGAATTGCTTTGACTTAAAGGGAATTGAACATGTATTAAGGAGGTATGGAATATTGAAAAAGGGGTTTCGGGTAGAGGTAAGGAAAGGGGAAGAGTGGAAAAGTGTGCAAGTGTTAAATAGAATTGTTGATAGATTGCATCATCTATAAATGTGTAAAAGATGTTTTTTTAAAAGATTAATGAAAGTTATTTATTGATTATAGTTTTTTAATGATTATTTTTAATTTTTTAAAAATATTTGTAATGGTGAAAGAGACTTTATTTCTTTTAAATATAAAAAAAGAGTTTTGAAATCATATTCATTTAACAAGATCAATTATCTAGAGGTGTATTATGTGAAAGAGCTTGGTATGTATGTTTTCTTATAAAGAATTTAAAATTTTTAATGTAATTTTTAAGATATTTTAAAATAATATTGTTAGTTGAGAGGGGTTAATAGATAAGAAGTTTAAAGCGATGTTTGTAATTATTATGAATCATCTTTCATATATTCTAATAACTAGCAATCGTATTTTGGTGTGTAATGTGTACATCAAAGATGTGTGGAAGGTCAATTAGAAAAAAAATTGGTCTATTTTTTGCACATATTTGTGCAGTATACAATAAGCCAATTGGTGGGCCATTTAGAAAATTATGTTCTTTGTGTAACAAAGGTCTCAATGGAGAAGTGATAGCTACAAATTGAAACTATGCATCCACTTACAAGGATCTGAACACAACTAAAACAAAACCTCTGAATATGAAGATAATCAAGCTCCATTACTAACAAGCTCATGTTATGTTTGCAATAGGGAGAGAGAGAGACAGAGAGGAACGTATAGGGATAGTAAGAGGGATAAATATAGGGGGAAGAGAGAGAGAGAGAGAGATAAGGAGATAGACATAGAGAGGAAAGATGGAGATGGGGGAGAGGAATATGGAGAGGAGAAGGAGAAATAAAGAGAGATAAGATAGAGGGATTTAGATAGAGATGAAAGAGATAAATATATAGAGAGGGAGAGAAATAGAGAGGGAAAGATAGAAATATAAAGATAAAGATAGGAAGTGATATATAGACAAAGGTAAAGAGGGAAAGATTTAGGGGTACAAAGAGATGGAGATAATGAGATAGAGATAAAGGGAGAGATGGAAGAAGAAATATGGAGAGATAGAGATATAGAGGAAAAGAGATAGATATAGAGATAGAGCTAGAGATAGGGAGGGAGAAATAAAGAGTGTGTGTGAGTGTGTGATCGTATGAGTAAGAGAGAGATATGGAGATATATATATATATAAAGAGGGGGATAGATATGTATAAATATATATAGAGAGGAAGGGAGGGGGAGGGAGAGAACTAGAGAGATGAAAATTGGAGATATATAGAAATAAGGAATGATAGGGAGAGAGAAAGAAAGGGAGAGATAGGGATAGAAAGAGGGAGAGATAGGGATATAAAAGAGATATAGAGAGATAGATATAACTTATGAAATATAGAGGGGATGCGAGAGAGGTAAACATAGAGATATATAGAGGGAGAGATGGAAGGAGAGAGGAAGAGGGAGAGTGAGAAATGGAGATTTAAAGAGTGGGAGAATGAAAGATGGGGAGATGGAGAGATAAAGATAAATATATATATATAGGAAGTGATATATAGAGAGTAGGAGAGATGGAGGGAGAGATGGGAAGATAGAGATAGAGGGGAAGAGTGAAAGATAGAGGAGGTGATAAAGACAAGTAATAGAGAGAGGGGGGAGATAGAGAGATAGAGATGTAGGGAGGGATAAACAAGGAGTGTGTGTGTGTGTGTGTGAGAGAGAGAGAGAGATAGAGATAGAGATAGAGATAGAGATAGAGATAGAGATAGAGATAGAGATAGAGATAGAGATAGAGATAGAGATAGGAAGGGAGAAACAAGGAGCATGTGTGAGAGAGAGTGAGAGAGAGATATATCGACATAGAGATAGAGATGGAAAAATATATATAAATAAATCAAGAGGGAGGTAGAGAGAGGGAGAAAAATAGAGATGATAGAGGAGAAGTAGAGAGATATAGAAAGAGATAGTGATAGGGAGAGAGGGAGAGATGGGGATATAAATAGGGAGAGATAGAGAGATGCATATAGTAGGAATGATAAAGGGAAAAGACATAATGTGTGTAATGTACCTAATATATAATTTTGATGAAAATCTGATTTGTAGATTGTATTCAACACACATCAACATATGAATGCAAAGATAATACTCCAATATATAGAAAAACTCCAAAATCTCATTCACATATATGATATATCAATTACAACTCACAAAACTGATTTGAAATGATATACAAAGTTACCAAAAATCAACAATATTATTATTAACTTCCTTATAGAATCCTTGAAGCTAAAATGTAATCCTTGAAAGAGAATTCCCTTAAGAACCAAAGGGGTTTTGTCTCCTAGTGATCGTTGGGTTTTTGTCCAATGACCAAAGACTCCTATAGGTTTTCATCTATAGAAGGGTTTAAGTGTCCCAAAATACAAAAAAATGACATAATAATTTGATACCTATTACAAGAATTGACTCCCTATATTTATATGCTAACAATCACCCTCAAGGAATAGGTCGGCCTTGAGCCAAAATGGCACCAAAGCCTTGAATTTGAATTTCACATGCTACACTAGGTCGGCCTTAAGGCCAAAGTAGATTCTTTTGGAATTAGTGTACCACCTTGAGGAGCTATCCACACACTTCCTTGCCCCTTTCCTTCTTCCTAAAACTTCATAATTTATGTTGCATGATCTAGAGGTGTCTTATCCATTATGCCTATTGAAGCAGATGTCAGTTACCCAACATAGTGATCTTCTAATAATAATTTATCTTCTTGGTACCTAATCTATTTCCATTGAAATTTGGATATGATGTGTAGGTATCAATGTCAATGCTATATTCCAAATTTTAAGCTATAATGTACTCATGCAGAGGAACATGGGAGAATTCTCGAAAGTAATTTTTCTTTGGTACAATGAGCCTAGATTGACGATCTTCTAATGGTGATTTCTTTCTTGTATATGATCCTTTTCCCTTGATCTTTGGATATGATGTGGGAGAACTATTACAAATGTTATGTTCCAAACTACAAACCAAAGGGGTGTTTTGAGAAGAATTGCAGTAGGATTCCTAGATTCCAGTCTATAATTGTCTTTTCAAAAAAAGGGACATGACAAATCTTCCCTTCCCAAAATTGCTTTTCCTCAAGCAATGCAAATTTTGATGCTCTAGAATTTCAGGCCCTTCCCAAGTAGCATCTTCAATTGGAAAATCCTTCCAATGGACAAGATACTTAGTTATATTTTGGTTCCTTAGATTTTTGACCCTAGTACGAACCATAGCATTTAGAATGAGGATGAGTTTCCCTTCATCATCAAGTGGCGGTAACTCAGCAACAAGAGAACCTATATGAAATCCCAAAACCTTTTTAGGCATGATATGTGGAACACGTGGATTTTTCTATCTACCAGAAGTTCCACTTATAAGAAACTCCCCCAACCCTCTGAGTTATCTTGTATGGCCCATAAAACTTAGGTTTGAGAATTTTTTCTCCTCCCTTCTTGATGGAAGACTGTAGATATAGGGTTGCAGCCTTATGAATACCATATCTCCCACCTCAAATGATCTTTTTTTGTGCTTCCTATCTACATACATATTTTACTAATTTTTGGAAACTTCTAGATGATCCTTGAGAGTTCTCAAAATATATTGACTTTGATTCACCAAATCACTCATTGTTGGAACTCTATTGTCTATGAGGACTAGCTTTACAAAGCTTAATGTATCATATCTATAGAGCGCTCTAAATGGAGACATGCCAATGGACATGTGATGAGATGTGTTGTAGCAATACTCTCTCAAATGTAGCCATTTGATCTAGGTTTCCTGTTGACCAGTGGCATAATTCCTCAAGTATCCTTCTAGCCTCTTGTTTACAATTTCATTTTGCCTATCAATTTTTGGATGATAGCTTGTGTTAGGGTGAACTCGGTACCTATCAGATGGAATAACTCCTAAAAGGTACTAAGGAACCAACTATCTCTATCACTAAAAATATTCTTGGGTAGCCCATGCAACTGAAAGACTTCCTTAAAGAATAGTTTTGCAACTTGTGAAGCTTTAGGGTATGTGCACGACCATGATGGGCCAAAAAGTGGCAATATGATGGGTATGTGGCTGACGACCTTTTTTTTACCCAAAATTGATGAAACAAAAAGAGTTTTTAAAGGAGATTCTTGGCTTTCCTCCAATATATAAATTATGCTTTACTTTGAATTTAATAAGTAATTATTATTCATTTTCCATTTGAATTACGACTAAAGTCCTAATTGATAGGCTGATTGAAAAACATCTATAGCTTTCAAACGGTATCACATTTTTTAATCCAAAACATGTGTCACATTCTATGCTTCGCATAATATAGGATTAAAAAAATAAAATTTGAATTTCATTAATTTTTGACCAAGTTAAGGTGGTCGACAGGATTTTTAATATTTTTAAAAGTTGTAATAAAAAATTCAAAATTAATTATTTACTTGGAAAAAAATTACAAAAATATATGCATCACATTGGGACATGAGTCCTCTACTTATATCTAAAATATTATAAAAAATATTATCATTTTATTGTGGTTAGGGTGGTCAGATAGACACCTACTTCTTATTTTTTCCCTGAAATTTAAGTACTACTACATTGAAATTTCAAATTTTCACCAAATAGATTTTTTATTTTTTTTTAAACCTAGTAGTTTAGAAACTACATTCAATTTGCTACTAGGACATGTTATAAGATATCCTAGAGGTTTCCAATTCCTTCACCAAAAGCATCACATCAAATGAAAGTGAGAAATCAAGAATTACAAGAACTAGATAAGATTGCATTACCTCTTTTAGCTTCTCAAAGGTCCCTTATGCTTTTTTTGTCCATTCAAAATATCCTGATTTAATTAGATTGGTGAGAGGTACTGTAAAATGAGGAAACCCTATGATAAACCTCTAATAATAGCTACACAGTCTGAAGAAACCTCTTAGTTGAGACAAGTTTGTAAGAGGTAGCTAGTCTAGAATAGCTTGGATCTTCTACTGATCAACCTAAACTCCTTTAGCACTTATAACATGTCCCAAATACAATCTCTTTTTTGACCCAAACTCAAATTTGGACATCTTTGCAAAGAGAGACTATTGTTCTAGAATTCCCAAGACTATGTCCAAATTTTCTTCCCATGTTTTTTATAGATCAAAATATCATCAAATAAAATGAGCACAAAATTCCTCAAATACTTACTAAAAACATGATTCATGCATGATTCAAACATTGTCAGAGAATTAGTGAGACCAAAGGGCATAACTAGGAAATCAAAATGGCCATAATGACACTAGAAAATAGTCTTCTATACATCTTCTTCCCTCATGTGGATCCAGTGGTATCTGGACCTCAAATAAATCTTTGAGAAGTATACCACACCTTGTATCTCATCAATCAACTCATATTTCTACAACATGGGGTATCGGTTCTTAATGGTCTTATTGTTCAATGCTCAGTAGAGTATGCATGTCAACAAAGTGCCATCCTCCTTTACCAACACCTCAAAAGATGTGAAAGGACTAGAGATTGGTCTAATGTATCCCATATTCAATAGCTCATTTATTGCTTTCTTTATCTCCTCCTTATCCATCTAAGGATGGAAATAAGGAGTGGTCATAACTGGCTTTGATCTTAGTTCAATTTATATGATATGATGGAAACCTATACTCAGTGGCATTCTAGGAGGCACATCATTGAAGATCAAACTATGCTTATCCAAAATATTTTGTATATATCCATATGAACTTGACCATTCTTACCTTCAAAAGAGTCTTTTAAAATCACCAAACAACTAACAGTCCAAGAAACTTAGCTCTTTCATAAGATCCTCTCCATTCTCTTGGCTGATACTACTTGTAGACCTTTGTTAGTCATTACCTTTAGGACCACATCCTTTCCATTGGCTTTGAATTTGAGTTCCATCTTTTAGTAGTTTGTAATATACTCAACCAATGAATGTAGCCATTGCACACCTAAAATTACATCAATTTAACCCAAACCAATAACATAGAAATCATCACAAACATTACGATCTTCAAATGTTATGTCCAACTTCCAAAATTTCTCCTTGTAGGGTAAGTAATACCCATTTTCCATAGTGACAATGAATCCTTCAAAATTCTCTAAATCTAGAATTTTTCTCCTCACAAATCCCTCATTAATGAAGTTGTGATCAGCTCCTCCATCAATTAGAACAATCACCTTTGTCTAACAAGGATTCCCTAAACCTTGAAAGAGTGGTAACTATTTGTGCCAAATAGTGATGTCAAGGTACAACCATTTTCTTTACATCCTTATATTCTTCCTCTAAAGGGGTGACTTCTTGATCATGAAATTCATCAAACTCATCCAATTTCAAATCTTTGTTAGAAATGACTTATATATAGTGAACTTTCCCCTTTCCAAGAGATTTGTGTCTTAGTACCCATGGCTCTCAACAAGAGAAAAAAAATTTCTTCCTTCTGAGCTCATTCTTGGTTTCATCATCAATCTTCTTAGTTAGAACAGGGGGAGTGAGTTTCTGAGAAATCCAAGGCTTCTTTTAGAATTTTTTTTCTTATTCCATATTGAGGGTTTTGATTTATGTTGGGGAACCAAATTCTCCAAATCAAAATTTTTATGGATAGTCTCTTGAAGTTTTGGAGGGTGAAATGCCTTCACCAAGCCTCTAAGTTGTTTTTCCAGACCTTCAATGAATATGATTATGAGTCACTTCTCTGAAATATCAATTACCATGATTGATAGCCTTTGGAACTCTGTAACATGGGTGAAAGCACAAAGTTGATTCCACTTAAGGTGGAAGTTTTGGGCTTAGAAAAAAACCAAAAATCAAGCAAAACGAAATGGGATCTCATTCCACTTTGGGGCCCCAAGCCAAAAACAAGATATCATTTTTTTAAATTTGAATTTTTGGTTGGGTTTTTCCTTATTTTTTGGTTCGAGAAAAGGCTTGGGGACTTTAAACTAATATTTGAACCCAATTTGACCTACAGCTTGAAGGTCCTATCAATGTCATAAGAAAATAGTGATTTTGGGTATATGTTTGAAGACCTTTTTTGCAAAAAAATTTGACGAAATTAAAACCCATTATAGATGAGATTGTGTAGATATCAAATATGTAAATTTTTTTACATTTTGATTATTTTTTCTATTTTTTAATTAAATTTTATTAAACTAGTCCATAAACTTGAAATATTAGGGTTTTTTTAGTATTTTAATAATTTTCATTAAAATATTTTATTGAAGAATGAATTGTACAAAATCATACTTTAGACAATTCTTTTCAATTTGAAAAATAAAAAATAAAAAATGATAAGTTTTGGTCATCTTAAGTGTGACATACATGACAATTTTTCAAAACAACAAATATGACCAATAAAAAATTAATAAAAAAATATTCAAAAAAATTTACAAAAAAAAAATTGAGAGCGTTCTTCAGTGTGTTACAAATATTTTCCCAAAATTATTCAGAAAAATATGATTATTTTGTTCAAAATATGGATGGCGTACAATGTTGAACACCCAGAATACTGAGAGGTGGTGAATTAGTATTCCATTAAACTACTTTTTCATAATCCATCCAATTAATAAAACACATCCAATAGGAATAAAAATGAAAGCATGAAACAATCACAAGATCACATAACACATGAACACCATTATTTTTACATGGAAAACCAAAAAAGGTAAAAACCATGGTGAGGATTAGTTCACAATATATTATAACCAGTTATAAGATATTACAAAAGGGCTCACTACTAGGACACACTGTCCAATAGGGCTTATAGTCACAAAAGGAAAGATAGATAGAAGATAGAATGGTCACACAGCCAGGATGTGAACTGATACAAAATGCACCTTCTTTGTGTTGAATTTAGTTCCCTTGAAGCTCAATATACTGACTCAATGCACTTTTTCAAATACAGTATACAAAAAACTACTCTACTTTACAATCACTCAATATTCACAATATTTTTTATGTTGTTCAAATCATACACATAAAAAATTCACACACTCACATTCCATCTCTCCTAAAACTTCAAAAATGTCTCACATATATTCCCAATTCATTTGCATATATCAATTAGGTCAGCCTAATTAGATGTAGCCCTAAATTAAATAAAAATTACCTTATCGACTCCACACTTGAACCAAAACATCTTCGTCCTTAAACCATAGCATGCAATACTCGATTCAAGTCGACATGGACCTAAAATATATCTTACTAACATTTTCATTACATATTAATCACTACACAACACATCAAGCATTAGGTCAACTAGGAAATAGACCTAATCATAAAATATGCTAACTAATCAATACTAGCGATCAATTTGACCATATAATCTTGCACCATTTGTAATATACAACATGTTGACACCTATAAGAAATCTTCCAAAATTGCAAATTTTGATCCTTGTCATCAGACGAGTGTGGACCAATTTGTTGAGAAAATGTGTCTAAACCTTGCAATTACATAAGGTACTATTTAGTCGATGATGATAGGACGGTGTGTGGGAAATCCCCCCCACGAGGGGTCTAGGGGATCATCCCCTCAGTTGAGGTCTAGGGGAAGCGCACCCTGGCAAGGGTAACACACTTGAAAGGAAATTTTGATTTATAGTTTATTATTGTAAATCTAGACCGTTCATCATGATGCCTCATATCTGATGGCCAATATTTTATTAGCTTGACTTGCTCTAAAAGGAAACCCTATTTTATGAGGGTGTTGTATTACGGTTGTGTATTGTGATGTATTATGAGAGTTTGATAGTGGGCATGTTATCTCTGGATCTCTAAGTGGTGATACTCCTATGAGAATCTTGCTCTACAAGTATATTGTAGTCTTTATGATTGCTAAATAATATATTGGGTATATTTGGAGTGTGGGGTTTTTCTCCCGAAAGGGTTTTGCCCATGTAAATCAATATGCTATGGCATGCATGATATTTATGGTTGTTTATGTTCATTTTTTTGTAACTGTTAAAGATCTATAAATTTTTTGCATTATTCCCCTCTCAAGATTAGTGTAGGAAGTTGTTTTGCTACCTTAGCTTCCTTACAAGTGGTATTAGAGAGCTCTTGGTCACCTTTGGTTTCAGTTGTGGGTTGTTGGGTTTTCTGAACTAATCCTAATTTGACTAGGATCTTGTGCAAAAGAAACTTTGTGATCTTGTTGCAGGAATTTTCAGATGGCAAGCTCATCAGGGAGAATAGAGGTAGATAAATTTTCTAGAAATAATTTTGAAATGTGTAAGTTGAAGATGGAGTCTTGATTTGTTGATAGATCGAGATATATGGGATGTTGTTGATGAGAATGTTTCAAGGCATACATATCCTACTCAAGCTTCTCAATATGATGTTATGGACCGTAAAGCCAAGGGTCTTGTTGTTCATATAGCACACATGCCTTGTTTAGAATGGGGACCCTCTCTTTCACTTTTGTCGAGTCATTTTTCCCTTCGCCTTATTTTGTGTGCCCCCTATTTTGGTTCCTAAGTGGTCAAGGAGTCCTAAAGCTACCATTTTGAGTTGACCAAGTTTCATCACCTTCAAAATTGTCAAGTCTTTGGCCTTCACAAAGTCCCTTTAGCAGTTTTCCTTAAAACTTCAAAACTATTGTCCTTTTCCCATGGCGGGTCCACCCATTCGGGACACCCTATGCATACTTTTGTCTTGTCTTCACCATCCCTACTATGGATGAGTTAGCACATCCACCTATTGCGTGAGATCTGCAACCTCTGTGACCATTCCCTTCACTAACTCACCAAACAGCAAACACCTGGGTGTTATCTACCATGCAGACCCGTAGTTCTCGTCGCCTACCATTTCAAAATCTACGTTCACCAACTCCTCCCACTATTTTACTAGAATTTATTGCAAACATTTAATGTTGGGAAGTCTATAAATATTAGTTTTGATGGGTCATTTTCATCGACATTCTCACTAAAACCTATTAGAGCTCCTCCCGCCTTCGTCACCTCCGCACCCGAGAGATCTTGCTATCGTTTGAGTATCACCTTCAATCTGTGCATGAATTCTTGCAAGTTATCTAGCTAAGTCTTCCGCCGCTACCCATTTCACAGTTTTTCTTTTATTTTTGCAAAGTTATTAAAATTTAAACAAGGAAAACCTCAAAACTAGTTAGAAAAATTCACCCTACACAAAACCCATAAATTAGAATTTGAAAATATGTCAAAAATTCATCCTTGGGGTTTCTATAGAACTCACCCTCATGGCCATCATTCTTAAACCAGGGTTGTCAAACCCTTGTAGCCTACAAGACCTTTGTTTTTGTTTCCTTAACCCTCTAATGATAAACTTTGAACAACATCCATTTCCTTCTGTAGGCCCGCTCATGTAGGTGGAAGCCCCCTCTTTGTCAACTCCTTTAAACTTAATGAAAATCCTAAGTAAAATGAAATTCCCTTGGGCCCCATGGGTCCGCAATTGCAAGTTTTTGTATGTGGATAGCCCCATCTATCTAATTGTTCTTAACGACTAACTCACTATGGCCTTCTAGCTTGTGGACTCCGCCGAGTCTCCATCCTCACCTAAACACATTAATGATTTCCTTCTGCAAACCATCCAAAGTGGGTTTACCTCATCTCCTCACTACCATTTACACATTCACCCTCAAGCGGTGAAATCCTTAAGTCCTTCTATTGGGCGGCCCCACACTGTTAGATTATGTCTGACCCTTTGAGCGAAATGATTAAGTGTTAACCCTTTGCAGGCTTCAATTCAAGGATCACTACTCGATGCTCACCATTCCAAACGGCCTTGGCTACCTTTCTATCCACCTTTCAGACTCTACATTACCCACATCCCTTTGAGCCCCGAAGTGAAACAACCAAGCTCGGTGCTTGCGAACCCTCCATTATGGTTTGCCACCTCTATATGTCTGCCATCTCAAATGACCATTGATTTTCGTCCTTCTAACGAGGCCCGATGCTGACACTTCTCCCAAGTGTTTGTTGAAAATCACTAAGTATAAGCCACATGCAGGTAATCTGATGTAGGTGGCTACATACGAGTCACCATCTCATTTTTGTCGAGTCTAAATTGCCAAACCAAGCCTACCACTTGTTGCACAGAATCTGACCTCCTTGACGCCATCTAACCAATGGTGAATAAGATACCCCCACTGATGACCTTTGTAGACCTGATAGTGTGTACTCACCTGTGAGTTGTCGTCATGTCCCCGTCATTTCAACCAGCTACCATCTAATGTCCTTTCACAAGTCCCTACTTGCATCTGGTCGAATGACTTGAACTAAAAAGGTAAATCGATGCCACCCTTCCTACATGCGAGTCCCACATTGTAGGATTTTGTTTGTGAGATTTTGCCTCACCAATACCATTTCAAATGGTGGAGCTTCTTAATGGTTGAGACAACCCCTGTGCCCGCAACCTTTGGACCCACAAGACAAAATGTTTGAGGTATCACTTCCTCGACTTCATAAATGATCAAAACCATGTGTCCAAATTTCCTAATACCTTGGTGAGCCCTATCATAACAAAAAATCTTGATGTGGGTTCTCACATGTAGGCCATAGTGCCCTCTTTGTCATCTACTAGCAGCCTCCTTCAAAATGGCTTCCAACCCAGGGAAGTCTGCACCCTTGGGCCCACATTGCCATATCTTCCCCGAACGAAAGCCAAACAATGATCTAAAAGGGATGTTATGATCCTTAAAAGCTTAATTACTTGATCTAACATTGATTTTGTAGGATTTTTCTAACATTCTCCTTGTTTCACACATGAATATACTTATTGCTCCTTTGCTTGCAAGATTTATGGAATCAATTATAGGACCTTCAAGGGTGTCTGCAAAAAATGACAAAGGGAAGAAATCCACCAAGGTTCCAAGAGGGAAGGAGTACAAAGATTAGATGAAATACAAGTTCCACATAACTGAGGTCACCTCCAAGGTTACCATCAAATGGGATACAGTTACTTATACAAACCTAGGACATATTGATATCGATGAATTTAGACACAGGTTGATTTTCAACCCCACTACGAGGAATGCAAAGAAGATTAGAAAGAGTGGCTTGGCTAAGGCAACCAATTTCCCACCTGCTCTTGTGGCTCCAGAGTTGGTGATGGCCTACAGGGAGGCCTATCAAGAGAAAAATAGAAGAATTTTTGACCAAGATGGAAAAGTATTGTCTCACCTATCTACGAAATCCATAGGAAGAATGTTTCACGTCCCCACCTTTGACCCTATGGAGGAAACTACCAAGGAATATGCAGAAAGTACATGGAAGGTTGACCCCCTAAAATGCAAAAAGATAATCAATCAATACTTGCTAAAGGAGAAGGGGAGTGCTAACAAGGTGCCCCAAGAACTCTTTAGGAGTGATTTCTATGAGGACTACCATGACTTGGTAACCTTGTTGAGTAGGGTCATGGGCATCCCTATGGCCACCTACTTCCAAGACTGGATGTTCTACTTCACTGAGGAGATCATATGAGGAAACGTCCAATTTTATTGGGCAGTGATGATCAGTAATAACTTGCATGAGTAGTTTGTAGCGGTCAAGAGAACCTCTCAGTTTTACATGACCTCTTACTTGGTCTATCTATTAGCAAACCCGTTTCCATACAAAGTTCTATTTTTGGCACAAAACCCAATCCAACAAGAGAGTTAAAAGCATATAATAGGTGTCCCTAGCTCCAATATCAAAACTTCAATAAGGATTACAGTCGGGTGAACGATGCCTTCATCAAGCACATTATCAAACTCCTTAGAGGATACTTTGAGAGGAGAGTTACTCATAGATCACATCCATTCATTGACCAGTTTGGGTTTCTATTCATACAATTCCCCAAGTTCACGTACATTAGGACAGAGGGCTTCTTTGAGAGGCCATATAAGCTGCCCAAATATCAAAATGACCAGCTGATCTTGCTAGAGGTCTCCAAGAAGTTGCAACATGCTCACACACTCCTGAGTGACGAACACAAACTATGCATCCCTTATCCTCTCACCTTTGGCCAAGGCATGTATGCTCTTCCCATGTCACAATGTGTAGAGTATTCTAAGAAGGAGATCATAGAATATAACTTGGAACTTTACACTGCCCGACTGGGGATGGATTCATATGGAAAAAAAAATAAATTTGTTATAAAATAGCACACACACCTACACAATGTTGAAGATTTTTGGGCCAATTGTCGAGACAAAAAAGAGGTATGCATGAGGCAATACATGTGTATGACCACATACTTCTCCAAGATGGTCCAATTATTCCCAGTACCAAATCAAATTGTGGAGGATGAGAACACTATTGTACATCAAAGGTATAATGACATTGCTAACTTACCATTTCCCTCAATAGACTGCAATGAGGAAGAGGTCAATGACCTCAACATTCTAACCAAACCAATAGAGCACAAGACCAAACAATGACTTGATGGACAAATTGCTCAGCTAAAGCTTCAAGGGGCAACCCTGACCTATGGTGAGCTCGAAGACAAGCTCAAGAGTGAAATCGATAGTGAAACCACTATTGCCCTAGCTGGAGAGACTCCAAAATCTCATCCCACCACTAGGTCAAAGAAGAGAAAAGAGATATCATAATGTCAACTGAAACATAAGGTATATTCAAGAAAGGCCTCGGAGGGTGAAACCTCTAAGGAAACAAGGAAATTGGGTGAACCCTTTGAAATTCCCACTATCCAGGAGGACCCATTGTGCAAAGGAGAGGAAGAAGAGGTATAGCAATCAAAGTCTCCACTTTCCACCTCTGCTCTTGCTGCCACCACTACTGCCACTATTATCACTCCTCCACCGGCATCTCAAGAATTACTTGCTTCCTCTCTACCCACGGTGGAAATGTCAGTTCACCTTGCCTCCACCTCACCCACTACACCCATTGTGGTGAGGGACTCCTCATCTGCTACTACTTCCTTGCTCTCATCCTCCTCAATGTCCCCATCCACTGTAGCCCCTTTAGCCACCACAACAACAATGGCTACCCTCATTCTCCTAGAAACTTTTTCTTGACATATACAAAATATACCTATGGATCTCTTTGGATTATTGATGAACCCTACAGTACAGGTTACCTTAGCTCAAGCTTTTGCTAGTCTCCTCATTCCTCCTCTTAAAGAATCACCCAAAATGGAGGAAACGATGCAAATCTTAGAGGATCTAGAAAGGAAACTAAAGAAATGGATAATAAATCTGAGGGTGACTACCATGAGCATCTAGAGCATCAACATTTTTTCATCAATGAGGTGGTTCATGAAGAAGAAGAATCATAGTTCTTAGAGGAAGATGCTAAAAACCTTGGTGCCAAATACATAGTGGAGACTTCTAATCAAGAGCTTGAGGAAGAGTTGGCAAAGCAACTTAAGGGATGTTGAAGAGGAAGTTGAGAAACAACCCTCTGGAGAAGAGGAGGAAAGTGATGATAACATAGAAGTATCTACAGAGTCTCCAACAAAGGGGCAAGAAGAAGCACCTCCTGAGAAGGAAGAAGAAAAGAAAGAAGTTGAAGAAGAAGATAAGCCAAAAGAAGAGGTTGAAACAAGACAAATCCCAAATACAGAGCATCATGTAGAGCCTAGGAAAGAAGAAGAAGATAAGTCATCTAAAGGGGAAGATAGCACCAAGGAAAACATAGCTACCACTGATTCACAAAAAGAAAAGGCTATATTCATCCATGACTCAGATGAAGAGGAAGAAGAAAAGATGGAACAGGAAGCTCCCAACCACCAAGAAATGGAGATCCAACATATTCAAAAGGAAGAAGGTGATCATGAATCACCAAAGGAGGGATCTCAAATTCTTGAATGGCTAGAGAAACAATGGCAAAAGAAGGCCCCCGCCCTCATGGACCCCAAAGAAAGGCTAGAGGTTATCTTAGCTTGAGCTCATATAAGAACAGAGAAGGAGAAGAAGCCAAGGGTCTAATCCCATAACACGATGGATGCATCAGGATCAAGGACCATACAAATTGCTACTCCAGTGATGGATAATGGAGGAGTAAGCTACAATAACTCCACCATTGACCTAGGGACAACCACAAGGGAACATAAGATAGACCACCTCTAGGGATCCATCACCACAATTGTGCACTAGATGAACAAAGATGAATCCTCCAAGGAGGAATTAAAGGCACAAGTATTAGATCTTACAACCTACATACAATAATGGTCTTTTGTTGAGGAGCTACCCACAACATCATCAACCACTCCTTTGTTTCTTTCAAAGGATCACATTGACAAGCTTGAAAGGAGAAAGAATTGGAGTAGGGCCATGGAGGATTGGTTCCAATGGGTAATCTACAACGGAGATATGGGTATTGGTCATGTTGTTCGAATAGAAAACAAGCTTCAGGAAGCCTAGAAACAACTTGAAGGAACACGGAAATTTTGCACTGACTTCCCATAATTATATAGGATTATGTATCCTAAACTCAAGGCTATCCTCAAGATGCCCAAGAAAACTTGGGAAAAAGAATTGGCCCTGGAAAAGGATAACCATTGGCTCATTGAGGCATGGAAATTAGGCCTAGATTACAAAAGATAAGTCTTGGAGTGGGTGCTCCATGAAGTGGAGCTTGACTTGGATTGGGTCAAAGAACATTAGGATGGTTGTGAAGAATATTTAAATTCATGACAGACTATTACATGCCACCCATTGAGCTAGATCTTGAAAATATAAAGCCTTATTTTCATAAGAAGATGGAGAACAAGGGCCATAGATACACTAATGCCAGATTTTATGGATTTTTCCACTTGAGCCTTCACTCAATTAGAGCAAGTAGCCAAGAATACACCAAGATGCACAAAGAATTGGGGGCTGATTACCAATAGATACAAAAATTTGACTTTCCAAGTGCTCCAATCCAACATAATGGAATGGAATAAACTTCAGGCATTGATCGGAGAATTTGTGGAGTATGCCATCATAAAAAAGAATGAAGGAGAGTCGATCATTGATGATGAATTCCTTACTATGCAACTGCAGTAAAGGAAATCAACTAGAAGACAAAAGTGCTACAATACCAAGCACTAGAGGACGAAATAGGCTAGAAGACAAGAAATATATTTTAAATTGTAAAATATTGAGGCGTAGGTGAAACCCTGATTTGTAGTTAATCTTGGCCACACAATGAGATTAAATCTTGACCACACATTTTTCCTTTTAAAAACTATAAATAGGGGCTCTCCTCTCATTTTCAAGAGAGAGTTGAGTTGTTGTAAAGACATGTTAGAATTCTAATAGAAATTCATTGCTTTTGGTGGATTCTTGAGTTTCATTCATGTTTCATGATTCATCTCCTCATAGTTAGCAAGTTTGAATAGATTTATTTTGTTTTTCTATGTGTTTTACATGCTCTTTTAGTAGATTAGTGAATGTTGTTCATTGGTGCTAAAGAACTTTGATGTGTTGATGCCCTTCCTTGGTCATGGTTTTTGTTGTTTATTGATGATAAATAGCAGTGCAAATCTAGTCTGAACATAAATCCATTTCTGCACTTAAATTTCATCTTTTATTCATGCCTTATGGTGAATGAACAATTCAAAATCTACAATTGTTAGAAGATAGCACTAGTTTCATGAGACTATTAGTTGATTTGGTTAAGTGGAACTTAGTTTCAGGAAGGTTGTCCACAGTAATGTCCTCCATTATCACTGTTCATTGGTAGTTCTAGGTCTATGAACTTATTCCTTTCCCTTCCCTTTGACTTTTCTCTTAAATAGTAATTTAGGAAAAATTCAAGCATCATTGCACATTGTAAAACCAAATCTGATGATAAAAGTGGAGTTTTAGACTATTGTTTGAACTCGCAGCAATAGAACATTTCATAATTCCATAAACTCCATTTAAAGAACCAATTCCCTTCCAAATTAACATACATAAGACTGCCCTATGATAACCAACAAATCACATGAAACAACTGAGATATTCCAAGCATTTTCAAGACCTGACATTCAAAACCTTGCGGTAGTAATTTGTAACTCTCCTCCAGATCTCTACCTTTCAAGAGAGGTAATGCACTTGTGCATTTCTTGTGTTGAGAATTGAAAAAACACCCATCAACAGAACTAGCACTAGAAGGAGGGCCTGAGTTGTGTTAAGCTAGATCAAATAAGTTCATTCTCCCTTGAAAGATTCCAAAGAGTTCTAAGGTCAACACCAAACAGACAAGAATTTCAAGAACTATAGCCCCCTACCAAGGCAAAGAAGACTCAAAGAGGGGATGCAAATTCATTCTCTTCATCTTTTCCATCCACTTCACCTCCATCTTCACCTCTTCCTTCCATCCCTTTGCACCACATTCAACCTTCCTTTCCCACATCCACTTCCTCCACTCAACCATCCCAAACCGCCTTCCAATTGCTCACCTCCCATAGTTGGGGGGTTGCCCCTATCCCTACCCTCCAAGTTTAGAATGCAGTCCCAACTTCTACTACCCTTGCACAGCCCCGAGTTCCTGTCCAATAGCAAATACAACCCCCACCTCCCCTCATGGCTTGGCTAGGTAACAATCCTTCTCCACTATCCTTCAATGATTATCATGACATGCCAAAGAATCCAGAGGACTTTTGCATGAAGTTTAATCCTAACAACCCACAGCGGACAATAGAGGAACATATCAAGATATTTCAAACAACATTGAAGGATATGTGAATTGATCATGAGGAAATGGCATGCTGACTCTACCCTTATTCTTTATGGGATGAGGCCTTCTATTGGTACATCAACTTACCAATAGGGTCCATCACCACTTGGGATCTCTTGAAGAACACCCTTTTGTAGAAGTACAAAATTCCAATTAGTCCTTTAGAGTTATATTAGCAATTCATGTCTGTTCGCAGGGAGGTCAACGAACCAAACAACTTCTTTAACAATTGGTTTCACTGAGCATTCATGAGGTTACAAGATCCATATGTACTTAATACTTTTTTTTCTTTTCCAGTTTACTATGCTACCCTAGACAACCTCATGTTTGCATTGGTAAAAAGAATGCACCTACCACCCGCTAGGTTGGTATATTCCTATGTTGAGGTAGTCGTAGCCAGCACTGAATTGGGGAAAAATATTTTTGGCCCACTACCTTCTTTTGGGCTGGTTGCTCATCCAATTCAAGTTCAAGGGATCACCCAAGCCTTAGCACATCAAATGCCCCTTATGAATCAAGTTCCACAATTGCCCATGGCTCCTCATCTAGGACTACCAATGAATCAGGAACCCCCAACACCTCACTACCTCCAACTACAGTAGCAATAGGCCTATCCTCAACCATCGCAAGTTCATTTATATCTAAAAGGGCCTGACTTCCCACATGTTCAGTAGAACCAACCAATAGCACAACCCATATTTCTCTAAAACCAAGCATCGCAACCAAACAATGTAGAGAAGGATCGGTTGGATGAATCGACATAGATGATTAGGAAGATTTCTATGGACATGACACATTTAAGAAGTCAGAATAACTAGTTGCAAGGTTCTCAACACAGTATCTAGGACAACCTCAACCCAAACAATAGAGATAACTATGATGTGGGTACCTCATCAGGGAAAAATTATGAACGAGGGAAAATTTCCAATCAAAAATTTAAGAGGATGCCTTCACAAAGATAGAATAGGACATGGAATATAGGGCCAAATAATGGATGTGTTCCTACCTCTCTTGATCAACTCACTAATGCAGAAAAGAAAATTAGTGGGGTGTACCTTTCTAAGGCAGTATTGTCTGGATGGTGCCATATCCATAAAACAAATAGGAACTCTGAATTGGATTGCCCAAAGTTCCTAACAGTCACGAAGATCTTTCAAGTAGAGGTTTAAAATGTTGTGGATGGAGGCAGCTGATGAGACATAGTTCCATTAGAACCATATGACTCATCCATTTTGGTGGTCAATCAAGCTCCCTTCCCATGAAGTGAAAGCAATGCACCCAAAGGAAGCACCGCTGCCCCAAAGGAGGATGAGGTGAAGGATTTAAGTAATAAAATTCCCCTATCATAGCTCTTTGATGCAATAGACAATGGTCTATTAGATGAGGAAGAGAAACATGAGGATGAAGTACATACATTCCATCAATGAGTCACCCCTTATTACTTAAGAAATAGGCAAGCAGGTGGGGATCCTTTCACTACTTCTATTCCACCCAATAACTTTAGCACCCCACTAGATTTGAACACTAGTAATAACTCGGGCCTTCCTCACATTCCCACTCAGTATTTTAACAAGAATAGGCAGCAAAACTAGACCTAGAATCAATCCATCGATTCCTCCTAGGGTAAGCCATTTGAGGAAGAAGTTGAAAAAATGGGGGAGTATGTTGCTGAGAAAGTTAAGAAGGTTAAGATCTGTTTGTCAGCTTTTGAGTTTCTTAAAGTCCCCACAATCATAAATTCATTATTTAGAGTGATCAATGGGACTATCCCTTCCTCCAAGTCAACACAATAGATACCCACCAAAAGAGTTTGTTTTGACGAATCACAACATGAGCTTGTAATCCAATAAATCATAGGAAAGAAAAGGGATGTTCCCTCAAATCAGAAAATGGGAAAGCAGCCCACCATGGAATAGAGTCAAGTATAGAACAAGGATAAGACTAATGAGAAAGATAAAATTAGGTAGCCCAAGTAGACACACCCATGGGATTATTCCAAGGGAAGTTGGAAATGCCTCCCTTCCTCACCACTATCAGGATATTTGGGAAAAACTTGCATAACTACTTGATCAATTCAAGAGCATCAACTAACATCATGCCCCTTGTTGTATGCAAAGATTTGGGAATAGTCCCAACTCCTTCCAACAAAAGGTCACATTGCTAGACAAGACCAAGATTAGCATAGTCAAGGAAATCAATAGAATACACGTGCTGATTGTTGTTGACCCAAGGGTGCAACAAGTCATCGATATCCAAGTTGTGGATATTCTTGATACATATGGCATAATACTAGGATGAGACTTGAGCAGGGCATTGAATGGATATGTTGCGATTGAATTTTCTCAAGTTTGATTGCCATGAAAGGGGCTACCAAATGAGATCCACATAGACCAAGAGCCACGCATGAAATTTATGATTATGAAATACAAAAACACTGACGAGGTGTTGTTAGCTGAAATAGAATTGGGTAATTATTGCCCCGTGGCTTATCAAGGAGAATCAGAGTTCCAAGAAGAGGAGGCGGCCGAGGAGGTCTTCCTTGTGTTGTCCAATCCTCCCACCAATTTAGCCTATGCACCTCATAGAATCAAAATGTTGGTTGAATCAGATTATGAGGAATCCTATGAAGATGGTAACTTAGGACTACTAGATGGGTGATCCCACAATAGTGGTTTACAATTTTTGGCCAAACTGGACACTGATTTTTTTTTAACTAAATCTTCACATTCGGGCACCTATAGCGATTAAACTGTGAGGAATTTGAAGATGATGCAAACTAGAGTCTTGTCACATTTTGTCTTTAGATTCTATAAATATTTTTTTCAATTTTTTTGGAATCAGATTGCACTTCTTTTTCCATCTCACACAAAAATTGGTTTTTTTTCAAAAAACAACATTTTTAAAAAGTGACGCACACCATATAATGCATAACTTTTTTTCCTTGAAAGATTAAATTCCAATTCTTTCAAATTTAGATTTGTAACTCCTATATCTAGTGATTCCACTTGGTTAGATAGTTTTTTATTGAATATTTTTTCTTTAATCAAGTTTCAAAGTCAAATCAATTACAATTCAGACATAACACGACCATATAACACATAACTTTTACTATATGTATCGAAATTCTTTTTTTTTTGTTGGATCAAGGACTCCAATATCTGGTGCACTCATATTTACAAAAAAAAAATTGATAATCTTCTATTTTTCCA